>OX030965.1:3197436-3219936 GCA_943735955.1 Piscicola geometra | reverse complement strand
GAAAGCCACACACATTCCGAACGTGCCAAAAACGGCCCAGTAAGTGATGGCTTCTTGCCAGTAATGGCGGAAGAGTTGTGAGAATGAGTGAGGTTTGGTGATGGCGTTGTGGGGGTGGTTATCTTGTTCGCCTGGTGCGTTGTTGTTGTTGTTGTTGTGGTTGCTTGTGGTGGTGGTGGAGTTAGTTTGTGGTAGTAGTTGTTGCGTTTGTTGGACCTGTTGTGCTTGTTGTTGGTAGAGTGGTGGTGGTGGTAGGGCTGGAGGTTGTTGTTGCGGTTGTTGTATTCCATTTTCATGTTGTTGATGTGACTTGAAAGGGTTAGTCGACGTCATGATATCAAATGCCTTTTTCAACAATATCAATTTCAAAACCAATCAATTCTCTTCCTTCAATCCGTTCCAGCAAACCACTTCATTCTTCGAGCCTCAACAAACAACCTTGACATTTTCTGTGTCAGAGTCTTTTTGTAGTTTTAACGCCACACCACAGCACATTCCCTATCTATTCGATACTTCTCTCCTTCTTCCTTCCCGCTCTCTCTTTTCTATTATGTAGCCTTCACTAGATATGTTTATTCATATATTGTTACTCATATATACACTTATTATAATTCATCTATAATTATTGTTATTCATATGAATATTATTATAATTCATACATAATTATTTTCATTCATACATATATTGATAATTTTATAAGCATTTATTTATTAATGAAACCCAAATCCACAAGAACGTAGATTAAAATCTATGTAAACCTAGACTTCCACCATAATTTCCAATATAAAGAGCCTATTGTTAATATAGGGTTTGTTATAAATACACCAAATGTATATACAACATAGAAATATTATATACTAATCATCATCCTCAAAATATAATAGCTTGGTCTAGATGAGATATTAAATGTGATAACGGTGTTATATTGATCGTTGCCTCACTGAGGTGTGCAACAGACTCCCTCCCTCCCTTCTGTTGTTGCTGCTACCTTCATAACAACTGTGGTTTCATTTTATATAATTTTTTATATATTTTATTTTATCAATTTTAATTTTTTGTTTTTAAGAGTATTTTTACTTTATAATTTTTATTTTTTACGAGTAACTTTTTTGAATTATTTTTGAATTTTTGTTTTACTAAATTGTTTTTGTGATTGCCGTAAAGGTGAAAACAAAAACAGATCAATATAGAAGCATCGAATCGATAAAAAATAGACAAAAACTGAAATAAAACGAATAAATGAATGAGTGGAGGAGGAGAAGAAGGAGGAGGAGAGAGAGAGTGAGAGAGGGTAGCGCCCACCTCTCCATCGCAACAAGCTCTCAAGGTGAGCGTGACGTCCAGCTACATTTGAGTGTGTGTGTGTGTGTGTGTGTGTGTGTGTGTGTGTGTGTGTGTGTGTGTGTGTGTGTGTGTGTGTGTGTGTGTGTGTGTGTGTGTGTGTGTGTGTGTGTGTGTGTGTGTGTGTGTGTGTGTGTGTGTGTGTGTGTGTGTGTGTGTGTGTGTGTGTGTGTGTGTGTGTGTGTGTGTGTGTGTGTGTGTGTGTGTGTGTGTGTGTGTGTGTATGTGTGTATGGTGTGTGTTTGTATAGTTATGTAGATGGGTTTTTTTTAATTTTAAAAATTACTTCGAAAATAAATGAAAACGAGGACGACAGTTCAATGAACAAGAGTCGCAGGAGGAAAGCCTTCAGGAATGTTCGAAATCAAAAAGTCACTAGTTCAAGTATCCTGCCATGTTACCCTTCCATCGCACCCGGGCACCTTGTGTGTACAATAGTGTACACGCTGTGTGCACTGGTGTGCGGGTGTGTGTGTACAAAAGGCAGCAGACTTCAGGTGAGAATACGTGTGTAAAGTCGATGACTGGGTGGGTGCCTTGTGGAAGAACGAAAAAGAACAATAAAGATTATAAGAAAGAAAAAAATATTGAAAAATCGCAAAAAGAAAAAAATTCTGACCGTAATAAGCTATTTTTGTTTTAAAATGTAAAAAAAATATTCTTTCAAGTCAATTAAAAACTAAAAAAAGATATAAAGATGAAAATAAACTTAGTTATTATTATTTACCTAGCTCGCAATAGCGAGATATTCCGTCAGTAAGAGTTGAAAAAAAGAGAAGAAAAACTTTCAAAACACAAAAAATCTGTAATATAACCCATATGAAAACAATGAGTAACAGTAAAGCACTATTTTGCCCTATATTTTATTAGCAACTTTCGTTTTTCACAACATTTTCAATTTTTCCTGTTAAAAACAAGAAACCCATTTTTTTTGTTGATTATTTTGAAAATCCTTTGATAATTGTTGAAATACAGAAAATTATATAAAAGGTTGGCTCAAATGTATATTGGAATGATTATTCAATAAAGTATCCTTTCGTGAGTCAGTCTTTTTTTCGAAGACGCATTAACATCTGAAAAATTGGTACTTTTGAGTTACTGAAAGTTTCATAGAGTCAATTCTTAACTCTTAAGACAAACAACATTTTTTTCGTTTACTAAAATCTGTTTTCAAGGTTGCAAATACATATTTATTTCTTTGGTAAAATCTCTTCCATAACAATGAGATTTTAATTCTGTTGCTACTTTTGTAAAGAAAAGCTACGAAGGCTGCAATCTATTGTTTGGACGAATGACAAATAATGTTGTATCTTCATTTTAAATAAAATGTCATTTATTTTTTAGTTTATTTTTTCTTCAACTTTGAACTCAAAGCGCAAGTTACGCTCAAAGGAAAATATCTAAGACACACAAAAGGCTTGATGTCGTCTGCCAACGGAAGGACCGAGGGCACGACACTGGTGGCAGACCAACTGATGATGGACGAGGTGGAGAACGACGGGCACACAGAAAACAGCAACAACAACGCCAGCTGCAAGCAACTCGCAAGACACAACAAGTCCCTTCTGCCCGAGAATGGAAACATTGCTCAAAACGGAAGTCGCAAAGGCCACTCTGCCGCTCCCAGTGGCAACCACTCCAAGCTGGAGGTAAAGACGCTCTCAAAGGCGGACAATGAAATCGTCCGAATCATCGGACAACATCTCAGACACCTCGGCTTCAAGTACCCAACCCATAATTACTTTAGCTACTATTTTTAATGTAAATATAAAAGTCTCTCATTTGTTACTTTAAATCAGTTAAAAAAATATTTTTACTTATAATAATAAGAATAAATATTAAATAAATAATTATTTTGAATAAAACCTGACAGTCGCACATTTGACCAGCTGACGGCAGAGTCTGGTTGTGTGCTCGAGGATCCACACATCTCCAAACTGCGCACGCACGTCCTCAATGGACAGTGGGACTTGGTGAAGAGATATTTTGTTTCCATATGGATGGATGGATGAGTGTATTTAAATGAATGGATTAATAAGTCTGAATTACCAAGTCTTATAAAACATTAGAGAATTAAGGTAGATTTTTAGTTTTAAAATAATAATTAAACAAATTGATTAAATTACAATTAAAAATAATTAATATTTAAATGCACTTTTAATTTTTTCAAAGGCAGAGGGAATGTTGGAGACCCTGAAGACAGCCTTTTCAATATCATCACCTGATCTCATTGTAAAGTTCTTTTCCATATTTTTATCCATTCATCTATTCCATCCATCCACTCCATCTCTAAGGAACCCATCTCTTCTAAACCATTCCATCAAGAAACTGATCTAACCGCTTCAACCCCAACTTCAAACCATTTTTTTTCTTTCACCATCGAATCCCTTAACTCTTTCACAATCCCAAAATATTTATCTGATCACCCCTTTTCGCTATTCACGCATCCCCTCTTCCCATCCACCAACTACACACACTCTCCCACCCATCCACCACCTTTCACCTATCCACATCCTCCCACCCATTCAGCCCCCCACCCATCGCTCCACCACACACCCCATCCTCCCATTCACCATACACCCCCAACCCCACCCCCACCATTCACCATACACCCCCACTCCCACCACACACCCCACCCAACCCAACCTTCCCACCCCTCCACCCCTCTCTTCCAGAAAATGAAATTCCTTCTCCTCGAGCAGAAGTACATGGAGGTCTTGAACTCGGGCCAGCTGCACCAGGCGCTCGACATCCTGCGCTCGCAAGTGACGCCCCTCAAGTCCCATCTAGACCGCGTGCACATACTCAGCTCGTTCGTGGGGGGGGGGAGAAGGGGAGGTGGGGTTGGTTGTGAGGGTGTTGATTGAAGGATGGGGGGTTGATTGTGAGTGGTTTGTGGGTGGTTTGGTGGGTTTGAAGGGGTTTTGATGTTTGGTTGTGGGTGGTTTGTAGGGGGGGAGGTTGTGGGTTTTCATAATGGAGGTGAGGTTGATAGTGGGTGGTGTGAGGTGTGGCTTGGAGGAGTGGTGAGGTTGATTGTGTGGTGGTTTGGAGGGGTGGTGGAGTGCTTTTTAGAGGTTTATAGGGATGGGAAATGAGAGGGTTTTAGTATCAGAGGATTTAAACCATTGTGTATTTGAATTTTTTTTTCTATTATTGGCACCAACGTATATTTACATTTAAAACCTTCTCCACCAATCTTGCCTCCACTCTCAACATCTCTCTTTCATCAACACCTCTCTCTGCCATCATCATCATCTCTTTTCCATCAACACCCCTTTCTACCATCATCATCTCTCTTCAATCATCACTTCCTTTCACCTTCAACATTTTTCATGCACCTTATCACCACCACCACTACAACCACCACCACCACCATCTCTTCACCACCACCACCACTACAACCACCACCTTCTCACCACCACCACCACCTCTTCACCATCACCACCACTACAACCACCACCACCACCTTCTCACCCTCACCACCACCACTGAACCACCCACACAACCACCACTGAACCACCACCACCATCACTACAACCCTCACCACCACTGCACCACCACCACCATCACAGCCACCATTACCACTACAACCACCACCACCACCACCACTACAACCACTACTGCACCACCACCACTGCACAACCACTGCACCACTGCACCACCACCACCACCACAGGTACCTGATGTGCACGAGCAGTGAGGACCTGAGGGACATGTCCAGGTGGTCCGCCGAGGAGTCCAGAAACCACCTGCTCGAGAACCTCGAAGGTGCTGATAGTAATGATCTTATGTCGGTGCTGATAGTAATGATTCTATTATATGCTGGGACTGATAGTAATGATGATATGCTGGTGCTGATAGTAATGATGATATGCTGGGACTGATAGTAATGATGATATGCTGGGACTGATAGTAATGATTCTATTATTGGTAATAATAGTAATGATTCTATTATTGGTAGTAATAGTAATGATGTTGGTTTGATAGTAATGATGCTGGTGTTGATAGTAATGATCCTATACTTGCGCTAATAGTAATGATTTTACGGTGGTTGTCATAGAGTATATAGTAGATCGCCAACATGCTATATTTGTCGTTTTAGCCATCATCACAATCATCATTGTCTTATTAATCATCATCATCACCGTTTACATCCTCATCATCATTATCATCCTCATCATCATCATCGCCATCATCATCGCCCTGCCACCAGCCTTCTTACCAGCTCAACTAGCAGTACCTGCACAACGACTGCTCAGACTTCTGACGCAGTCGCTAGAGTTCCAGGTGATTTGGCATTCGATTCTTTGAATGGTGTTGTTTTTGATGATGATGAGGATGAAGATGATTATGATGATGATTATGATGAAGATGATGATGAGGATGAAGATGATGATGATGAGGAGGATGATGATGATGATGATGAGGAGGATGAAGATGATGATGATGACTGTCGATTACCAGCGTCGCCATTTGCTAGGCTTTTTCAAAATTGGTTAAATGAAATTCTGATTAGTCACAATGGAGGAGATTTACATTTGAGAAAGTATGTCACTTTACTTCGACCTTTGCCAGGGTCTATATCTTTTTTAATTGAAATGTTGCCCAAATCAGTGTACTGCGCACTATACACCGGACTTTTAAATAATAGGTCAAAAATGTTGGTTCAGCTCGAGACCTAGCCTGGGACCTTCTCACTCTCGCAAAGAAACATTTTGCAGACGTCGTATTATGGCAGCGTGATAGTTTGGTTGTTGTTTCCAGCACCTCCCCCCATCCCCCTTGCACCTCCCCCATCCCCCTTGCACCTCCCCCATCCCCCTTGCACCACCCCCCATCCCCCTTGCACCTCCCCCATCCCCCTTGCACCAACTCCCATCCCCCTTGCACCACCCCCCCATCCCCCTTGCACCTCCCCCCATCCCCCTTGCACCTCCCCTCCACCTTGCACCACCCCCCATCCCCCTTGCACCTCCCCTCCACCCAGGTGTCCAAGTGCCAGTACCACAACACCCTGATCACTGACCTCTTGAACTCCGTCTCTCTTCTCACCGACCACTCCTGCTCCAAGTAAACTCATCCATTAACTCATCTATCCATTTACTCATTAACTCATCCATCCATTCATCCATTTACTCATTCACTCATCCATTAACTCATTCACTCAAGCTTCCACTTATCCATCAATCATTTCCTTCTAACTCGCAATTCTTTATCACCAATACTTTTCCGTAATTGCGTCGTTTAATTAGCATGAACTTTTTGTACTGATGATGATTACTATTATTGTTTGTATCATTATTATAGTTATTATAGTTATTATTTTTATTATTATAGTTATTATTTTTATTATTATAGTTATTATTTTTAATATTATAGTTATTATTTTTATTATTAAAGTTATTATTTTTATTATTAAAGTTATTATTTTTATTATTATAGTTATTATTTTTAATATTATAGTTATTATTTTTATTATTATAGTTATTATTTTTATTATTAAAGTTATTATTTTTATTATTAAAGTTATTATTTTTATTATTATAGTTATTATTTTTATTATTATAGTTATTATTTTTATTATTAAAGTTATTATTCTTATTATTATAGTTATTATTTTTATTATTATAGTTATTATTTTTATTATTATAGTTATTATTTTTATTATTATAGTTATTATTTTTATTATTATAGTTATTATTTTTATTATTATAGTTATTATTTTTATCACCCCACCATTATTACTATCACTTTTTAAATCATTCATATTCTTCCATCATTCCACCACCACCACCACCTCCACCACCTCCTCCACCCTCTGCCATCCTCGCAGAGACGACTTCCCCTCGCAGACGACGCAAGTGCTCATGGACCACAGCGACGAGGCGTGGTTCTGCAAGTTCTCACCCGACGGCCTGGCCCTCGCCACCGGCTCCAAAGACGGCTTTTTCAATATATACGACGTAGACCACGTATGTGTGATTTGTTTGTGTTTGTTTTTTGTGTGTGTGGGGAGAAGCGGGGGAGGTGTGTGTGTGTGTGTGTGTGGGGGTATGTGTGCGTGTGTGTGTGTGTGGGGGGGGGGTGGGGTGGGGAAGCGGGGAGGTGTGTGTGTGTGGGGGGGGGGGGGTCTGTGTGCGTGTGTGTGTGTGTGTGTGTGTGTGTGTGTGTGTGTGTGTGTGTGTGTGTGTGTGAGTGTGTGTGTGTGTGTATCTATGTAATTATGTAATTATGCAACTATATTCATTTAATCACCCGCACCATAAAACAAGCACCACTTAAAACCCCGCCAAAAAGACTCAATTCCGTCTGAGTCTGCGCAAGAGCCTCACGGGACCTCCTGGGGGCGTGTCCTTCTTCGCGTGGAGTCCCGACAGTCGCTACTTGGCCATTTGTGGCACCGAAGACTCGTCCGAACTGTCCATATGGGATATCTATGTGCGTGTGTGTTTGTTGAATGGGGGGGGGTGTAGGTGTTGAAGTGGGGGGGGGGTGTAGGTGTTGAAGTGGGGGGGGGTGTAGGTGTTGAAGTGGGGGGGGGGGTGTAGGTGTTGAAGTGGGGGGGGGTGTAGGTGTTGAAGTGGGGGGGGGGGGGTGGAGGTGTTGAAGTGGGGGGGTGTAGGTGTTGAAGTGGGGGGGGGGTGTAGGTGTTGAAGTGGGGGGGGGGGGGGGGTGTAGGTGTTGAAGTGGGGGGGGGGGGTGTAGGTGTTGAAGTGGGGGGGGGTTGCAAGAGGGCGGGTGGAGTGCTCGAATTGAGGGTGTGTTGAATGGGGATGTGTGTTGCAGAGAGATTGCGTGTTGAAGGAAGCGTGTGTGTTGGAAAAGGGATGTGTTTGAATGGATGTGGTAGAGTTGGGTTGGGTAAGTGGAAGAAGGGGGGGGGGTTGAATTGATTAAGAGGAAGGGTGGAGTTGTGAAGTGTGTATAAATGGTTTTGCTATCCATTCCCAAACCACCACTATTGCTATTCTTTCCTAAACCACCACCACTTCTATTAAATCTCAAACCACCACTATTGCTATTCTTTCCTTAACCACCACCACTTCTATTAAATCCCAAACCACCACTTTTATCTTTTCCCAAATCACCACCATCACCAGTTCTATCCATTTTTAAACCACTACTATCATCACCACCATTGCTATTCGTTCCCAAACCACCACCTCCACCATACCATACCATTCCAAAACCAATACCTCCAACACCACCACCATACCACACCACCACCACCAACCAACCAACACCACTATACCACCACCGCCAACCAACACCACACCACCACCACAACCAACCAACACCACTATACCACCACTACCACCAACCAACACCACTATACCACCACCACCAACCAACACCACTATACCACCACCACCACCAACCAACACCACTATACCACCACCACCACCAACCACCACACCAACACCACTACACCACTACTGCCACCACCAACCACCACCAACCACCACACCACCACCAACCACCACACCACACCAACACCACCAACCAACACCACCACTACCACACCACCACCAACCAACACCACCAACCAACACCACCAACCACCATACCAACACCACCACACCACCAACCACCACACCACCACCAACCAACACCACCACACCACCACTGCCACCACCAACCACCAACACCACACCACCACCAACAACCACCACACCACCACCACACCACTCCACCATCCAACAGACTGGCGAGTGCAAGTCGCAACTGAACCAGTCCTCCGAAGACTTCCTCACCTGCGTCTCGTGGTACCCCGACGGCAACAAGCTCTCGTGCGGTGGCCTCAAGGGACACTTCTACTCCTGTGTTCGTCGTTGCAGCATCCGAGAACTTTGTAGACATTCTCGAAACTTTTTGAACCATTTTCGAGCCTTCAAAAGCTTTCTTAAACCCTCCAAAACCTCCAAAATTCTTCTCCACCACACTTCCCTTCCACCCCCCACCCCCTCCCCTCCCCCACCCACCCACCCCCCCATCCACCAGAACACCGACGGGCACCTGAACAGCATGTGGGACTGCATCAGGGTGCAGTGCCTCGCCTGCCTGCCCGACAACCACACCGTCATCGCCGCAGACACCCACCACCGCATGCGCTCCTACGACTTCGAACAGCACCGGGACGTCAACCTGTGAGTGCTGTTTGGGACTGTTTCTATGCACTTCTGTGTGTGTGTCGCTGTGTGTTTTTTTGTGTGTCTTGCTGTGGCTGTCTGTGTATTGGCTTGGATGGCTGTATTATATTGTGTTAGTTTATGTGTGTTTTTGTGGTTGTCTGTTTATTGCTGGGGCGAAGTTTTCATAAATCTATGTACTTTAAAAATTTTTTATTTTACATTTTTTTATATTAATTTTTTTTCCTATTTATAGTATTACATGATTGTCATAAAATATTAATCATATGCAATTAAAAGTAAACTTCTAAATTCTTTCTCTATCTCCATCTGCCCCTCAAGCTTCCAGGAAGAGGCCGCCATCATGTCTCTGGCCCTCAACTCCAAGGGCAACAAGGCCATCCTCAACATCGCCAACCAGGTCACCTTTTGAAACTTTTAATGGCGTGTATAATGTATTATATTATATATATTATATTGCCATTAATAGTTGCATATATTGGTAGCGGTTTATTTATCCATTCATTTTGTATTTATTAATTTATTAAATCTATTCATCCATCTATCTAGCTATTCATTTATCTATTCATCCATCTATTCAGCTATTCATTTATCTATTCATCCATCTATCCAGCTATTCATTCATCCATCCATCCATCAGAGTGTGCACATGTGGGATTTGGAATGCCGAAGTTTGTTACGAAAGTACCGGTAGGCAGTCATCAACTTGCAACTATTCATCGTTAATTATAATTGATAATCTAATGATTAATAGACTCATTTTAATGTAATTAATTCATTAATAATAGCCTAACTTAGATAATTAATGCGATAACTTATTTGTGATTAACTTCCAATTATTAATGACAAAATTTAGATAATTATAATTAATTAATTTAAAATGACGCTGCACCACCGCAGAGGCACCGTACAAAGTCAGTACACCATCCACTCCACCTTCGGAGGTCTCAACGAAGACTTCATCGCCTCAGGGAGCGAGGGTGCGTGGTAGAAGGTGGTGGTGCAGTTGGGTGGTGGTGGTGGTGATGATGATAGTTGGGTGGTGGTGATGATAGTTGGGTGGTGGTGGTGATGATGATAGTTGGGTTAGTAGTGAAGGTGGTTGGGGTGTTAGTAATGATGGTTGGGTTAGTGGTAATGGTGGTAATATTCTCTCGGTTGAGGTGTTAGTAGTAGTAGTAGTAGTAGTAGTAGTAGTAGTAGTAGTAGTAGTAGTAGTAGTGGTAGTAGTAGTAGTGGTAGTGGTGGTAATAGTGATTGGGGTAGTGAAAGTAAGAATGGCTGGTGTCTAAAGTAGTTGATAAAAAAATATCGTAACGTTGCGTATATCTAAAAAAATGCATTTAAAAAACCTCTTTTCTTTTCCTCACACCTGTATCCCATCCCCCCCCCCCCTCCACTCCACCCACAGACCACCGAGTGTTCGTGTGGCACGTGAACAACGAACTGCCACTCCTCTCACTCTCCGGCCACTCTGGCACGGTCAACTGCGTGCACTGGAACCCGACGCTGCCCTCCATGCTGGCGAGCGCTTCTGATGACGGCACTGTGCGCATCTGGGGCCCGAAGTGCCACTGCGACGACTCGTTGAGTAACGATGAAGTCAAAATGAACGGCAGCGGTGGTCGCAGCCTGAAGGACGACGCTTGGAGGCGGAACGAGGTTTTCAGCGAGAGTTACGCCGTCCAGGGCGGCTTTGAAAGTAGCGGTGGTGATGTGGCTAGCTCGATAGACGATGGTGGCGAGGAGGGTGGTAGTAGTAGTAGTTCTAGTTCGGGTGTTTAATTTATTAGTGTATGTGTGTGTGTTTGTATGTTTGTCTGTGTGTGTATGTGTGTGTGTGTGTGTGTGTGTGTGTGTGCGTGTGTGTGTGTGTGGTGTGTGTGTGTGTGTGTGTGTGTGTGTGTGTGTGTGTGTGTGTGTGTGTGTGTGTGTGTGTGTGTGTGTGTGTGTGTGTGTGTGTGTGAAGAGATGAAACGTTTCGCGGAGTTGCTTTTGGTTCTAGGACATTTTCGATGAATTTACGAAGGGTGGCTTATTGTTAATTGATAATTTAAAAAAACAAATCAATTTATTTATTCATTCATTTGTTGGAGCGCTGTACACTACTAATAATGATCTATATCAATAGTATTAATCATCATCATCATTACTTCTTTGCCTCCCTTCCTGCCTGCCTGTGTGTGTGAAGGTTGGGTTGAGAGGGTGGCTAAGCTATACCAGGTAGCTTATGAATATGTAACGATCATTAACGCTTTAGACGGCGTTAACGCATCTCAGGTCTATTTTAACTCATTTGCCAGTTGGCAGTAGTTGAGTAGAGACAATTCTTCACATCGCCCACATGTGTGTGGTTCATTGTACATTAATAGACCATCATCATTAACATCATTACCATCATCACTATCATCATCATCACCATGATGTCTATGTTTAAGCCCCCTGTATCATGCTCTTGTAATTAAATTCTTATCCACAACATGGAGTTATCGTTTGAAGCACTGAAAAACAATTAAACCACAATCACTAATTGGCTAATTATAATTATTGTTTACAATTAACCAATTTATTGTTTATAATGCAGTGTATCTGCATTTCTCCGGTTACTAACTAATACATTAAAACTTTAATTATTCAATTAGTGAATAATTTGTTTATTTAATTTCTTTAAGTGTTTAAAGCGATTTTAATGTAAAAAGATGAACTTTTGTTAACATGGATATGGTGGAAGCGGTCAGTCGTTAGGGTGTAAAATGACAGTACTTAGTTAAAACGTTAAAAAACAATGGGTAAATATCAAAGTAATTTTAAAGACGATTCAGATCAACTCAAATATCAACCCATTTATATCTTCATAGGTAGTCCGAAAATGCCAGGAAAATCCATTTTTTGGCAGGGGTGTCCAGCTTAGCCAGGGTAGTACCTGACGCCGTATAGTTTGAGATCGTTGGCTAGAACCGTCTCTGGGAGGTTGAGTTGGTCAGGGGAGACAAACGTCCATAGGTGCTCGATGCCCTTGAGAAAAGTGGTTTTGCGGTTGAGGGAGGAGGGGTGGCGGTAGAGGGTGGACCAGCGGGACAGGAGGGTGGTCGAGTGCAGTATGAAGAGGTCTTCCAGGTTGCTGATGTACCTGGTAGATGGTGGTGGTGCTGGTGATAGTGTTATGTGCTTGATAATATAACCAGTGATTAATAGATTTGTCAAAACTATTAAAAAAACACCCATCTCCACACTACACCTCTTCCCCCCCCCCCCATTTCAACACTACACCCCCCCATCATCAAATTTACACCCCCCCCCCCCATATACTTGGAGTCGAGCATGCCGAATAGAGAGTTGAGACACTCGCTAGAGAGCTGGTTCTTCCCTCCTGGAGTTTGCACGCACAAGAATGAGTACTTGTCATTCGCGATGGAGTCCATCTGCTGGATGAAGAAGAGCTGCAGTTTCTCGCGTAAAGTTTTCGTCTCCTGCCTTGAGTGTGGATGGGAGGGTGTGCAAGGATGGAAAGTGTCTCCGACGAATCGTTCTGCCAGGAAGACCACTATGGCAGTGCCCCTTCTGTCCTTTCCTGCCTGGTAAAGGAATCTGTGGGAGTAATTGCGGAAGGGTCATTTAATCAAGATTCTTAATCTAGAAATGAGAAAAAAATAGACTAGCACGCCAAATGAACATGTGAGAATAGCTCTTTAACTAGAATACTTTATCATGAAGCTCATTTGGTTAATAATATTTGTCATTGCAATGTGTTGTATTGTGTTTTGTATACTATGCCGAAAATTGGATGCCTTCAATTCATCCCACAACAGTTCGCACGCAAGTAATTCACTTCCTTCACCAACCGTTTCTCGAGCAGCTTCTCAAAGTCCTCCTTCCTGGCCCTGATCAAGAGGCGCTTGTACAAACTCTTCCGGATGCTCGCCTGATTCTGAGGGTCCTCTCCCATCACTATCCTCCTCACCCTCTCTTTATCGACACTCTCTCTAGCCGTCATGAATGCTTGGTCTATGCAGTGGAGCTGTTGGATGGTCGGATGGAAAGGTGAAACATTAAATCAATCAATCAAAGACATTTATTTAGCGCTTTTAATTAAATTCAAGATCGCTCTTTAAAAGGAAAATGAAGTTGACCAATGAGGAACTGATTCAGTTTGTGTCAATTATTGAAATAGAAAGGCCCACACCTGTGACTCATTGTGATCGTATGAGATGTTAGATGTACTTTTAGAAACGATTTCCTGCCCATCACCAATGGGCTCTGTAGAAACGACAAGTTTAGCGGGTCGAGAAGTGATCCTGATTTGTCTTTCGGGCAAGAAGAGTTGGCCATTCTGGTCTCCAGTGTTGGAGGGCAGCATTAGGGCGGCCAATCGTTCCTCCTTCTCATTCCTCGGAAAGTAAAGTGGCAGTAGGCTGTCATAGGCCTCCTTATTGTGGTTCGACACCACCAACACGACCAATTCAATGCTGGAATGTCGCTCCAGAAACCTGCGTACAGTCCTCAAGGCCACATGAGCGCCTGAGAAGGAAGGGTACTTGCAGACTGAGGAGTGGATGCACCTCACTCCGAGTGTCTTAAATCTGTTTTCTTCTGCAGCCAGCAAAACACTTCTGTAGGCGTTGTGGAGAGCTATTTCTGCTGCTGTGAAGTACTTCCCACTGTACCTAGGAGCTAATGTGTGGATGATGAAGGAGCAAGGAAGATTGTAACCTTTAGTGATTCTTACTTCGCCATTTTTAAATTTCTTAGAAAAGTCTTTATGTTCTTGGTCCAGCTCTTTGCCAGCTCTGAGGATGGTGTGTTTGGTGATCAAGTCTGCTTTCGACTCTTCGTTCTCGCAGCAAACTATAGCGTCGGCCTTTAGCTGCCATATGTTGCCAATCCAGTAGACTATTCTCCTGTTGAGTGATGGATCAAAGGGAAATGGAGATGTTCCTGTGATGCAATCCAGCTCTTGGACAGTTGTGTCGTCTACTTCTGTCTGAGTATCTTGCCATTTTGTCAAAACTAGTGGATCTAAATAATTATTTATATCCATCACAAAATTAGTAAATAATTTATAATTTACATAGCATATACAATTTCTTCCCCGTTAATTTTCTAAAGTTTTAAAAGTAATATCACATGATTGAAATAAATAATAGCGGTTCATTTAAAACTTTGAACAAAGCATGTAAATTTTCTTACATTTCTACCACTTATCTAATAAATAAAATTAAAATTAACAAAAAAAACTCATTTCATTTATTTTACTTTTTATTCACTTACTGTATTAATTTCCTAAATTCTTTTCTCCATAACATCTCACTTCATCTCATCTCATCTCTCCCTCAACATCCTTTTCCATATGCCTCACAGATATTATCGAAATGAATATCAAAAAGTATGGAGTGACACTCCATTGGAGTGTACACAAAAGCATTCACTGGCGCTTCCAATCAGGCGTGCATTGCATTGTACATTCTGTACACATGCATCTTGCGTAACTCTTCTTAAATGATTCTTTAAATCTCCATATTGCTGGTTGTATGACTTCATAGGCCTAGGAACAGTTGTCAAATGTATAAAATGGACTCGTTGAAAGGCATAATAAGCAAGAAACGACAATAATGGAGATAGAGAAAGGGCTGGAGAGTGTTGAAGCTTAAAAAGCCTTCCTTCTAGACACCCTCTAGTGAGCTTTAGATGTAACATAAGGGTTTGAAATCGGAAAAGTTGAGTGATCTTGAATCTGATCTTTAACTTGAAAAGCTGTTTTGTTGTAAACGATGAAATAAAACTACACTGATTTGGAGTTACATTCACATACGGAAACTATGTTTTTAAGATTCATTAAACGTATCACTAGCACATCTTCCAAGAAGTCCTTCACTCAGCTAACCATTGATCTCCCATAAGTTTTCAAAAAATTACTTTTGAACTAGTTACCTCCCCAAGTTCCCATCTTAAAATCTAACCAACCATACACACCGTACAACCAAACCAATACAACCCAACCCAACATCAAACCTACCCACCTAACAACCATACAAAGCCACAACCCACTAACAAACCGCACAAACTCACTAACTCACAAACCCACCCGCTTGATGCACAAACTAAAACGCAAGTTCAGCTTCTCGCGCAAGAAGGACCTCAGCACAGAAGATGCTGGCACGGAGGAAGAGGAGTGGCAAGGCGATGAGATGAAGGTCAGGAACGGAACATGCAACTTCCTATTGCAAGTCTGTGTTCCCTTCTTTTGTAGAGCTTCGTTTAATATTTTTTATTGTTTGTCCCATACAATTGTTTTGAAAACCACCTACTGCAAGCGTTCATGCCTAAGCTTCACTATATAATACAATACAATACAACGACGAATATTATTAACGTGGCGTGAACCAGCCGTTTTTTAAGACTACAATATAATACTAAAGTAAAAACTTGAGTTTGATACATACTGTGTAACTTTAAGCCAGTTCAAAGTTGTCATATTACTAAACCATCATCTTCTTTTGCAACCACACCAATCCACAAAACCACACCACACTACACTACACCACACCACACCACATCACTACACCACAACACTTAACCACACCACTACACTACACCACACCACACCACACACACACACACAACAACCATGCAGTACATAGGCTGCATGGTGGTGGCTGACTCGAAAGGCATTGACGTCTGTGAAGAAGCCACCAAAAAACTTGTTGAGGTAGTTGTGTTATCGCAGTTTTTTTTGTTGTCGCAGTTTTTGTTGTTGTTGCTGTTTTTTGTTGTTGTTGTTGTTTTTTGTTGTTGTTAATGTGGTTGCTGATTTGGTCTTTATTGCTGTAGCATTGATCGTAATTCGTTTACCTGAATAAACTCTCCCTCATTCACTCAGTACTTTTCTATTCTGCTCCTATCAACACTTTCATAATCATCACGTAGCCACAAAAACCAGCATCATCATCATTACTAACACTACCATCATCATCACCACCACCACCACCATCATCATCACCACCACCACCACCACCATCATCATCACCACAATCATCATCATCATCATTACTAGAAAAACCCAGGTCCGTACAAGACAGTGATTTTCCAGGTAAGAGGCGAACACTTGAAAACGGTAGATGAAGAGAACAGTGTGAGTGTGAGTGAGTGAGTGTGCGTATGTGTGTTTTTAATTCACCACAAATGACTCACCAAACCAACATCTACCTCACACCACCACCCACCTTACACCACCATCCATCCAAAACCACCATCCACCCCAGTCCAACATCAACTTTTTTCCACCCATTCACCACACACCACCACCCACCTCACACGACCTCTCCACCCCAAACCACCATCCAACCCACACCACTCTAAACACTCTACACCACACCACCTTAAAACCCCCATCTCACACCAAACAACCACCCACCCACCCATCCACCCACTTACCACCCACCCACCCACCCACCCACCCACTCACCATCCCCCTTCGACACAGGCACTGCTGATCGACCAGCTGGTGGAAAGGGTTTCTTTCTGCTCCCCCAACAGACTGGATCCGAAGGGCTTTGCCTACATCAGCAGGGATTCGGTCGCCAAGCAGTGGGTCTGCCATGCGTACTTCAGTCTGCGAGATAAGGTGGTTGGAGGGGGGGGGGAAGGAGAGAAAAGGAGCAAAAAATGAAAGAGAAAATGAAGTTGAAAAAGAGAGTAGTTAAGTAACGAGTGAGGATGATTAAAACATCACATAATAATGGTAGTAATGACAACTGTGGCATCGGTTTTTCAGTGCATACTAGATCAAGTGTTTTTTCATGCACCTCATCACGCACCCACACATCACTGCCACCACCACCGATGCAGGGGGAAAGGGTCAGTTACGCGGTCGGGTACGCCTTCAACATCTGCATGGAACTGCGCATGATGCGAGAGACGAGTCGGGAGTCAGGCTTCAAGCGCTCGCAATCCTTCAGAACCACCTCGATGACCGACCGAAGAACCGATCCACAAAGCACCATGGTCGCCGAAAGTGGGTGGTTGGTTAGTGGGTGGTTGGTGGTGGTAGCTGAAAGGTTGTTGGTGCTTGGTTAGTGGGTAGGGGCTGGTGGGTTCAAGAGGGTGGTTGTTGGAAGTGGATGGTGTATGGTTGGTGATGGTGGTTAGTGGTGGCTTCAATGAATTATTGTATTAAATTATTTCTTTCATTTCATTTTATCGATATTTAAAAAACCCAAAAAACTATCTTTATTTTTCCATTTTTAACATCTCTTAGACCCCGTCCCGCTGAAGAAGATAGGCAAACTACAGTCGATTGAAAGGCCACGACCACCAGAGCAGCTGAAGCGACAGAGTTCCCTCATCAGCCTCAACAACGTCGAAGAGCTGGAAGCCGTCAAGGGGTTTGTAGTGCTACATGTGCAGTTGTGAGAGTTTTAAAGTTGTTTGAATGACATACATTTCACCATCATTTACGTAACTGAGTTAGCCGATGTGAGAAATAAAAAAGAAGATGCAGCTATAGTCTGCCATTCTGTTCTGTTGTTAGCAGCGTTGAGAAGACTGTTCAAGGGAAGAGACGTCCACTCTTTCACATTGTCTATCCAGCACTTTTTCTGACGGCCTCAACGACGACTTCCTTGTAGCAGGCCCTGTAGCACCGTCCTGGACAGTGAATCGTGTCTGACGACGTGGCTAAACCAAGTCAACTTTCGACGTTTGACAGTTGTTAAAAGAGGTTTTTGTTGTTCAACGAGTGCTGTTGTAATCTGATGGACGTAGTTGTTGGTTCTGTGCTCCAAGTAAGAGATGCCGTGGAGTTTGCGGAGACATTTAGACTCAAAGACCTGAATCTTGCCTTCAGTTTTTGCCTTTAGCGTTCATGTTTCACAGTTAGCGCCGTTATGCAGTTTTCTATATATTTCATCTTTTTCAAAAATAACGTTTCTTATGTTTATATATATATATAATATGCATGAACATTAATGCTGAAAACAACTGAATATGCACAGAGAACGAACAAAAGTGAATCAGTCGAAGCTTTTCAAAAGACAAATGTCAATGAAGGTGGAAATGATGGAGTTCATTATAATTAAAGTTATTATTTTTAATTAAATTATTAACACTTATTCATTTCTATTTTATTTAATTAAGTAATTAACAATAATTAGTTTATATTATATTTAATCAAGTGAAACTCAAATTAATTCTATTATAATTAATTAAATGCGAATTAAATGGAAGGTGGAAGAGTTATCGTCGATTCTGGATCGTTTGAACGCCACGGAGGAGAAGCAGAGGAAGAAGAGGGGTGGTCACTACAGGGGGGACGACTCTGAACTCTTCGGTGAATGGTCGAGTTTAGAAAGTTTTATAGGCGTTTTCAACATAGACGTTTTCAACATAGGCGTTTTCAACATAGGCGTTTTCAACATAGGCGTTTTTTAAAAGCTCTAGTGTGTTAGTCGATGATAGACAATTTGTATGGTACAATAAACAATTTATAACATATCCGAAACGCAACCCTCGACAGCCGATATAGACAACAAAGCGCCACAAAACGGCAGCAACAACGTCCCAGCCGCCAAAGACACCACCACTGAGCCAAGCGAGAACACCACCGATCCACCGAGACCCATCACGCAATCGAACCCGTGGACGAAGAAGCCCCCTCCCGCTCGCACCAGTGCAGCCGAACGGAAGATCGAGGCGGATGAGTGGCTGCTCGCCGTTGCGAAGAAAGCTTCGATGCTACGCAAGGAGACCGGAAGTGTTCCCCTGAAGAGTGACATCATTAAAAGGTATGTGCCATTGACGTTTTTCCTGTTTATTTGTTCATCCGTTCATCCATCCATCCATCCATCCATCCATCCATCCATCCATCCATCCATCCATCCATCCATCCATCCATCCATCCATCCATCCATCCATCCATCCATCCATCCATCCATCCATCCATCCATCCATCCATCCATCCATCCATCCATCCATCCATCCATCCATCCATCCATCCATCCATCCATCCATCCATCCATCCATCCATCCATCCATCCATCCATCCATCCATCCATCCATCCATCCATCCATCCATCCATCCATCCATCCATCCATCCATCCATCCATCCATCCATCTATCCATCTATCCATCTATCCATCCATTCATCCATCCATCCATCCATCCATCCATCCATCCATCCATCCATTCATCCATCCATCCATCCATCCATTCTTAAAGAGTGCAGATGTCTCAAGTGCAAAGCCACTCAGTGGACGGAGGCAAGGCAAAGGACAAAGGCACCGCCAGCACAGGCAGCATGGGGGGATCTGTGGACAAGGGTGCTCAAGAAAAGAAGAGTCCTCGAGAGGCACAAGAAGGTGGGTAGTCGAAAAAGGTGGGTAGTCAAAGAAGGCGGTTGTTACCTTAAACGATCAATTAATTTTAATTATTTGATTATTTTAATTAAATTGTTTAGTATATAATGTTAAATTATTTATATAGCCTATTAAAGACGTTCTTCATCTCACCACGCCTCCAGACCCCTTCGACACAGGCTGGGCTGAGAAGATCGCCAACAAGGGCAAAAATCCTTTCAAAACCAGGTCTGCCACCATCGCATCTTGATCCCGTGGTGTGGTGGCCAAGGAGAAAAAGCTTAGGTGTGGTGTTTAGAAGCACTTTCGCGTATTTAATGGAAGCTTCTAGAAATGCATAAAGTAGTCAAGGCTGCAAAATAACTGTTAGTATTCAAGTGCAGGCTCTGACTGAGTGCAAGCTTCAAGCTTGGAAGTCGTCGAGTTTCAAAAAAGACTGTCCCATGTATAAGCCGCAGGGATCGATAGAGGTTTCTCGTATAGATGGAGTGAAGAAATTGCAACTTGTTATTGTTGAGTCGTGGGCATAGTTGTAATTCAGTCTCAGTCTCACACGGCAACCAGGCGGTGGTTCTGCTAGGGTCCTGCTATAGACAAACACCTCAGCGAGTCACATCCAAGCTGTCTCTAGTCTGTCGTAACGCATTCAATCGGTCGCATAATTTATTAGGCGAGTCATTGATCAAATATTTGGACTTTTTGATGATTCGAACAGCGCCTAACTTCGTAGCGAACTTCCCATCGTGAAAACGTCTGCTTGATGCTTTAGAACGCCTATTTTTTGCAAAGCAGCTTTTTAATGCTTTTATTGAACTTAGTTTTCTGTTTTTAAATCTGATTTAATTTAGTTTTAAGGCACTTTTGATGTTATTGTTAAGCACAAACTAGTCGCCTTAGGTGAGTGTAGTCGACGTTGAAAAGGACTGAATACATCAAGTTAAAGATGTTCTTCTAGTGATTTGGTGAATTGGGAAATGAACAAAGTCCCTTGATATGAACGACATTTTAAAGAATACTTGATTTAAAAACAATTAATTAATTAAAATACAAAATAAAACAATCTAAATGACGTCTTGAGATATAATTAATCATCATCCAAACAATGAATTCTAGGAATTTAAACATTTGAAATTAAAACGATCGATAAAGTTCTATCAAACTGCGGTTGGCTGGTGCTAGCTCAAGTTGATCTTCTTATTGTGTGCAAACATGCTGAATATTCGAGACAGAAAATAAAAAAAGTTATATAAGTTGTCTCCATTGAAACACTACTAAGTGTTTAGAAGGCATTTGTGGTGGCATTGTGATAGTTTTGTAGCGCATTAACATATGAATGGCTGTCTTAGCCCCATTAACGAACTGTGTGTTAGTTACTTTGTAAAAAGTGTTTGTGTGGGTGAGTTGGTGTGTGTTGAAGTTTGTATTTATGTGTTTGTGTGTTTTGTTGGAGAATCAGTTAAGAATACATTCAAAAATAGGCTTTAAAGTGGCGAAAAGATGGCAAAACCCTCAAAAAGAGGGAGTCTTTCTGGCTATTGGTTTTTAAAATACATTTTCATGAATTTTTGTAGAAGGCACCAAGTGTGGGACACTAAAGTCCTTCAAACAACAGTCTATTCACACCTCCCACTCTTCCTTCTTTTCCCCCCTATGTGGTAGCAATTGCTTCAAGTCGTAAGTCTCATAGATGTGGATTAATTAACAATTTCTAATGAATCAATTAGGAATTTCTAATGAATAAATTAAAAATGTAAAATGAATTATGCATGAGTCTTTTGCATATTAATTCATAATCGTTGCAGGCATGCTTATTCAGGCAGTCGTGGTGTGGTGGCGTCTGGAGGTAACGTCGTTAGAGGCGTGGTCAAAGGGAGATATCTTTTGCTTGTCCAGAATATCTGCAATGGCGATGGTGGTGAATGAAATATTGGTGGTTTGGTGTTTGAACATTCAGCTACTAAATGGTTATTTATTCCCCAATCAACCCTCCCAAACAAAAGATTTTTTAAAACACTTTTTTCTTTTTCAAGTAATCTCTTGTCTACAACCTCTCTCATTTTTTGACCTATCTCCCCTCCCCCCCCCCCTCCCCCTTTTCGACTCCTCCCACCAGCAAGCACCAACCAGCGATGCTCATCATCATCTTCTTTCTGGCGCCAAACGTGCTGACGCCCAACTCCTTCAAGTCGTCTTCGCACAGTGTCACAAACGTTGCTATGTCAACCTGGCGGCGATGATGATGATGAGGAAAATGAGGAAGAGGAGAAAGAGGAGGATCAAGTGATGATGATGATGATGATGATGATGGTGATGATGATGATGATGATGATGATGGTGATGATGATGATGATGATGATGATGATGATGATGATGATGATGATGATGATGATGATGATGATGATGATGATGATGATGGTGGTGATAGTGATCAAAATAAAAAATAAGAAGTCATGTAATAACTATAAAAAAACATTTTGTTTATAATATAATTTTGCAGCAATGTTTGTTTCACTCTAGTTCACCTAACACTCCCTCACTCAATCGATCTCAACACACGCACCTCCTGTTGCTTGAAGAGAGGCACGTATTTGGAGAGACCAAGGTCAGTCAGAAGGTCTTCAAGGTCATGAGGCATGCCTGGGAGGGAGGTTGTGGT
>OX030965.1:3192436-3194936 GCA_943735955.1 Piscicola geometra | reverse complement strand
AAAGTTTTATATTATCGCCACTGATGACGGGTATGGAATAGTTGTTCTTTGGTGCGCCTCTGACGTCATCATCGGCCTGACCAATCAGCACTCGTCTTGCGTAGTACAACAGGGGCAGGTCACGTTCCAGGCTCTTTAGAATCACCATCTTTGTTGTTGTTGTTGTTTGATGTTATTTTACTTTTATTTTTGTTTTTTTTTCCAATTAGAAAAAGTTATTTTGTATTTTGTTATATACCTAGTTTTAATAAATTACAGAAAAAACCACATTAAAAGCAAAACAAAAACATCAGTAATAACAACAAAAAACAAAAACATTAACAACAGCAACAAAAACATTAACAACAACAACAACAAAAACATTAACAACAGCAACAACAACTGCAACAACCTTAGAAGCTTGTTTGGGCTTGAGTTTGAACATCACTTGCACACTCAACTCTCCAGTCAGTCTTTGTACCTGCTCTGTCAGTCAATCAATCCATTAATCTCTCCATTAATCAATCCATTAATCTTTCCTTTTATCGATCCATTAATCATCCATTGTCATTCTTATTAATTGATCTATTAACTTATTATCTCATTTAGTGAGTAATTAAGAGGAATTGATATTGATTATTTATTTTTATCGTTGTTATAAGCGTTAACTAACTTATTTTTATTACTTAATGTGTGTTTCATGATGATCACCTTGGTCATTCGGAGAGTCTTTCTCACAGTCAAACATCAACACGACAGGCAACAAGTCCTGTCGCATTGAAAATAACCTATTAAATAAATTTATTTATTTTCCAAATCAATTAACCCGTTTAAGACTTAATTCAACAAAATATAAACTCAATTAAAGGTTTGAAAATCTTATAAAAAATGCTTCATTATGTCATTTTAAACTTCTAACTTCCTATCAACTGCTAGCAGCCCTCATCATTTCTCGTTATTAACTCAATGCACGCTGATAAGACTTATCAGGAGATAGCCTATTACCAGGATTTACAACGCGTGATCTCTCAATACTGAGTCATCCTCAAAAATTAAATCATTTTGAGTTCATAAAAACATGCTTTAAACATTTAAATAAAAAGTATTCCCAGAGATCGTGATGATGATGATGATGATATAATCATTATCAAAATCTCTATTTTGCCCTAGATCACAAGAGCCTTTGAGGTATTTACTATGGTGCCAAAGTACGCTGCACTATCTCACAGAACATACTCTCAAACAGCATTAAGGTATCAATTGTGCGCCATGTAAACTTTCATAGGTTTTTAATAAAAATGCGCTAGAAAAAAATGTATCATTATCATCTCCGTCATCGTCATCATCATTACCACCACCACCACCACCATCATCATCATCATCACCATGAGGGTCTGCCTGGCTCGCAGGGTGTCTGACAGGAATCCATGAATGATGAGGTAGTTCTTCTTGCGTTGTTTGGCTTGGTTTAGGGGGGGTAGGTGGATGGTGGTGCGTGTAGCTGTGGCGACGTCGGCTAGGGTGGGGTGGTTGGCGAGGATGACGTGGTGTTGAAGGGATAAGTCCATACTGATACTGACTGGGAAGGTGGCCTGCGTGGGTTGGTGGGTTAGTGGTTGGGGGAGGGTGGGTAAGTGGTTTGAGGGGGGGTGGGGGATGTGTAAGTGGTTTGAGGGGAGGTGGGTTAGTGGGTGAGTGGTCGGGGAGATGGGTTAGTGGGTGAGTGGGATGGTTGGTGAATGGTTGGTGAGTGAGTGGGTAGATGGTTGAGTTGATGAGTTAGTGGGTTGGTGGGTGGGTTGGTGGATGAGTAGGTGGGTGGGTTAGTGAGTGGGTTAGTGGGTGAGTGGGATGGTGGGTGAGTGGGATGGTGGGTGAGTGGGATGGTGGGTGAGTGGGATGGTGGGTGAGTGGGTGGGTTGGTGAGTTGGTGGATGGTTTGAATGGCTTTGTATAGCGTATGCCTCACGGGATGATGGTGAAGATGAAGATGAAAACGATGATGAAAATGATGATGATGCAGGCGCCGAATAAGAAATATAGTATAGCTTCGATTTCCTGGAGAAAAAACTCCTGCACTTGTAAGCAAAACACCCCTCAAGCGTCGCAACATCAACCTAAAAACATCCATGAACTGTCCCTTGCATTGTTCCTACGAGATGGTGAACACATTCAGGCAAAAAACTTTTCATTGGGTGTCCTAATACACACACCATCTAACGAAAACCATTCCCATCCATCCTTTCAACCAACCAGATGAAGCCCGTTCAATCACCAGAAAACCAACACAAGCATGCATTTTTTTCGAATCACCACAATTATAGAAAAAAACATATTTTTCGTTTTTATATGATTTTTTTTTGTTTTTTTTGTTTGGAAAATGTTCCATGAAGATAAATGCGTTTTTGATGTATTGTATTGACGCTTGCCTGAGCCTTAGCCTTGACTTTGATGCAGCTTCCAGGCAACGAGTGAGGTCGAAAAATGAAAATAAAAATATGTAAAAACTTTAAAAAAAAAA
>OX030965.1:3164200-3189200 GCA_943735955.1 Piscicola geometra | reverse complement strand
TGACTTTCCTGTTCTGTGGTGTGAAGACCTTTCATAGAAACATGCTTTCAACTCTTGAAAAATATATTGATTCTCGGAATTAATAAATTAAACTTTGAAGTATATAATCTATTTAAAACATTATTCGCATTAAATATAACTAAATTATTCTATTATAGGTTGAGTAGAATTTCTGAAGAATCGAAAAAACCTTGGCAGTCAGTTCAGTCAAGAGTCGTTCTCTGGCCGCCATGACACACTCCTTTCTGCCTGAGATCTTGACGTAGGGGTCTGTAATGGAGCGTTTAAGAAGAAGGTTTAATAAGTGGTTTAGTGATTAGTGAAGAGAAACTAAAAAGGCCGTCCTCAAGAGAACGAAACTAAGTCCCATCCACAACATGATCAAGAAAAGGGCTGAAGCTGTTTGCTCATGTTCCTGCCTCCCAGATGGATCCACACTAGGGACGCCCTTCGCCCTAATCCACCCACCTTTTTTCGACTTTGCTCCGATCTTCAGTTTTGATGGCCATGCTATAACGGCATTCGTCTCCTTCATCACCTGCATCATCATCATCAAAATCTTCACTTAAGAATCCTCATCATCTTTATCATCATCAACATCATTACAATCATTATCACTTCATCATCATTAACATCATTACAATCATCCCCCCTATTATAATCTACAACATCCCCATCACTATCATCATCATCATCATCATCATCATCATCATCATCATCATCATCATATTCTTCCTCTTCTTCTTCTTCTTCATCCCGCATGAGAGAAAGTTTACGAATCTCAAATCTATTTTGAGGACTAGAACACGTTTACGTTTGATGCACTCCTGCCAAGAAAGCACTCATTTGTGAAAATTTAATATTCATAAAAATTTTTGCCTCAAAGAATAACAACTTATTTTTTCATTTATCTCAAATTTTTAAAACGTCATCTTTAAAATCATTTATAATAATTTTTTACTTATTGATATGCTTTGATTTATATAGCGCAGTATTTCAAAGTTTCTAGTTACTATGAAAGACACATCGCCTGAGAGAGGCTGCACAACATGCACACGAGGGCTTTGGAACAGATGATAAACAAATGCAAGTGATTCGAATTTGTCTAACTTATTGCATTTATTGACAAGTAGTTTTGATCTTCGGACATGTAAGGTTGTTGAAGGATCGGACTTTTATGCCTCGGACTTGTATGCATCGGATTTATAAGGTCTTTGACGTAACGCGCTTGAATAGTTTAAAAGTGCAAAACTTTAAAAATCCGTCTGAAACATCCCTCTGCGCTGTTAGTCAGTCGGCAAAAAGCCCTCATGATTTGATTCAGCAACGATTTCACACTAAATGAATCAAATCTCGATTAGTTTAGAATCATTACTAAGATAACCAATCCTCCCTCCCCCTCTTCCCGCACCTCCCTCCCCTCCTGCTCACCTCAGAAAAGAACTTCTCAGCCTCCACGCCTTCTCCATCAGCTGCAGGGATAAATAAAGATGAATGTGAGCATAAAATAGGAGCAAAAATATTAATACTAAAAATAATAATACTGCTACTGCTACTACTACTGCTACTGCTACTACTACTACTACTACTACTACTACTACTACTACTACTACTACTACTACTACTACTACTACTACTACTACTACTACTACTACTACTACTACTACTACTACTACTACTACTACTACTACTACTACTACTGCTACTACTACTACTACTACTACTACTACTACAACTACTACTACTACTACTACTACTACTACTACTACTACTACTACTACTACTACTGCTACTACTACTACTACTACTGCTACTACTACTACTACTACTACTACTACTACTACTACTACTACTACTACTACTACTACTACTACTACAACTACTACTACTACTACTACTACTACTACTACTACTACTACTACTACTACTACTACTACTACTACTACTACTACTACTACTACTACTACTACTACTACTACTAATAATAATAATAATAATAATAATAATAACAACAACTGAGAGATTAAACTGGAGATAAGTCAATTAAGCAAACGCTTTGATGTCTTCAGTGATTAGTTCTAGAAAAGTGAACTTCTATAAATACCGTGAAATACCTTTTAAATCAGTGTTTTTCAAATGGAAGAAAATAGAGATATTTTTCAACAACTTATTCCATAAAATTACAAGTATACATATATTGGTTTTATTTGTAGCTCATTAGTCTTTCTACTTATAGTAAAACTAAATGAGTTATAATATTATTGGAATTCAGTTACGAATGTTCTTACAAACTAATGACACAAACAAAATATTATTTTTTTGAAAAATTATGGTTTCTGAACGGCAAGTGTGTGATCGACATTCATTATTTTAATAAGAAATAAAATTAATCTTTTTTTAAATGTTAACTTTAAAATAATGTTGTCAATTTTCAAAAAAGCTATAAAACTTTATTTAACGATTTTTAAATTCCACACTCATGACGCTTGTTTTCCTGGCAGTCCGTGAGACACGCCCATCTCAAGAGCGGATTTTTAGACATTCTAGCCTTGATTTATGTCAATTTGTATTTAAAAAATTAATGTTTTATAATTTCTAATGGCTTTGCGATGAGTGGAATTTAATGGTGTATGGAAGTGTCGAATGGAGCGAGAAGAAATCAAGTTGAAATCATTGTTTTCGCATTCAGAGAAATCGTCTGCATCTCTCAACAGACATCTTATTAGCATTCCTGACACTCGTTTGATTGGAACTTAATGGCTTTGGTAGCATTCTTTGAGCGGATACATTGTTTTAAACATGATATTCAATTGGAAGAAAGAGCGCTATAGAAATTGATTTGATTGATTGATTGATTGATTCATCGCTCGAAGATTTTAAATTATTTTATTATTCTTTCTAGATTATTTTTTCGTTGTTTAATTGAGTGATTTGTTATATGTTCAGGTGACAAATGCGATGAGTAATTAGACAGGAATGGTAATCACCACACTGAAGTATGCGCTGTATCTGTTGTTGTTTGGATGCGATTCAAGACAAGACAGCCAACGAGGAAACATCAAAGAACATCAAAGGCCTCTGAAGAGATTCTCAAAACAGTCTCCAGTCATGGGGGGAGCAAAATGTGTACAACATCTTTTTAAACGAAATTCACGTAAAAGTCATGGGTTTCTTAATATTATGAAGTCCATCGTAAAAGAATGGATTATTTTCTGATAGGGCTACAAGCTGTCATGGGCTCTTTTTTTATTCATGATGATGATGATTGTTATCATCATGACGTCACTATGTAACAACATGTTATTGACTAACCAAATTACTCGAATATAAATTATGAAGTTTAATCGTTACAAACCTTCGATCAGCTGCTCCAACTTTTTTCGATCCACTCTCAGCTTCTCCTCCACCACTTCCGCATCAGCAACTTCTCCACTAGTTTCCTCTTCCTTCTTCACCACCTCTTGCCTCTCTTCTCCATCTCCATCCTTCGATTCGTGCTTGGATTCCTTTGAATCCAATTTGTCGCTTGATTTCTCGTCAGTCATGACACGTTTTGTTGAGAGGTATTGTTCTTTTTCGAAGCATTAGAAGACAAAATCGACAATTCCTTCGACGCAGAAGAACGCCACGAACATCGCTTTCGACTGCTATTCAGAGCACAGACCCAAAGTTTTATGTATATATGAGCCAATAGGTGAGTTAATGAGTGGATGTATGGCGTGTGAGAATCGCTTGCTTTTCTATATGCACATGTGCTATAAGGCATTTAATTCTATTCAGATAAGTGAGTTGAAAGATAGGTAGAAGGAACGAAAATTAATTTATCTATCCACTAACTGTAATTATCAATTTAAGTTTAAAACTAAAGCAATTTGATGATTCATTGACAACTGTCTACTTTCAAGCCAACTTCAAGAAAGAAAGACCTAGCTAAATATTTATCCATTTATCAAAGACTGCATTGTGCTTGTAACGTAAATGCATTATTCCATTGCGGTTATGAAGTTCTATTTATTTAAAACATAATCATTAATATTATATTGATGTATTTAAAACTTTTTTGAAATGTTAATTATTTAGATTAATGAAACTAATGAAATAAATGAATATATCTCAATCTCTTAAGAATAATTTTGAGGTAGTTGTCTCAAATTTCATGATCAGTCAAATAATAACTAAACTTAAAATAAAATATGGAAAAAAACTGTTTAACAATTTGTATTTTTGTTAAATTCTTTATGTAATAGATAAATAGGACATTGTGATAGAATATATTGGTGAAAAAAGATATAAATATTAAAATAAAATATAAAATATCCTAAATTTTTGATCAAAATACTAAATTGATTTAAAATTATTTATTTCAAAGTTTTTTTTAAACTTTTACTTTTAAACATATCACAATATTTCCATTTTGATACCAAGGTCAGAAAACTTTCGAATATGGCCGCAAAGAGGATTGCAAAATCAATGGTGGATTGGGCAGCGTTTGCCGAAAGAGTGCCTCCCAACCAGACGGGTTATTTCAGAGCTTTCAAATCAAGATCAGATATGTACGTCTCAAAGTAAGTCATCTCTTCAAATCACACTTCAATACTTCCCCGGAATCCGAACGTTTTTATATCTTTTACTAATTGAAAAAAATAATATTATTCTAGATGAAAATTAATATTGTAAATAGTTTCCTGCCAATGAACCAAAAGGGTGCACCGTTATCCTGAAGCCCTGCCCAGCATTGACTTCGCTGCCTACAAGCAGAAGCTGGCAGACGCTGGTTTGGTGGGCGAGTTTGAGAAGGCTGTAAGTTTTAAAGAATAATTATGAAAATTTATACATTCATTACTAATGATTTGTATAGTGCCATTTACGAAGCGAACTAAAGTGCTCTATAATAAATAAATTTAATCTTTTAAAAATAATTTCACACACAGTACAAAGCAATAACAGTGGCCTACCCGACCGACTCAAAGCAGATAAAGAGCAAGATTGAAGCTGAGGAGAAGGCTGCAGTGAGTTCCTATGGCATGCATGACTCCCTCGTCATGCATTTGTCCTTTTTCTTCATTATTCCTACATATTTTAACAAGTTCATTATATAATATTTAAAAAATCTAAACTAAATACTTTTTTTAAGAGTTTGCTTTTCAAGCAGTATAACTAATGCGAAACTCACTAAAACTCCTACAATAAACATTAATATTCCTTGTAGATGGAGGCAAGCAAGAAGTACGTGGAGGCTACACAAGCCAAAATCAAGGCTTCCCAGCAGATGGTAGGGGGTTGGTCAAGTGGAATGAATTAATTAAAATGATTGGTTTTAAATAATTTAATATGGTTTTAATTAATTTAATATGGTTTTAATTAATTTAATATGGTTTTAATTAATTTAATATGGTTTTAATTAATTTAATATGGTTTTAATTAATTTAATATGGTTTTAATTAATTTAATATGCTTTTAATAGGATTAAATATGCTTTTAATATAATTTAATGTTTTAAATGCACACTATATCAAAGGTTTTTTATTTGAATATATTTCACTTAGTTAGTTTGGCATTGCATTTCAAAAAGCGTCAAATTAACTTCATTTACACATTCACACACAACTTTCAACCACCCCACAAACCAATTAACCACACCACCCCCACTCCATCTCACCACAACCAAATCAACTCCATCACAACCCAATCAACCACTCCACAACTCACTCAACCACACTCCTTCAACCCAATCAACCACTCCACAACTCACTCAACCACACTCCTACAACCCAATCAACCACTCCACAACTCACTCAACCGCGCCCCTACAACCCAATCAACCCCACCACTACCAAAACCCAATCAACCACACCACCATCACCCATGGCAGCTGAGCAAGATCGACCAAGTGCCAGACTTTGACCACATGACACTCGACATGCTCGCCTACTACTTCCCCGAGGCGGTGCCCAACCCCACCGACCGTCCCACCTTCTGGCCACACACCAAGAAGTCACAGCACCAATACGACCCCCACTCGTTCAAATGAGGCTACCATTATGGGGCGTGCTCTATGATGACTTGAAAGATTCTACCTAGTTTGGATAGAGGCTTTAGAAATAAAAACCTGAATTGGTATCTTGGAATTGCTTAGTTTTAATCAAGGTTTCCAAATAAAAATCTGAATTGGTATCCCGAAATAATGATTTTTTAAAATTTAGATTTTTTTGAATACTTATTTCTTTCAAAATATTTTTGATATTTAACAATCAAATGCCGAAAATAATTAATTTCACAATGATCATCAAAGTAAGAGCACTTCTAAGCACAAAAAAAAGAAAAAGACGAATCTAATGGATACAAAAGTAAATTGGTTCACACTATGAAAACACGATGAAGGCTTGATCACAGAAACATTAAGATTGCCAATTTACGAATACTGAAGCTGGCCATTGGACACCCTTGATTGATTGGTTGACAGTCGAAATGGGCGTGGTTTAGGGCATAAATATGGTCGGAGTGTTTATACAAATGTCGAATAATCAAGGCGAATACTTAGATTTCAAGTATTTAGTCGTGTTTCAATCATAAAGGTCAAGTGAGGTTATAAGTATCATGACCTTTGTTGCCATTATCATCATGACCGCAATTATTACCACAAATATCATAATCACCACCCTCATCATCATCATCATCATCACCACCCTCATCATCATCATCACCACCCTCATCATCATCATCACTACCCTCATCATCATCATCATCACCACCCTCATCATCATCATCACTACCCTCATCATCATCATCATCACCACCCTCATCATCATCATCACTACCCTCTAAAAGTCGCTTCTGATGCCGACGGCAGCGTCTCCATGGCAACCTTCCCACGCCAGAGGCCTCTCCTTGAACTCACCTTCGAGCACCAGCCTTTCAAACATATTATCGACGATTATTGCATTTAATTAATTGATTGTTATATTTTAATTTTAATGGATGATTAATGACAAGATGTGTTGAGCTTTGAGAACATTTTTAATGATTAAAAGTCTTTCCGAGCCACCCTTCTCCCCCCTTCAACCTGGGTGAACCTTTCCCTTTTTTTCAATTTGTAAAAACCTCCTCCTACTTTCCCAGCCTGTTGAACCCCTCCTCCTTACCCAATCATTTGAAACGTCTTCCCCCTCCCTCCTACCCAATCATGTTGACCCCCCCTCCCCTTCCAAACCTGATGGTGACCCTCCAAGGCTCCTTGCTGAGGTTCCTCTCCCTCTGGTTGTACACCGATGTTGCCTCTGAAGCCAACATCTCCTGGCCTCCGCTGCCAAGTCTCGTCGTCAACGTTTCCACTCCCGCCACTTTGGCGCCTGTGGGTATATGTGTGTACGCTTGTACGAACGGATAGTTGTATGTGTAACGACTCTTGGCTTGACCAATGGTCCTAGGTTTGAAGGCAGCCAATGACCTAGTGGTCTGTCGCGAAAGAATCTAAATTGATTACAGCGATGTGGATGTATCTTTGTGAGTGAGTGGTTTGTATGTTTGTACCCAGGAAATAAAATGTTTGTATATGATAATTTTTGTACGCTGAAAAGTTTAATTCTTTAGTCTGGTTACATTTATCGAAGTAGTTTTAAGCTGAACATTATAATTTCCAGGCCTATGTCCACACATCAATTCCACCCGAACGCAATACTCTCACCCGAGAAGGCAAGCCAGGCGTTGACCCTCTCCTCGACGCTCCTCAGATCCTCGTAGAGACCTTCGACACTGATGGGGTCTTGGTCGTCGAGGCCACTCGCCGAAGCTGTCATCACAGCCCTCTTCATTGTGGCTGGAGTGAACACCTTGTAGAAGAGCTTCTTGCCTTTGTGGCCATGGTGGTGGTGGTGTTGGAAGAGGTGGTAATGATAATGGTAATGGTGCAAAAATGGTTGTTTAGTTAATTATAAGGATATAAGATAGTTTATTGGAGAGAATATAATAAATCTCCCCAATCCCACTGACCCGTTGTTCCAGCCGGTAATGCGTTTCTACCAGGACCAATAGGATTCGACTTGTAATAGGTCAACCTATTATTATTATTATTGTTATTATTATTATTATTATTATTATCATCATCATCAACATCATCATTGTCATCAACTTCAACCTCAAGATCTGAAGAAATTCCGTGCGTTGATTGGACAGGGATCCGTAAGAACTGGCATGCTGGCAATGTGTGCATTTGTCCCACAAGGTCATCGACCTAGTTTCAGTGTCTGTGATTGGTGAAATAATTTAAATATTTATTAAAAACTGTAAGCATAATTTGAAGGGAATATTGAAAATAAGAATGTGAAAATTCGATTAAATTCGATTTCACGGCAGCCTCTTTCGACCTTTCTTGACTTTGACGAAAATGCTCTGAACGCAGAGGAAGGAGAGGTGCGGGTTCATGAATATGTAGCAGGAGGCCTTGCGCCAGAGGTCCTCGTAGGTTTCGTAGCCAGCGTTGTGAGGACTCCTGTGGTCCAGCACTGGGATGAAGTCGTGCACGCCTGGGTTGTGTTTTAGGGAAGACGTAAGAAGAGGGTGGAGGGTAAAAGAGAGATTTTGGAGGTTTAGAGGGAAAGGGGTCAAGTTGGGTTGAAGGGTTTGGAAAGGGGTCAAGTGGGGTTGAAGGGTTTGGTTCAGAGAGGGTTTTGGGGGTTTGCAGAGTTGGGCGGTTTTTAGAGGTTAAGGATTTGGACGGTTCGGGGTGTTGAGAGGGGGTTGTGGTTAGATTGGGAAAGGTGCTAGAAGAATGGTGTTGCAAGAAAACGCTAGGAGAGGTGATAGAAGGTAGTGTTGAAAGTTACATGGGAATAAATCGCTGATAAATCTAGGTTGAAAGACAGATTTAAAAAAAACGTTAGATGGTATTTATATGGTAGTGATCAGCCTATACCATTGGAATGGAAGTCGTTTGGCCTTACTCGAAGTTTACTACGTATCATGAACTTTGAGAAATCTTCGATATTATTTCACATCTTCAATTTACAACGCAGTATAACAAAAGGCTCTTAATTTGAGAAACTGAAACTTGACCCTTGAGCACATGTGCATTGCAGACGCACACTCTGACACATAAACACTGACTTAGAAATAAAATCGCAATAAACGAGAACTAAAATTACTTTAAAGAAGCCACATAAAGATGGACATGAGCGATTATCTTAAGATAAACACGCCATTAAACCTTAGGGTGGTTTGTCTCAACCGCTAAGTCCCATTCTAAGTCAAAGCCCAACAATAGCTTTTTAAATACTTCATTAAAAATACTTTTACAAATAAATAAATGAAACCTTTTTATTTCTGTTTTTATATTGTTTCATACTCCCACCCCATCTTCCAACCAACCTCCCATCCCATTCCAAACAGCCTCCCATCAGCATCCCACCCACCCCACCCCACCCAACCAACCAAGCAACCAATAAACCAACCATCCACCCAACCAACCAACCAACCCAACCAACCAACCAATCAACCAACCAACTAACCAACCAACCAACCAACCACCCAACCAACTAACCATCCAAGCAACCACCCACCTATTTCTCCACTGAAGGCTTCCTCGGGCTCATAGGCGATCAGAACCCTCAGAAACCACGTGTAGTCCTTCGCCTTGTCTGGCTGCTCGAACCAAACACTGGTCTCCACGTCGGTGACTTCGCTCAGCAGCTCGAGCGTTTCCACCCTCAGAATCTTGCCTTTGGATGTTGGTTGGATGGTTGGATGGGATGGTGTGGAAGGTTGGATGGGATGGTTTGGAGGTTGGATGGTGGGATGAGATGGTTTGGAGGTTGGATGGTGGGTGGAGGTGTGGATGGATTGTGTGTGGAGGCTGGATGAATGATGTGGGATGGAGGTGAGTAAGGCGGGATGGGATAGGGGTGTGGAGGTTTAGAGGTTGGATGGGATGGTGTGGGGTGAAAGTAGGATGAGGTGTTATGAGATGAAATTATAAAAAGTGGGATTGATGGAGTTGTAAAAAAAGGAATAGAATGGAGGTTTTGGAAAATGGGATGGGATGGAGGTGTGGAAAGTGTTGTGGGATAGGGAATGGATGCAGAATGAAATCGAAAAAGGATGGCATGAAAAGGATGAAGGTATTTTAAAATATTTGATTAGTTGCAGAGTAGGTGCATCAAGAACTTGGTTGCGTGCTTCTTGAACTTTGGTTGGGCAGACGAGTCTTGAAACTCAACTGATAAGATAAGTTCTCAAAAATAATTTACAAGCACTTTTACGAACCTTCATTGTTTTTAAAACGCTTGGTTAATTAAATGTACCAAATTATCATATTATAGTGAATTTATGAACTTTAATAAGATTTTAATGAAACCGAGACGTGTTTACATAAAGCTGAGTGGACTCAGTTGATGTTGAATTTAAAGTGCCGAGTAAACAATGCCCCGTTCTACTTGCAACAAGAGAGTGATGATCATGGTGCTGAAGACATTCGAACAAACCATCTAGTTCACTCTTTCATCCATCGATTCATCTACCAATTTACCAAACAATTCACCCACTATCCACCAATCCACCAGCCAATTAACCCACCTTTGATGGCCTTTCTGGCAAGGTCAGAATTGAGTTTCTTCATCAAGTGACTGAACGAAGTGTCGCCTTTGACGTCACACGTGTACGTCACGTGACCCAGTTTGAACACGTCCAAACTCCCTACCCCGCCAAGCCCCCTCCCTCCTCCACCGCTCCCATTCTCATCCACATTCGCCTCTCCCTCCTCCCCTTCTCCAAAGCCCTGGGGAGACTTCTTGATGAAGACCTCTTCAAAGACAAAGTACCAGAGTCTGACAGGGGTTCAATTGGGATAAAACCATTTATTGAGTATTTGATTATTAAAGAATTATTATATATCCGTTTAGGGATTTTAATGAAGATTCATAATTTACAAAATATATAAAATATAAAATTTCAAAAAATATTTATTATTTGAAATAAGCACTTATAATTTCTAACAAAAATATAGTTTTAAATAAAAACTCTTCTTTTTCACATCAAAGTTACCCAAACCTCAATTCATAAACTTTCTGCATAAACCAAAACTTTCGTAGCAGGTGTTACTCACACCACTTCTTTAATTAACTCTTATCACGGCCTTGCATAACTGCACACACATGACTGTTTCCAATAACTTATTGGCAACAAGACCCCATCGGGCCAACAACACTTTCTATCCCTCTCAATCAATTTGTCTTCTTTATCCTGAAGCCATTTACTTATTTGAAATTCATTTTTTGAATTTTACAATTATCCTTGCAATACCACATAATTATCCAAACAGTTTTTTCAACACAAATTAAATGAAACCCTTCTAAAACTTTTTTATAAACACCCCCTAGACCTTCCATCTCTCGTCCACAACCTCCACAGCCTCTCAAATAACCTTTCCCCTCCCTCCACCCCAACCTCAATCCCCTGGAGAACTTGGTTCTGCGGTCGGAGGACATACTCCTAATCAGGACACCCCCGTCTGAATAAATGGGCTTGTCCACCGAGGTCCACGTGACCGTTTCGCAAGAGAAGACGATCACGTGAGGGTTGCTTAGCGACCACTTGTTTGCCTTGTCGACCAGCACACTGTGGGGAAAATGGGGGAGTTATGGGGGGGTGTTTCAGTGGTGGAGACTTGGTGGGGATGGATTGGTGTTTGAGAATTTGGTGGCGGTGGTGGATTGGTGGTAGATTGGTGGTGGATTGGTGGTAGATTGGTGGTAGATTGGTGGTGGATTGGTGGTGGATTGGTGGTAGATTGGTGGTAGATTGGTGGTAGATTGGTGAGGGATTGGTGGTGGGTTGGTGGTAGATTGGTGGTGGATTGGTGGTGGATTGGTGGTAGATTGGTGGTAGATTGGTGGTAGATTGGTGAGGGATTGGTGGTGGGTTGGTGGTAGATTGGTGTGCGATTGGTGGCGAATGGATGATGAAAAGGATTATTTTTGCGTTGAAGAAGAAATGAAAGCACCGAAAGTGATTCTAAAGGCTGAACGCTATCGAAAACGTAGAAGTTGAAAGCTGCAAGTTGAAGAGCTTGCGAGTCTGGAGGCAATGTAGTTTGTATTGTGAGGTGTGCACCGTAATGGAAGAAGGAGGAGGGGAGTGAGCCAAGGAAGGAAGCAAGAAAGAGGAAAGGAAGAAAAGAGGGAAGCAAGGAAAAAAGAAAGAAGGGAGGGAAGCAAGGAAAGAAGAAAGAAGGGAGGGAAGGAATCAAGGAAGAAAGGAAGGAGGGAATGAAGAAAGGAATGAAGGAATTCCGAAAATGATGCGTAAATGGCGAAATAATTCGATGGATTGATTTTCAAAACGCATGTGAAATAAGTATTTGTGGAAATGTCTTAAACATCTGTTTATGTGTGTGTATGTGTGTGTGTGTGTTTGTGTGTTTGTGTGTGTGTGTGTTTGTGTGTGTTTGTGTGTGTTTGTGTGTGTGTTTGTGTGTGTGTGTTTTTGTGTGTGTGTGTGTGTGTGTGTGTGTGTGTGTGTGTGTGTGTGTGTGTGTGTGTGAGTGTGTGTGTGTGTGTGTCTGTGTGTGTGTGCGTGTGTATGTGTGTTCATGTGTGAGTTCTCATGCATAAGACGTTCTTTTTCAGAGATTAAGACCAGTTTTACCTTTGTTTCGATGATAGAGTGTCGAGTGGGGGCAAGAAATGTAACGGATGTAGAAGGAATAAAAAGTTGTAAACATAATGGCTGTATTTTATGAAATAACTGATTGATCAGTTTAAAAGGTTTTTTCTTTAATATGCATTTAATAAGATACAAAAAATAATTTAAATGTATTAAAATACTTTTGGGAATAATGTTAAATTAGATATCAAACACGTCTGTCATCTTTTGTCGAATGAGTCATGCAGGCTGAAACTTTTGAAACTATCTTCTAGATTCGGAGCACATTTTTATGAATTAAAATAATTGAATAATAAAAAGAAAGTAAAAGATTATTAATTATAACAAATCTAAAAATAATAATCTAGATTTAAAATTTTGCCAAAAAATGTGAAAAGAAAAAATATAATAAAAATAGAAGAAAATGGGGAAAAAATGGAGAAAAAAAAAGATAGAAAAAAGATAGAAAGAAGAATGTGAACAGAAAGAAAGAAGAAAGGAGATGGAAAGAAGAAAAAAAGAGGAAAGAAGATGGAAGGAAAGAAAGACGAAGAGGGCGAGGGATGATAGGTCTTATGAACACATTCCTCAGAAGCGGGTCTATGTTCTCATCCACAAAACGTGAATGACTCACACGTCTCTTTTCCTCCTTACAACGTCAAGAACCACTCAATTAAAGCAACAAATAAGATAATCAATCATAAGTTTGTCAACACTAGAAATTAATAAAAACCCGTTTGTTAAAAACTGTAAAATATGTTTATTCATAGTTTTGCGAAAGGAAAATGGCGTGAAGGTTTTTATACGATCAGTGAACATTGAATTCTTCGTTGCTATTGCATCGCTTGAATTCCACGGACACAAGAGGGCTTGAATGTGGAGAGATTGTTTGTTGCTTCAAGTTTTCTAGGCGTGGTCGCAAGGTGCTTGTGTTATAAATGTACTTTTGGTTCTCTTATGGTTCTCTTATGCTTCTCTTTTGGTTCTCTTTTTTTGTTCATGCGTTTTTACGCTTGTGTGTTTTCGCGTGTGTTCGTTTGTTCTTGTGTGTGCTTTTCATTGTTTTTTATTCTTCTGAAATGTTCTAATTGAAAGCATTTTTATCTTCTTCATTCATTTTAAATTTTTAAATTTTTAGCATCTGCTAATGGGAAAACAAATTGACTTCGTTTTCTTCTTCCTCATCATCATCTGCTCCACCATCCACATCATCATCATCACCATCTACAGCCACATCATCATCATCTTCATCATCATCATCATCCTCACATCATCATCCTCATCATCATCCTCATCATCACCATCTTCACCATAATCATCATCATCCTCACATCATCATCATCATCTTCATTATTCCTATCATCATCACCACCACCATCATCACCACTATCATCATCATCATCATCATCATCATCATCGTCTTAATCATGGCGGTTAGTCAGAGTTTGACCTGTACGTTTAGAGTTTCAGTGGAGTTCTTACGATTTATGAATCTTCATATTCCAGATTTTCTAACCACCATTGTTGTCATTTGATACCATCCATTCATCAATCTATCCATTATTCATTTATCATCTCTCCATTCATCATCCATTCTCCATACATTTATTTATTTAGTCATCCATCTATCCATTCACTCATTCTTCATCCATCCATACTTCATTCATTCACCCATCATCATCATCATTCATTCTCTATCCATTCATCCACCAATTAACCAACCAAACAATCAAAAACACACCCATTAAACACACATCCATCTTAAACACACATCCATCAAACACACATCCATAGTTCTTTAAGATGTCACATCCATCACGATACAATACAACCATCCATTGCATTGTCTTTCAGGCATCATTCCTTAACCCTCTTTGATTCTTTATGTAGCGAAAACAACAATATTCCACTGGCATCAATTCATTATCTTTGGTGCCTCCAAAGACATAGATAGTGATTCATCAAAAGTGAATCTCCACTGAAATCTAATCTTCCCAATTGAAGACTTAATACGCAATTAAAATGTGGAAAAGCACACGCATTGAAGGACAATAAATCTAAGAGTTTCAGCAGAGTTATGTGTGTGTACTTTGAGTGTTGAATGCCTGCTTTCAAGTGCAGTGTGGCGCTCTTTTATCTGCCAAGAACTCATCAAGCCCGATAGCAGGTCGTTCCATCGAGGTACTCTTGTTAAATTAAAAAGATTTTGCAAAAGTTTGGAAGAGTTTGAACTGTTCTGAAGGATGTTGAGGTGATAAGGAATAGAAAGCGGATAAAAAATCAGCAGTTTATCTCTTTTAACACTTGAATATTGAGAGATAGAGTGAATGGGAGAGGTAGAAAGAGAGAGAGAGAGAAAGAAAGAGAGAGAGAATGAGAGAGAGAAAGAGAGATAAGAAAGGGGTTTAGAGAGGGTTATCTTTCAGTGTCTTTCACAACCTTTGGCATTCAGTCAATTATTCGTTTCAATAATAACAATTAATATTTTAAAAGTAAAAGCACAAATGATTAATATTACATAAAATAAGCTAAACTAAAAAAGCTCGAAAGACTTAACAAAATGTGTCAAACTTTGGCAGTGAAACAAAGTCAACTTTTCATTTAAAAAGCTTTAAGAAGAGACATCCAAGTAATTATCACTTAGTAATATATTCAAAATATATATTGCGCATTAAACCCGACCATTTATTTATTTTCTTAAATATTTATTCAGTGTCTCAAGTTGAAAGTTTACGCAATATCTCTTTTTTTATTTGCTTATTAAATAATTTTATTTATTTATTATTAGTTTATTAGATAATGTTATTTATTAATTATTAGTTTATTAGATAATGTTATTTATTAATTATTAGTTTATTAGATAATGTTATTTATTAATTATTAGTTTATTAGATAATGTTATTTATTAATTATTAGTTTATTAGATAATGTTATTTATTAATTATTAGTTTATTAGATAATGTTATTTATTAATTATTAGTTTATTAGATAATGTTATTTATTAATTATTAGTTTACTAGATAATTTTAATAACTTTATTTTAGATAACAGTCAGAAGCAGCAGTGTCCTAAAGCGCCTAAACTACGCATTGAAGCAAATTCCTGGGCTCAAGAGTCGAATATTAAAGAGGCACAAGTGATACTTGAGAATAATTTGTCTCTTAATTGTGCTTTTATTTCGGGGTAGTGTTATTTGGAGGTAGTGTTATTTGGTATGTGCTGTTATTTTAAGGTAGTGATATGTCGAGGTAGTGTTATTTGGAGGCAGTGTTATTTGAAGTTGGTGTTATTTGAAAGTGGTTTTATTTGGAAGTAGTGTTAGTTCGAGGTGTTGTTATTTAAAGGTGGTGTTAGTTCGAGGTGTTGTTATTTAAAGGTGGTGTTATATTGATATTGCGTTATATCAAGGTAATGTTATATTATGTTATGTCGATATGTCGTTATGTCGAGGCATCAACATAAGCCATGCTATTTAAACCTTATTTATTCCGGTATTTGGTCCCATAATGCCGATTAGAATTCGTATTGCTGCAAAGAGATAATACTAGAGCGTGTGCACAATTAATGATATGTTATTCAACTTGTCGCAAGCGTGACCCTTGGTAATTAGTATTGTGTTTTCAAAATTGCAAACACGCGTAGAATGCCTGGAAATGATGTCTTTAAAAGTGTAGTCTTGCACACTCCATAGCAAAAAAATTACATTAAAATATAAAACTACTTTTGTCGAAATCATAAAAAAACTATTGTAGCTGTGATAACTACTGCTTTTTTACAACACCATCTTTTTTCCACAACTCAACAATTAGTTTTAAATGTCTTTTTTCACTTCTAATACATTCACCATCTTCGCAACCACCAGAAAAAGCATATCTGTTATAAACATATATTCTCTTTTCAAATTGAAAGGGCGTGTGGCAGTGTGATTGAATACAGGACAGTCATATTTTAAAATACAAACCATTCAAGACTCATCCTCATCAAACATTTACATGTAAGCTTGTAAAAAAAACACATGTAATCTTGGAACACATTTTACATTCACACGTAAGCTTTCATACGTATCACATTTACATGTAAGTCTGTAAACCTTTCACATTTACATGTAAGTCTGTAAACCTTTCACATTTACATGTAAGTCTGTAAACGTTTCACATTTACATGTAACGCTGAACATTTTTTCTTATGTCTTTCAAGTCTAAGTTTAAAAAAATGGCACGCGCCATCAGATGAGAAAGAACCTCGAAATTGAATCGGATGGCGAAGAAGATGCAAATGATTGAGAGACGGAAAGAATGCTTTTTTCCACAGGTCAAAAACCTAAACTAAAAAGTTTCGCACTCAGATTTTTGATCGAATAAAAAATGATAAAAAACAAATTAATGATTGAAAAAAAAAATAAAAGCTGCACCAAAAACGCATCGTCTTTCACACCACTACTACGCCTGAAAGGTCACCACAAAGACCACATGCTTGACCCTCAACAACGACTCTTCAACTATGAGTATCTAGAATTCAATGCTGCATCCCTTTCTTTGTGCAACCGACACCCCCTATATTATGCTCAATATTTATGAGTGCTTGTCATGATTGCTTTGAGGAGACAGATTCGCAATTAAATTAAGTTAAGCAATTAAGTTAATTAGTTAAGCAATTAAGTTAATTAGTTAAGCAATTAAGTTAATTAGTTAAGCAATTAAGTTAATTAGTTAAGCAATTAGACAAAAAGTTATTTATTTAAGCAATTAAACAAACAGTTATTATTTAAGCAATTAGACAGACAGTTAATTAGTTGAGCAATTAGACAGACAATTTATGAATCAACTCATTAGATAAACAGTTACTTAATCAACTTATTAAAAAACAGTTAATTAATCAACTCATTAGACAAACAGTTAACTAACCAACTCATTAGACAAACAGTTAATTAACCAACTCATTAGACAGACAGTTAATTAACCAACTCATTAGACAGACAGTTAGATAATTCATACAAAGCCACCTGAACTTCTCGTAGTCGTCGTCTTTCTTGGTCTTGTTGCACGCGGCTGCCATGAAGTCGACATGCCGAAGCTTCCATTGGTTGTTGAGGTTGCTAAGGGGGCTGTTGTGGTTGTTGATGCTGTTGCCAAGGGGATTGTGGTTGTTGTTTTTGATGCTGTTGGGAGTGTTGTTGCTGGTGGGCGTGTTGCTCTGGCTAGGATAGAAACTAGGACGTTTGTGGATGTTAGTGTTACCCTCTGGTTCTCTTCTTTCGGCGTCGTTGTTACGCTGCTGTTGTAGCTGTGGTTGACTGTTGTTTAAGTTATTGTTGTTGGAGCTGTTGTTGAAATGGTTGCCATGGTCGTTGTTGTGGTCGTTGCTATGGTTGCCATTGCTTGTTGCCTTGGCGACAGGAAAAACAGGAACTCCAAAAATCTTCTTGTCAAATCCTCCAGAGGCTCTCTTCGCCATTTTAGTCTTCTGCAATTATTTTTTTAACTTTATTCTCGCATTAATTAAATAATTAAAATTATGATTTAATAATTAAGAAATTAAAAGTATAATTAATTAATTATATTAGTAAATGTATTGTACAAATTTTGTTTTCTTAAATGTCTAAAACAGAAAAATTGTATTGCATGTGGTGAGAGGTGGAGTGGTTATTTGTGGTGAGAGGAGGAGTGAGGTGGTGTGGTTTGGAGTGTGTGTGATGTGGAATGGTATGCATGAACAGACTGACAGAATCAACTAACGTGATAATTTCACAAAGAAACCTAGACGAATAGAACTTCCCTCCTCTATCAAATTGACTGAGACTCACAGTGATAGACAACTGAAAAGTAAACTCACAAACACAGTAGAGTACATCAGCTGCCTTTGTATATATCCCTCTTTATTGAAGCAGATAGTGTTTGTGTATGATGATGTATGTGATCATAGTGTGTATGCATGTTTGTATTGGTGAATGTATGCGGTCATAGTGTGTATGTATGTGTATTGGTGAATGTATGTGATGGTAGTTTGTATGTGTGTGTATTGGTGAAAGTATGAAGTTTGTATCTGTGTGTATTAGTGATTGTATGTGGTAGTAGTGTGTATGTGTGTAGTATTGATTGTATGTGGTAGTAGTGTGTATGTGTGTATTAGTGATTGTATGTAGTAGTAGTGTGTATGTGTGTAGTAGTGATTGTATGTAGTAGTAGTGTGTATGTGCGTAGAAGTGATTGTACGTGAATGTATGGCGTGTATAATGAGGGATGGACGATGATGTGCAATAGAAAATTTATTCAATCGATCTTTCAAATGTTATCTTTAATTTGTGTGTGTGTGTGTGTATGTGTGTGTGTGTGTGTATGTGTATGTGTGTGTGTGTGTGTGTGTATGTGTGTGTGTGTGTGTGTGTGCACACAAGCGTATGAATCGATAATGAGGATGGGAGGGAATAGGAGACAAGACATTATGGGAGGTGGAAATCAGAGCTTGAAAATAACAATGCATTAAGAAGGGAACTTATCGGAGGAGGAAGAGAGGAGATGAGTGAGGGATGGAGAAATGAAAGAGTGCTTGGAAAGATGAATGAGTGATTGGCAGGGAATAAAAGTTTAGTTTTTTGATAAAACTCAATGGAAAAGGTAAGAATAATAGGAATAATATTTTATTGATTTAGAAAGTCCTTAATGTTATGAACAATTGGGACGAATTAATGAAGACGAATAGATGAGAGATGAATGGATGGATCAATGGATGAGAAATGAATGGATGCATTCAGGCATTTATCACTTCGGATTAAGCGCTCGATCATTTAATCAATTGCAAACACACCTTTATAGCCTCCCCATTGTTTCCATAGCAACACATTTGATTGCAGATGTAATTGTTAGAAAGTTTATTTCAAGACAAAACATCTCACGAGGCAAGATTTAAAATTGTTTCAAAAATGTATTATTAAGTAGTCTGCTTTTTCCCGCCAAAACTTCCACTACTAGCATCACAACCACTACTTCCATTACTACTATCACAACCACTACGATCGTCATCAGGATGACCACACGAGCCGACACAGACAAACTCAAAGACACAGAAGAATACTTAGAGAAACACAACGTCATGAAAGTGGTCAATGATCTGACGTCACTGCTGCTGTACCATAGGCCTGGTGAGGGATAGATGGATGGATAAATAGATGGATGGATGGTACTCAAAATGTTAAAGACATTAATGGAATGATTGTGATGCCCAACCTTCACAAAATAAAAAAATAGTTTCCAATGTCTTCTATCCTTCCACCATCCACAATCCTTCACCGTCCCTGCAACCTCATTTACTACCCTTTCTCCACCTCTGCACTATCTCTCCACCCCCTCCTGTCATTCCACACTCCCACCATCTCTAAAACAATCCCCAACGACCCCCACATCCCATCTTTTCCAGACAAGCCACAAGAGTTCATCCTCACAATGCTGAACGACTTGCTAGAGGACAAGGTGGTCAGCCTATTCGACCATGGCAATCCGGCGTGCATTGCTGACACTCTCGACCCTGGAAACACTGGCTTCATCAGCAGGGAGCGATGCCTCAAGAGTGAGAGATTTCAAGATTTTGAATGACTTTTTTAATTATAATTATAATGAGAAAACCTAGAGTTATTGTAGTGATAACAACAATAATAATAGGAATTATTATAGAGGCAATAGTGAATAAATAAATGATAATTATTATAGTGAAAATAAAAATAACGAGAATAATTCTTGTTATTGTGGCGTACTACCTGCCAGGGGCGGCGATCTGCTGCAAATCTTGGGGGGTCCTCCCCAACATGGACGATTCTATTCTGATATTATATTCTGGGGGGTTCCTGGTGTCCAGACTTCTTTTCTGCCCACTTAAAAAAACATTATTGAACTTCTTTTTTATACGAATTTTCAAGAAAGCAAAGAATAGTTTGGTTTTAGACAGCTATCCCTATAACTACACATACTCACAATGTATTATTAAACAAAGATTCGGTTTTGTGCAATGTTTGACGATTATGCTCGTATCAAACAAGAGTTTTAAAATGTTTTCGGAAAAAAAGTTGGAAGGGGGGTCCACATTAAGGCGGACCTCAGGACCCCCCCACCAGGATCACCGCCCATGCCACCCGCACGAACCTCAAACCACTTCGAATGCTGCAATGAAGTTGGTGGTGATCTGGCGAATGCTAGATAAATATTCAAGAATTTATTTTCCATGAGATCTTTAGCGTGTCTGCGTCTTGTGCTTCTTCGTGATGTATGTTCAAGAGACCTCTGGTCTGTAAGGATCGGGTTGTGGCTTAATCTACTAAAATGAATTGAATTTCAAAAAGTCCACTGCACCATTATAATGAATGCTAATAATATATCAGACTTATATTGACTGCACAACCTGAAGAAAGCTCATCACCTACAGCACTCCGCTTGCTGGGAGCAGACAAGGCATCGAGTGAAGGCATGGGAGAGGAAGTGAGCAGACCTGCCTTCGTATCCATCCTGTGAGTCTCTTGCGCCTGTTGTATGTGTGTGTCTCAGTCCTACTGCATGTGCTTGAAGCTCGACTGGATTTACGCCACGTTAATAATACTCGTGGTTTAATTGTATTATTGCATGTGCGTTGTAGTTATGCATTGTACACATTCTCGAGTGTACGTTTGCGTATGATTGACTACTGATGGATCATGCCAGAGAAAAGAGTTTCAAGGAGACACGAGGAGGCTGCTTCGCGAGGCCACAGAGCTCCTCCAAGAAGATATAGAGCACGACCTTTTATAATATATAACAATATAATATTATTATTATATACATATATACAATTATTAATATAATTACTATTATTATTAATAATCATGCCCCTTCAAGAATTTAAATGTTCTATTCAGCGTATTTTTTCTTCTCTTCCATAAAGTGCAAGAATCCTCTGAAGCGTCGATGCACTTAGGCGACAGTAGGAATCGAACCTGCGCTAGTGAGACGAACACCAAGCGTTTTACTCGACGTTATTTTAATTCAAATTTCAATGGAAGCAAATGAATAAAGAAAAAAAGATTTAAAAGGAGACTACCGCGATGAGATGCCATTATGTGATGAGGTGAAGTGTGGAATGGTGTGGTGAAGTGGGGTATTGTAATGCAATGTGGTGAGTTGTAATTAAATGAATTTATTGTAATGAAATGTGGTGTAGTGTAATGCAATGTGGTGTGGTGTGCTGAAGTGTTGTTTTGTATTGCGTGGGGACGGGTGGCTGTACAGGGTGGTGTTGGGTGGCTGTACAGGGTGGTGTTGGGTGGCTGTACAGGGTGGTGTTGGGTGGCTGTACAAGGTGTTGGGTGGCTGTACAGGGTGGTGTTGGGTGGCTGTACAGGGTGGTGTTGGGTGGCTGTACAGGGCGGTGTTGGGTGGCTGTACAGGCTCGTATTCGTAATCAATGAGAATTCTCCCTGAGGAAAATCTCCTCAGCTGCACAGTTCTTTGCAAAGATGAAGAAGGTGAGAAGACTTGATGTCAGTGTGAACCTGTGCGTGTGTGTGCTTGTGTGAGTTTGTGTGTATGTATATGTATTTATGTATGTATGTAGGTATGTGTGTGTGTATTAGAGGTCGGACATGGATGATTTTTCATTCCCGGTCCCGTCCCGTTCCCGAAATTGTTTTTCCCGTCCCGTCCCGTTCCCGCAACTCGATTCCCAGTTCCGACCCTTTCCCGAAAAATTTGTTTATTTATTTATTTTTGCTGCCGTTTTCACAAGTCCCAAACTTGCTAGTCCTAACATTTATTATTTGAAAGTCAGAGAATATTTCTTTTTAAAAAATATAAAACACGATTTAAATTTCAAATATTTCTTGAAATGAAAGTATTGAGGTTAGTCATTGTTTTTAAGTCATTCAATCAAGTCTTGATTGCTTTTCACACGGGTTAAACTGTCAAAAGTTTTAGCTTTCAAATTAGGTGATCTTGGGTCTGAAATTTCAACATGTTTAAAAATTCCGTTTACATGGAATAGAACTTGCAGGTATACTAAAAAAATTTTGGCTTCTTCTAGTAGTATTGGAAAAAAGTCCATTTTACTCCAATAAATTAAACATCTTTATAATCTTCAATTTTGGTAAGACGTAATTGTGAATATTTGTACAATTCATCCTCTTCTGAATTTATTCCCTCGTTCATTATTATTAATTCCACAATAATGTTATAAATATGTTTTTTGACAACATTCTTATTCTCCACAACTTCACAAATAAAATCATTCGTATAATTTGATAGTATAAAAATTGTATTATAATTTTTACATTATAAAAACTAAGATAATAGGTCTAAATAACCATCATTTGTTTTTTTTTCTCAACGGCATTGCAGCTTGATCTGGCTATACAAAATGGAATTAAATTTTCTCTAATGAAAGTCTTTGTATTTATTTCTTTTCTATCCCAAACTCTTAAATTATTCTTTTAAACTGGGGGATGCAACAGACATGCTGCCATATGAATAAGATCAATGGGCACCTTTTCTTTTGTCGAAATGATCAACTGAACAATCAACTAGAAATTAAGAATTCAAATTCAAAGTATGAATTTATAAAAATAAAAATAATATAACTGACCAGTTTGATTTCTTATGACAAGTTTTCATCATCAACAATTTGTTCTAATCTCTCTAATATTTGGACTCGCCATAACAACTTCAAATGTAATGTTGGAGATTTTTACATCCATAACGCAATGGTGGCTACGTTTACATTTCTATTACATTTAATACTTATTTTAATTACTTAATTACGGAGTATCGATGAAATAGAGATTTCCATACTTTGCTGAAGTATAATTATTAAAGAATCAAATCCCAATAAATTGTATTCCCGTTTTTCCCGTTCCCGATTTGAATGTTGATTCCCGTTCCCGGTTCCCGACTTTTCCCGTCCCGAAATTAATTTTCATTCCCGTTCCCGCGGGAGTCCCGCAGGTACCCGGTCGGATCGGGTACCCGGTCCGACCTCTAGTGTGTATGTATGCATGTATATATGTATTTATGTATGTATGTATGTATGTATGTATGTATGTATGTATGTATGTATGTATGTATGTATGTATGTATGTATGTATGTATGTATGTATGTTTGTATGTATGTATATATGTATGTATGTATGAATGAATGTATGTATGTATGTATGTATGTATGTATGTATTTATGTATGTATGTATCTATCTATCAGAGTATTTATATAGCGCCATTTAACAAATCTCAATAGCACTCTAAACGTTAATTTCATGACAGTGAAAACAAATATGTTTTCAGCATATTATTAAACATCTTAACCGTTAAACCCGGCTGCTGCAATTGATTTATGTATGTATGTATGTATGTATGTATGTATGTATGTATGTATGTATGTATGTATGTATGTATGTATGTATGTATGTATGTATGTATGTATGTGGATGAATGATCATAAAATGGATGAAGGATGGGGAAAACTTACGTTGGTGCACAGAGCACCTGCAGGAGGGTGAAGTGCGAGGGTACGAGGTGGAAGTGGGAAAGTCCGTTCGATTGACGTTCGTCGTAGTAGATCTGAGGTGGATGGATGGATGGATGGATGGATAGTTGAATAAATGGATAAATGAGTGAATGGGTGGATAGTTGGTTGGATGGATAGATGGATGGATGGATAGATGGTTGGATGGATAGATGGTTGGATGGATAGATGGTTGGATGGATAGATGGTTGGATGGATAAATGGTTGGATGGATAGATGGTTGGATGGATAGATGGTTGGATGGATAGATGGTTGGATGGATAGATGGTTGGATTGATAGATGGTTGGATGGATAGATGGTTGGATGGATGGAAGTTGAATAGATGGTTGGATGAATGGAAGATTGAATAGATGGTTGAATGGATAGAAGATTGAATAGAGGGTTGGTTGGGAGTAAATATAGGAGAGTTTTATAACACGAAGAAAGACACATTTTGAATAAAAAAAATGATTATGAACTCTTAAATTTTAATTAATTAAATAATAACTAATAAATTATGAAGTAGCAACATTGAGGTTGCTGGGCGCGTAATGGTGCTTGCTGTCCCACTCTGCCCACGTGCCAAACACTGCCCCCACGTGGTCGGCAAAACTGAAGTGATGATGATGATGACGACGATGATGATGATGACGAAGATGATTATGATGATGAAAGAACAAGTTGATGTAAGAAAGAAAAATGTGTATTAGTGAAAAAATAAAATATGTTAAAAATATATTATGGTTAATATGTTTAACAGTATTATTGGTAATATTATTATTATTAATAAAATAAATATTGGTGTTTTTACAATAATAATAATAATAATTATTTTTGTTATTACGTAGAAAGTTCAT
>OX030965.1:3136700-3154200 GCA_943735955.1 Piscicola geometra | reverse complement strand
GGACGACCAGGGCTGGTGCACCGGCAGCAAGGACAACAGAGTAGGCCTCTACCCCGATAACTACGTTGAACTTCTCGCCGACAATCCATTCTAGTTATGGGGGTGTTCATCATTCCATTTTTGTTGTTTATTATTATTATCTTTAATCCAATCATAGTTTCTTATTATTATTATTATCATTATTTATGCAATCATAATCATCAATTCTACCCGCATCATCTACTAAGCTTTTCTTTTGCACACTGATAATACTCACAATTAAATTAATCCCTATAAAGTCAACACCAGTTCATTTCAATTATTTCCCCACCAATTAATTACTAATTTAAAGCATCTTCAAACCTAATTATCCTATTATGACGTCACTAATTGCGTAACAAGCGCCTTGGTCTCATAAGAGATCTGTTAATGCCTTTCCAGCAAGTTTTCTCCACCCATCCATCCTTCCTCCACCCATCCATCCTCTCTCCACCCATCCATCCTTCCTCCACCCATCCATCCTTTCTCCACCCATCCATCCTTCCTCCACCCATCCATCCTTCCTCCACCCATCCATCCTTTCTCCACCCATCCATCCTTCCTCCACCCATCCATCCTCTCTCCACCCATCCATCCTTCCTCCACCCATCCATCCTTCCTCCACCCATCCATCCTCTCTCCACCCATCCATCCTTCCTCCACCCATCCATCCTTTCTTCACCCATCCATCCTTCCTCCACCCATCCATCCTTTCTCCACCCATCCATCCTTCCTCCACCCATCCATCCTTCCTTCACCCATCCATCCTTCCTCCACCCATCCATCCTTCCTCCACCCATCCATTCTTTCTCCACCTATCCATCCTTCCTCTACCCATCCATCCTTCCTCCACCCATCCATCCTTCCTCCACCCATCCATCCTTCCTCCACCCATCTATCCTCTCTCCACCCATCCATCCTTCCTCCACCCATCCATCCTTTCTTCACCCATCCATCCTTCCTCCACCCATCCATCCTTTCTCCACCCATCCATCCTTCCTCCACCCATCCATCCTTCCTCCACCCATCCATCCTTCCTCCACCCATCCATCCTTCCTCCACCCATCCATTCTTTCTCCACCTATCCATCCTTCCTCTACCCATCCATCCTTCCTCCACCCATCCATCCTTCCTCCACCCATCCATCCTTCCTCCACCCATCTATCCTTCCTCCCCCCATCCATCCTTCCTCCACCCATCCATCCTCCCTCCACCCATCCATCCTCCTCCACCCATTCATTCTTCCTCCACCCATCTATCCTTCCTCCACCCATCCATCCTTCCTCCACCCATCCATCCTTCCTCCACCCATCCATCCTTCCTCCACCCATCCATCCTTCCTCCACCCATCCATCCTTTCTCCACCCATCCATCCTTCCTCTACCCATCGATCCTTTCAACGCAGCATCACTCCTATTTCCCGTTGCTCGAGGATGAATCCATATGAATCCGTTTCCGTTTTCAGTTGCGTTCAGAGGCTACATTATTTTGGTTGTTAAGGACGTTGCTACATCGAGAATTCCATTCAAAGTGCGATTCTGTTTTGAATATTTTTTATTTTTGTTTTACATTTTTTAGTGAAAGCAATCGAGATGTAAGCTTTTATTTTGCATCATCATCATTACCATCATGCTTTGACCACTTAAACGGTTTATTATTATTATTATTAATAGTAGTAGTAGTAGTAGTAGTAGTATTAGTATTAGTAGTAGTAGTAGTAGTAGTAGTAGTAGTAGTAGTAGTAGTAGTAGTAGTAGTAGTAGTAGTAGTAGTAGTAGTAGTAGTAGTAGTTAATTAATAAGTTCTAAAGTGTACTGATTTGCATGTGTTATCATGATTTTCTTAGAATTCTGCGTGTCTTCTGGGCCATAAGCCTCAACGTCATATCAAAGCTTCTCATTATTTGTGCTTAATTGTGATAATCATTAGGATTGAGTGAGGATCATGATATGGTGAAGATTATGATTTAGTTTGATGATGATTTTATAAAAATGATGATGATTCTGATGTGCTAATACGGTTTTTGTGTTGGATTTTTTCTAAATATTCGATTCTCCTTCTGGCTTAACTTCATTTCATTAACATACCAGCGTCCAGTGGTTGCGTAGTGTTGTTGGCAGTTGTTTGTTTTTTTGCTATCAACACTTGTTGTGCTGTTGCACGTCACAGAGTCTCACAACTTAAATCACCTCATTTGCTTGCAAATTGACTAATGTGTGTTCGCTCAATAGTCAATTTGATTAATAAGCTACTAATCATGATTGATTAATGCTCGTGTAAATCATCATTAACTAGTTTTGTAAGGCTTTTATTGTTTCATTTTGGTGACGCATCAGAATTGGCAATAGTGCTCATAGACATTTAATGAGATTATAAAGCGCCAATCGCACTTTTTCATTATAGTCCATTAATGAATATTTAATTTTAAAGATCATTATCGTCATCAACTCTCCATTTACTTCTAAACATCCCGATGGCTTATAGAATTCGATTTAATCCGATTTTCGACCATCCGATCAATTGTCGTCTGCTTGATTTACACCCACCATTTCGTCGAAAATCGATTTCCATCTCGATGACCACGAAGCAAATAATATTTCGGACTAAATTATCATTAAATATTTGATCTAACCAAGTTGTTTTTATATATATTTTAAATCGGTTTGAAGATTCATAATTATTAAATAATTTGAATCGGTTTGAAGATTCATAATTATTAAATAATTTGAATCGGTTTGAAGATTCATAATTATTAAATAATTTGAATCGGTTTGAAGATTCATAATTATTAAATAATTTAAATCGGTTTGAAGATTCATAATTATTAAATAATTTAAATCGGTTTGAAGATTCATAATTATTAAATAATTTAAATCGGTTTGAAGATTCATAATTATTAAATAATTTAAATCGAAAATCCGAATCAACTTCACGAAATTGCTGAAAGGTAATGAGAAATTGCATCTATTTGCCGATAACAATATTTGGTTGTAAATGATTTCTGGAGATAATGTAATAACAAAAAAAATAAAAATAAAAAAAAATAATAAATAAAATAATAATTATATTAACTAAGTCTTAATTCTTGAATATTATAGGTTTATAAAATATTTTAAATTGAAATGATTGAAATGATCCTTATGAGAAGGGGATGGCCATGGGTTGAGGGTTTTGAAGGTAAGACATGACAACCGATACAATGGACAGCCTGTGGTGGTGTGTTGAGTCAGACTGATCAGAACACTTTAAAATTGCAAAATAATAAAGAAGAAAAAATGTAATTGGAAAAAATTAGTAGAATCAGCTTTACTATTTGACAATAGAAAAATATTTTACAAAATTGTACTGACAATAAAAAAAAGTAAAATAGCATCAGTAACATGACAACATAAATTACAACATAAACAAACAAAAAACATAATCAACATTGAAGATTATTGAAAGAAGCCAAAGACAGAAAAAGCAAACTTCAGTTGCAACCCAAGCGCTATAAAAAAACAAAAATTATAATTATTAATATTAATAATAATATTATTATCACCATTCTTATTTAAATTGTCAATATTATTATTATTATCACATGAAGCTGCTGATCATCTGCTTGGAGTCCTCGGAGGAGCGAGTATTTGCGAAGCAGATGAAGGCGCAGTACACCGCCGCCCATGCACACCACTTCATCTGGGTAACGGTAAATTGTTTAGATAAATCATTACTTGGTTATGCCTATACTATATTTTTAACACTTTTAAAACAAACAAACAAAATAATAATAATAAGTAAATAATATTGATTAAATGGCAGAAAAACAATTAAAAAGTTGAGTAGAATGGAAACATGTGAGATGTTGAGGTGAACCTTCATCATGAGACCACACATGCTGAAGATCATGCCGAGGAGGTTCATGTAGTCGGGGGTCGGGTCGTCATTCGCACTTCCGCTTGGAGGCGGCTTGTAGCTGTGGTAGTGCAAGAAGTGGCAGTCAAATATGGAAATTGAAAATTTACATTTCCAAGTTTAAAATTTAAACTTTGAATGTATGATTATTTCAATTTATATTATGAAATATTTATTATATTCGAGTTCTGATACTTACCTAGTTATTCAAAAACTTTTAATATCAATAATACATGTTATAAAAATTAAATATTTTTTGATGACAAAATATACTCAGATGGAAAGAAGAAAGTTACATCACCGATGGACTCTCAAAGGCCTTCTTGGGTCGGAAGAATTGTTTATTACCACACTTGGAGCTGACATTTTAAATTAAATATGATTTTAATCTGAGAAAAAAATTTATTTACAGTATTTAAATAGAACGATGAAATAAATTAAAACCCCATAGAAAGGATAGAATACTATAGCTTGTAACATTTTATTTTATAATTTAGTTTTGTCTCAAAAGTTTTCTAAGAAAAAAAATTTTAAAAGCTAAAAGCGATTCAAGTAACTACAATTTATTAAAAAAACTATATTAAAGTGCAATTAATAATTGAATGATATAAAACTGAAAATGCTTAAATAACCAGCTAGTCCCAAATCAAAGTTCATAAAACTTTATAAAAAAACATATGAGTAAAAATATTGAAAAATATTTTTTTGTCTTATTAATTTAGAATATAAAAAAATAATATAAATAACTAAGAATTTAAAAGCATTTAAAATATTTAAGCGACAAATATCAAAAACATAGAATAGTGTATAGAAAAACTAATTGTCATAAAGTTAATGTCTGAGCTTAGGGATGTATGGGCTGCTGTGCGATAATCATAAATTGAAAAGTTCATTGATTCATTAATCCTTCCAACCTTACATTCACTCACTCCTTCATCCAATCACTCACATCCATTAATTTATTCAAACTGTTTACAAATTAAAGTACCCAGGTTATTACAGGAATAAACAATTAATCAGCCTTAATTGAAGTAGAAGAAAGTTCTCTTCAGGTTTGAATGATAGGCCAAGAAATTCTTGGCAGAACGCAATAACATTTAATAAATTAAGCGCTGGAAAATCGTTACATTAGCTTGAAAAAACAAGAATGGGATAGTCGAATCTTGAAGTGATTTGAAAGTCAATTAAGAAATAGGGCGAAGTTGAAATTCTAGAGTTTTTATTGATTATTTAAAGTTTAAAGCTTGTAAATAGATAATGCATTAAATTGAGACCTCAAAGTTTCGTAGGTTAAACACCCCTATTTAGATGTCAGGAATGGAATGGTCCATCTTCTTCATCAGGGAAGATCCCATGCTGCAAAGGTGGAAAGTATTGGTTGATTAGGGGTGGCTATGCAAACTCATTGGAAATATCCTTTAAAAGCCATACATTGAGATTATAAATTGTGAAAAAAGATAAAAATGGTAAATGACAGTTGGCATATATACACTTAAAAAATGAAGCGTCTAATAAATGCGACCTCTTCATGATGTGTTCGTAGATGAAGTGGGGCATGATGGTGATGGTGAGGGTCCGCTCAGCCTGGTCGAATATCTCCTTTATCTCCTTCTCCTGCAAGCGATGGTGGAGTGGAGGAATGATGATGGAGTGGTGGAGTGATGATGGAGTGGTGGAGTGATGATGGAGTGGTGGAGTGATGAAGGAGTGGTGGAGTGGAGGAATGATGATGGAGTGGTGGAGTGATGATGGAGTGGTGGAGTGATGATGGAGTGGTGGAGTGATGATGGAGTGGTGGAGTGATGATGGAGTGGTGGAGTGATGATGGAGTGGTGGAGTGATGATGGTAAGATGGAATATTAGAGGAATAATAATAAAAAAATAAAATGGTGGAGGAAAAAAGGATGGAAAATGAAAGGAATAGCAAAACAAAAAGACTACCTAAACACATTCAGTCACACACACACACACACACACACACACACACACACACACACACACACACACACACACACACACACACACACACACACACACACACACACACACACACACACACACACACACACACACACACACACACACACACACACAAACACACACACACACGCACACACACACACACACAAACACACACACACAAACACACACACACACACACAAACACACACACCTTCAATCCAATGACATTCTGTCCGTTGACTTCCACCATGTAGTGGTTGATCAGGAGGCCATTACGCGCGGCAGACGAGTCCTTGACGATGTCGGTGATCTTGTTGCCGCTGAACAGGAAGCCAACCTTGCCATGACTCTCCTTGTGCATCGTGATGATGCGGTCGTATGGTCTGGAGGAGGAGGAGACGAGGTAGGTGTGTGTTATTTTTGGTAATGGTTTTGGTTTTTACTACCACTACAATTAATACCTCAGCCCACAATTGTCCGCATCATGCATCTACTTTCATCTTCCCCATTCACGCACTACAATTCATCACCCACCTCAACCACATCACACACCTCGACCACCACTCACATCGACCACCACACTCTTAATCAACAACCAGCTTGCATACCACCCCACCGCAACCACCACCCTCTTTCACCACCACACACCTCAACCACCACCCCAAACCACACACCCCCTTCAACCATCCTCCTCTCCTCCAACACACCTATCCCTGATGGCCAGGGTGATCTTGCTAGGGTCAGCCTTCTTGAAAAAGTTCAGGGTCTTAGAGGTGCTCCAGCCGGCCACCAACTCGCCATTGATCTGCAGAATCTGGTCCCCAAACCTCAGACCAGCCAGACATGCAGGTGAACCCCCCTCCACGAAGCAGATGAAGATGCCCTAGTGGTGGTTGAATGGTAGAAGTGGTGAGTGGTGCTTGAAGGTGGGAAAAGAAGTAAAAGTAAATGTAACATCTTAGTCATCATTATCAACTCCACCACCATCATCGTCATCCTCATTTTAAGGGTGATGGAGGCTAGAGAAGGTGATGAGTGTGTTGATTATATTCAAAGTTTGAATCTTCAGAGTTTTTCCGGATTTTATAGAAACAACAAATATATTTAGAATAAAAAATTAAATTAATAAAAATTATTATTAGAAAATAATGTGTATTAATTTATGTATAAAAAAACTTTAAATATTATTTTTTTAAATCTTATCTTAGGTACTTGTCTTAAGTAAATTAACTTTTGTAGTGCCGCAGATAACATACTCTAGTCTAGTTTACATGTTCAAGTAATGTCCAGGTTGATAATTATGCATGATCTGAATACAAATGATTTAGAAGCATTTATAAAGACATAATTACATTATTATGAAACCAATGGTTCTAGTTTTAGCAATTACAGATTGTACTAGCTCGACCTCAGAACAAAGATTTCCTTTAAATCATCATCATCATTACATTCCTTACTATGTTCACCCTCCTCTCTATCATCACCATATACGCCACCATCATCGTCATCATCATCATGAATGCCTACTATGATCCCCCTTCTCTTCCTCATCATCACCATCACTACCACCATCACCGCCTTCATTATTATCATTGTCCTCATCAACATCATCATCATCACCACCACCACCCTCATCCTCACCTTTCCTAGCTCTTTGACCTTCAGACCAATCCTTCCTTTCGCGTCCTTGCACATGACGACGGTCCTGATGCCTTGTCGGATCTCGGAGCGCATGAGGCCCTCGTTGTGGTGGCCTGTGATCGGAGCCACCATGCTGCACGATGAGGCCGAAACCACCTGTCGTTGGTGGTTGTGGTTGTGATGATGATATTTGAGAGAAATGTTTTTTTTTCAATTCAGTTTTAAAGATGGTGGTTGTGGTAATTATGATGTTTGAGGATAAATCTTTGTTTAATCGTTTAAAAACTCATTCCCATACTCCCCAACGACCTGTTTGGGAGCAGGAACAGACAACTGACTCTCTGCCAGCATCTCAGGCGTAATCGTCAAGCCCATGTATTCGGTCAGTGCTGGGTACAGGTGGGACTCGTCTGATGGTTGTGGCACGTATCCAAGAGTGGGTTGTTGTTGGGGAGAAAACTGACTAGGAAACTGTTGGGGGTATAGTGACTGGTGCTGTTGGTAGTTTGGAAACTGTTGTTGAGGCTGTTGAAATTGCTGTTGTTGTTGGTTTATGAGGTTGACAGCCTGAACTTGAGCCTGTGAAAGACATAGATTTTCCCTTTTATGATTTATATTTGGTTAATTTTTCATTTTAGAAATATAAATTAAACGAAAATTAATTTATTGATATTGACCTGGGCGTACTGGTCAACCGTCATGTCTTCTAGGGTAGGATACAAACTCATCTTTACGGTCTTAGTGATATTTACCTTTAAAATGACTAAAATAATATAATATTAAATTCGATTAAGTTAAAAAACTATTTATTCAGCGTTAATGGCGACTCTTTTCGGTCTTTAAAATGGATGTGTCGATTGGGAAACGGTCATATGAATATGAATAGAAGATGATTACAATAAGGGTTTCTACAGTGCGCAATACAAGAGATATTTATTGATGCACTTCTTTCTCAGTTTCAGTAAAAAAATTATCATATTTAATATAATATTTTAACAACTTATAATTTTTTCAGCGTTTTATAGACTATGAAAATAGTAATATTTGATTAAATTCAATTGTAGCAAAATTTACTTTTAGTCGAATTTAAAAAGTGAATAACTCTTTAAAGTTTAAAGTGGAGCATCAAGGGTAATGTGAGCAAACAAGTCTCAAAATGCGTCTGACAAACTTTCTCTGCAAGAATATTCTGCAAGCCCTCGATCATTATGGACGTTATCACCCCAGCGTGCTCTCTATCCAACAATTCATTGATTTCGGTGGCTACTTTTGTTAATTAAAAATTCTATTTTGGAAAATGCAAATCAATATAAAATGTCTAGTATTTCATAAATAATTAAAATATGATAAAAAATCTATTTTCTTTAGGCAAACAAAGAAACGCTGAGAAGAGTTCTTTCATCTTCCTACGCAAAGAGATTCCCGTGAGGCTGGCGAACATTCTGCAGGAGATCCACCTGCTGCCTGACCAGCTTCTCCACATGCCCTCCATCACCACCGTCAAGAGCTGGTCAGTGGCGTGCAATCGACCCGTAATTCAGTTGTAGAATGAGCTTTTTCTACCATCATCATCATCAGCACTGTCATCATCATCATCCTCATCATCATCATTATTATCACCGTCATCATCATTATCATTATTTAAGGTATGAGCAGAGCTTCAAGGACATCATAGAGTATGAAGCGGCCGACCCTAATAACAGTGAAGTCCTTGCGAGGTGATGATGATGATGTTGATGGGGATGAGGGTGATGATGATGATGTTGATGGGGATGAGGGTGATGATGATGATGTTGATGGTGGTGATGGTGATGATGATGATGTTGATGGTGGTGGTGGTGATGGGGATGTGGAGGTGATTATAAAGAAATATCAATATATAAAGTATTATAAGTTTCATTCCTAATATAATTATCATCCTCATCATCATTATCATCATCTTCATCATCATCATGACGATCTCCAGGTTCCACAAAAGTCTAGACAGCATAAGAGATCGACACCTGACTGTTGTGGAAACAATGGCTGAAGGCGTGATAGAGATGAGGGAACACCTCAAGGTGATGATGATGATGAGGATGATGCTTATAATAATAATAATAATTATTATTATTTTAAATAAATCTATTATTATTATTATGCTGTTATAATAATACTACTACTAATAATAATTATGACAAAAAGTATGAATACTTATAATAGTCTACTAAAATAGAGCTGCACTCAAGCAACCACTGCACAGGTGAATGATTTGAGACAGCTCGACCATCGAATACACTACTTCTTGGATCGGTGGGCGGAGGGGTGGATGGGTGGATGATTGGATGGTGGGTAGGTGGATGAGTGTATGAGTGGTTAATGGGTTAATGGAAAGAAAGGTTGGTTATGTTAAGAAATAAATTTGATTAATAATTCTTTAACTTTCATTATCAGCATCTTCACCACCATCATTATCACAACCATCACCAACATCATCATCATCATCATCTCCAACACCATTATCATTATCATCACCACTAACACCATCATTACCACCACCACCGTCTTCCCACCTCTCAACATGGCAATGCAGGTTCTACTTGAGCAGGATCAGCATCAGGTTAATCATCCACCAGCACTGTAGGTGTTTTCTATTATCATCACCAACAACACCACCAACTACTATCATCACTAACAACACCACCAACTACAACCATCACTAACCACCAACACTAACACCACCAACTACTATCATCAACACTGCCAACTACCATCATAACCAACTTCCAACTACTATCATCACCAACTTCCAACTACTATCATCACCAACCACCGCCAACAACTACTATCATCACCAACCACCGCCAACAACTACTATCATCACCAACCACCAACTACTATCATCACCAACCACCAACTACTATCATCACCAACCACCTCCATCAACTACTATCATAACCAACCACCAACTACTATCATCATCATCACCACAGTGTTGTTGTTCGGCAGCGTGCATGAGGAGAACAACGGCAGCTTCATCGGATGCTTCGACCCGCACTTCGACGTCCTCAAGGTGGCCAAAGGTCAGATGCTCATGATGATGATGATGATCAAGATGATGATGATGATGATGATCAAGATGATGATGATGATGTTGATGAAGAAGATGATGACGACGACGACGATGACGACAATGATAATGATGATTATGATGACTACAATCATGACGTACAACACACACACACACACACGTACGTACGACAGACGCGTACGAACAGTCGAAGTTCTTGTGCAAGCAGTATTACGAGCACGCGCCAGATTGCCAATTCCACACGTATAAGTGTGAGTGGAGGAGGAGTTGTGGGAGGGAGGGAGGAAGGAGGAGGGGGGTGGGTGGTGTGGATGGGTGGAAAAGAGGGGTATGGTTTGGAGGAAGGGATGTTGTAGAAGAAGAAGGGGAGTAGTATTGAGGGGGAAGAGGAGGGGGGTGGTGTGGAAGAAGAGGGGGGGGGGGTGGTGTGGAAGAAGAGGGGGGGTGGTGTGGAAGAAGAGGGGGGTGGTATGGAAGAAGAGGGGGGGATGGTGTGGAAGAGGTGGAGGAAAGAATGAGGAAGAGGTGGAGGAAAGAATGAGGAAGAGAGCGTGTGTTTCAAATACTTGAATAACCTTCTTTGAAGTGTACTCAAATTGTCACACTTCTGCATAAACAACCTTTTCAACCTTCCTAACAAAGCCATCTCTTGCCACAACCCTTGCAGCGTACCGGAAAAAGAAAACAAAGATTAAAAGTAGCAACGGTGATGATGATGATGACAGTGGTGATGATGATGATGTCGTGGATGGCAGGATCACGATGATATACGTGCCTATACACCTGTACTACATGCTCTTTGAACTCTTCAAGGTGCCTCTTGATAATAGTTCTAGTTTACTAATGATTGTTTTGTACAAGGTATGTGTGATACACATTGTGTATGAGGCGTGCATCTCTTTCCCTACACCCCTTTCCTACCCTCACTACTTAACCCAGCTTCATCGCCTATCCACTTAGATCATATCTTTTTCCCCTACACATTCCCCTTTCCTACCCCGATTACCTGACGAATCTGTCTCATCCACCCCCATCACTTGACCCACTTCTACCCCACCCCACCAGAACCATAATGATCATCTACCCTTTACTCCACCCTCATCACTCAAACCACCCCATCTTCCCCTTCATCTCCATTACCTAACCCCCTTCCCGCTCCATCTCCTTTCCACGCCACTTGACCACCCCCCACCCGACCAGAACTCGATGAGGGCAGTGGTGGAGTTCAACAAGGGCAAGGAACTCTCGCCTCTGCAACTCCTCATCTCAGAAGGAAGAGAAGACGTCACCATTAAGGTATCATCATCAGCATCGCCGTCATCATCATCATCATCATCGTCATCATCATCGTCATCATCATCTTCATCATCATCGTCATCATCATCGTCATCATCATCGTCATCATCATCGTCATCATCATCGTCATCATCATCGTCATCATCATCGTCATCATCATCGTCATCATCATCGTCATCATCATCGTCATCATCATCGTCATCATCATCGTCATCATCATCGTCATCATCATCGTCATCATCATCGTCATCATCATCGTCATCATAATAATCTTTATAATCATCATCATTATCACCACCACCACTACCATCATCATCATCACCATCAGTTGATTGACAGAGGAGGGGGCGTACCTCAGAAGAACATTGAAAAGGTCTTCAACTATTTGTACACCACTGCCAGCGTGCCCAGCGCCTCCTCTACCACACCACCCCTTGTACGTGCTGTTTGGAAGATGATGATGACGATGATTGTGGTGTTGGTGATGTTGATGATAATACACACCACCCACACATCGTTATAACACGCATGCCAAACCATCCACCACACCCTTTACACCACCACCATCATCCACTCCACCATCAACACTACATATTCCACATCACCAACACCACACCATCCACATCACACAAAACCCACACCACACCATTTACATCACACCATCCCCTACCACCACTATCCACACCATATACACCACCATCCACATTGTCATCACCATCATCCACACCAAGCTACACCACTATCCTCTACACCACCACCACCATCATCCACACGACCACCACACCATACGATCCACACCACAACCACCACACTATCCACACCACATCATCCACACCACCACCACACTATCCACACCACACCATCCACACCATCCACACCACACCATCCACACCACACCATCCACACCACACCATCCACACCACACCAACCACACTACAACCACCACCTCGTCGACACACACAGGCCGGCTACGGATACGGCTTACCGCTGTCTCGACTCTACGCCAAGTACTTCAACGGCGACCTCAAACTCTCTTCGGTGCATGGCTACGGGACCGATGCCCTCATCTACTTGAAGGTGTCCAGGGGGACTCCACAATCATCCATCGCCATAATGACTCTTCACAATCATTACCTTCCACAATTATCACCCTCACCATAATCATTATCCAGGATAGTGATCTCCCTCCTTAATCACCCTTAATCACCCCCTTTCCCCCTAATAATCACTCTCGATCCCCCTCCTCTTCGGCACCTTCCTCCCAATCACTTCTTAAATGACAATCAGCATCTTCTCTTCCCACAACAACCATCCCCCTTTTCTTCATTCAATCATATCTTCCTCTCACCCTCACACGCTCAACCAATCTTTCCAAACTCTTTTCTTACAACAACCACCTTCCTCCTCTACTCCCAACCACAACCACCTCCTCCAACCACAACCACCTCCTCCAACCACAACCCCCTCTTCCAACCACAACCACTTCCTCCAACCACCTCCTCCAACCACAACCCCCTCCTCCAACCACAACCACTTCCTCCAGCCACAACCACCTTCTCCAACCACCTCCTCCAACCCTCCACCCTCCCCCAGGCCCTACCAAAGGAGGCGAGTGAGTTACTGCCCATCTACAACAAGACCTCTTCCCAGAAGTACACCGAACACATGCAGATCAGGGATTGGAGTGAGCCCATTTGAGAATTTGTGGTGCTGATGATGATGCTGGTGTTGGTGGTGGTGATGGTGGTGGTTGTGGTGGTGGTGGTGATGGGGTGTAATTGTGATGATGGATGAGTGTGTTGGTGATGATGATGCTGGTGGTTCTGATGGTGGTGGTGGTGGTTGTGGTGGTGGTGGTGGTGGTGGTGGTGGTGGTGGTGGTGGTGGGGTGTAATTGTGATGATGGATTGGTGTGATAATAATGATGTTTATCTTGCTGATGATGATGAGTGAGTGTGATTTCACTTTTAGCACTTATATAAAAAGTATTAATTTAATTAATTTAAAGTTTAATAATAACAACAACTCATTTTAATGTCATCCCTTATGTTGTTGTTACTATTTTTGATTTCGTCTCAATCCGTCAATGACACTCCCACGTGACTGGCAAGTCTTATTTCAACCAATCACATCACTCTGATTTGACAATCTCAACTTTAATTATATGCAAGAATGTTATCTTGTATGCGTGTGTATGTGAGATTTAGTGTGTATGTGACCATGTATGTACGTGTGTGAGATCGTTTTGCCGCAATAAAGTTTTTTTAGAATGCTGAGTCTTCATTGAAGACACCTCCAACTGTTTTAATCTTTATCTATATTTTCTTATTTATTAATATTATATTACTAAAATTATTAACAATATATTGGTTTAATTTTTAATAATATATGGACTTAATTCTCAATAATAAATTAATATTATGTTATAAAAATCACATAGCTTGCTGTTTTTTTCTCTCTTAATAGTAGTTCAATCGACTTTGCCTGCGTGGCATGCTGGCAGGTGCCATAGTAGTTGTACATAAAATCATCAGCATCACCACCTAGCGGGTGCAGACAAGAGGTCAGTAGGCTTTTGTTCGGCATTACGAAAAAATGACTTTCTGTCACTGCTAATGATTTCGACTGCTTTGTATCGATATTCGACGAGATTTGTTGACTGACCCTCATCGGCTCTCTTAGCTTATTCCACGACGGCAGACAGAGTGACAGACCTACCATCGCGACCATTTATCCTGGCGACGGTCGAGTCAGTATAGTGTTCAGTCTCTTTCAAAGTCATTTCGTGTTCGTTGCAGATACTCAGACTAGGTCGCCAGTCTTCAGCTGGTTTTTCGAGACATTATCACTGGCCTTTGATTGCCAGAAATCTAACTTGCAAGGCAGCATGACCGTAATCTGCGTAGATGAAAAAGCTGCTCTCATCTACTAGGTTGGTCGTTGACACTCTGTTGTGTTCCACCGCCCTTTATCACCTGTCGTGCTGCTGGCTAACCCAGGCACCCATTTCACGAACTGTAAAAGCTCAATTGTGGGAGAATATTTTTGGTGAAATAGACCCTTAACAATCTAACAGATAGATTTTAACTGATGAACTTTTAAAATAAAACAACAAAGAAAAGTCAAATTTTATGAAATTCGAAAATACACTTTAACGAAAATAACAAGTTCATGAGAATCAGATGCACAAGTGAACAAAATGTCTATAGTGGTTTGTCACAAACGTCAAACCGAATTCTCAATAAGCAAGTGAACACGAAAACTTCTGTACGAACGTCAAAGCACTCGAGAAACGCTAGGAACACGCTGAGGTCGTTTGCTTGAAAACTCAAACAACGAACCTTTAGTTAAACTAATTAAAATGATAAGTTTAATAATTTAATTAAACCAATTAAGTGGATAATTAAATCAAATAATTGATATAATGATTGATTGGGATGATAATTATTAAGAGTTCCATGATGAGTACGTTTGCTCTCTTTCAAGTTCGTTTCATGTGTCATATTCTCCCATCGCTGGTGGCGTCAGTCACAGAGAGTACAGTATAAAATACAGTGCTATACAGTGAGATACGCTTCCTAACTATAAAAACCCGGCGTATAAAATAGCTTGCTGAAATTCCCAGGCCAAGGCAGATGAAGAAGAGAAAAAGTTTAGAAAAAAGTGCAAACCCAGAAGAGAATCGTGAAAAAGACTTGAAAATTTTTATAAAAATGTGAAAACTATTTTCAACTTGAGGGGCGCAGATGTTTTGAAATTTCGAGTATAAATACTGTAAATGAGCAAGCCTTCAGCACCTCCACACTGAATCTTCTGCAGCCGCAACTCTTTCACTGCATCGTTGTAGTCTAAATTCGGCGGAGAAGAAATGTTTGATGTAGAAAATATAATTTCATGAGAGGTTGAAAATGCCTTAGTTGCCGAATAGTGTGTTAAAACGCAGTGTGACTGCATCTAGGGTAATTTTAGGTGGGTAGAACTGAGTAATTATAATGATTATGGTTTAAATAATACAAAATAATAAATATATAAATTAATTATTACGAATATTAATTAAAAAATAATAAATTAATGAAGCCGGAGGATCGTCTTGTTTGGTGGTTTAGTGATGAGAGGTTTACTGGCTGAGAATCGCTTTAAGAGTGGGTCGAAGAAAAAAAAAGAAGAAAAAAAGGATAATAAAAATGTTATTATTAAGAAAAGAAAAAAAGAAAATATAATTAGAGGAAAGGCAATAACCGTTAATTAAGATTAATATTAATCTTCATTTTGGAAACATTTATCCCAGTTTATATGTGTTTATATGTGCATTTGTATGTGTGTTTATATAGGCGTGTGTATGTGTGTTTATATGTGTGTATACGTGTGGTTATATGTGCGTTTGTATGTGTGCACGAAAGCCCAATGCCCGAGTTAGTGAGTGAAGTTTGAAAGTGAGAAGTGACTCATGAGACCTTGCAAGCCCTTCTCAAGGTTGTTCGTCTCTTTGGTTTGTGTGTATGTGTATATGTATGTATGTGTGTATGTATGTGTGTATGTATGTGTGCATGTAGATGTGTATTTGTATACAAGTGGGTGTAATTCTTTTTATTTCTTCGATTTTGGGAAAAAGCAGACATCACATGGTCAACTCCTGCGATAGATGGTGGTTTAATAGTTGGAATAATTTGTAGTAGCACCAAGAATCAACAATACCACACACTTCTGTACTAAATCAGCAAACTAATTATCACCCACCTACCCGCCTTTCTTCCACTTATCTCTCCTCCCTCCTCCAACACCCATTCTTCCATTCATCTCTTCTTCCGCCTTCAGCCCACATTTTCCCTTAAGCCCCTCCCTTCAGAACACATTTCTCCACTCAAACCCTCTCTCCCCTTTAGCACCCATTCCTATACTTACTTCCCCCTCCCCCATCATCCACAAGCCACTCACCATGATGGCGTTGACGATATCATTATCATTTCTCTGTAGCGCCTTCACCGCGGCCCTCCTTTGCACACCCGCCTGAGACATCACCAACTCAACGTCCTTGACCTCGACCCCTGATTCGTCCAGCTGGAAAAAGGGGGAGGGAGGAGGTGCGAAAATGAGATAGTGGAGGGAGTGGAGGGAGTGGTGGGAGATAGAAGGAAAGGAGGATAGTGGAGGGATAGGGATGGATGGGAGGAAGGAAAGGGAGATAAGGCAGATATAGGGAAGGGTGGTGAAAAATAGGATAGTGGAGGGATAGGGGTAGATGGGAGGGTGATGAGAGATAGTGGAAGAGGAAAAGACAGAGGTAGTGGAAGTTGAAAAAGGAAAAGTTGAAAATGGAAAATTGAGTTTTCAGCCTATTTTTAAATGTTTTTTATTCTTAAGGTTTAATTTTATCGTCTCAGATTCACCTTCACTAGATGTGTAGAAGATAAATTTGCATAAATTAAATTTATTTCCAAACTAAATATTCATTCATTGGGACAAACTCCACCCACCTCTCCATCAGACTCTACGGCTGTTACTTCTTCCTCTTCCACTTCTGCGGTGGTGGCAGCTTCAGAGGTCTTGAACTTCTCAGCCGCCTCCTGCTGCGCTTGCTGGCTGCTATCTTCGATCTGGTGATGGTGATGATGATGGTGG
>OX030965.1:3089200-3134200 GCA_943735955.1 Piscicola geometra | reverse complement strand
CTGTTTCAACTTTTTCTTTTGTTTCAACCTCTTTTACTTCTTTTGTTTTTTTTACTTTTGCATCTTTTTGTTTATCAGGTTGTTTTTGTTGAGGCTTGTCTGGTTGTTGTTGGGACTTGTCTGGTTGTTGTTGGGGCTTGTCTGGTTGTTGTTGGGACTTGTCTGTTTGTTTTTGGGGCTTGTCTGGTTGTTGTTGGGGCTTGTCTGGTTGTTGTTGGGACTTGTCTGCTTGTTGTTGGGGTTTGTCTGCTTGTTGTTGAGGCTTGTCTGGTTGTTGTTGGGGCTTATCTGCTCGTTGTTGGAGCTTGTCTTCTTGTTGTTGGGGTTTGTCTGCTTGTTGTTGAGGCTTGTCTGATTGTTGTTGGGACTTGTCTGCTTTTTGTTGGGACTTGTCTGCTTGTTGTTGGGATTTGTCTGGTTGTTGTTGTTGGGGCTTGTCTGGTTGTTGTTGGAGCTTGTCTGGTTGTTGTTGTTGGGGCTTGTCTGGTTGTTGTTGGGGCTTGTCTGGTTGTTGTTGGGACTTGTCTGGTTGTTGTTGGGACTTGTCTGGTTGTTGTTGGGACTTGTCTGGTTGTTGTTGGGACTTGTCTGCTTGTTGTTGGAGCTTGTCTTCTTGTTGTTGGAGCTTGTTTTCTTGTTGTTGGGGTTTGTCTGCTTGTTGTTGAGGCTTGTCTGATTGTTGTTGGGACTTGTCTGCTTTTTGTTGGGACTTGTCTGCTTGTTGTTGGGACTTGTCTGGTTGTTGTTGTTGGGGCTTGTCTGCTTGTTGTTGGGGCTTGTCTGGTTGTTGTTGGGGCTTGTCTGGTTGTTGTTGGGACTTGTCTGGTTGTTGTTGGGACTTGTCTGGTTGTTGTTGGGACTTGTCTGGTTGTTGTTGGGACTTGTCTGGTTGTTGTTGGGACTTGTCTGGTTGTTGTTGGGACTTGTCTGGTTGTTGTTGGGACTTGTCTGGTTGTTGTTGGGACTTGTCTGGTTGTTGTTGGGACTTGTCTGGTTGTTGTTGGGACTTGTCTGGTTGTTGTTGGGGCTTGTCTGGTTGTTGTTGGGGCTTGTCTGGTTGTTGTTGGGGCTTGTCTGGTTGTTGTTGGGGCTTGTCTGGTTGTTGTTGGGGCTTGTCTGGTTGTTGTTGGGGCTTGTCTGCTTGTTGTTGAGGCTTGTCTGGTTGTTGTTGGGGCCTGTCTGCTTGTTGTTGTTGGGGCTTGTCTGCTTGTTGTTGTTGGGGCCTGTCTGGTAGTTTTCGTTGTTTCCCAGTCTTTTTGATTGATTCCTTTATTTGGTTTTGTGCTTCCTGCTGTTCACCTGCTGCGTCTTTTCCTTTCTCGGCTTTTTCTTCAACATTTATTTCGGTAGTTCTGGAACATTCTCTCGCGTCTGAAACGTCTTTCGAAGACTCCGCCACTGTTTGGTCGCCCTTCTTCAATTCAATTCTTTCTGCTCCCTTCTCTCGTTTTTCCTTTTCAACCTTCATCACTTGTGTTTCTTTGGAAGACCCATGCTGGCCTGATTGTTTCTGCAGCTTGTCTTCTTCTTCTTCTTGTTTCGGCAGCACAGGTAGAGATTTCTCGGACGTATTGTGTTCTTGTGTTGCTTTATCGACTGCAGGTTGTTTTGCTCCAAGCTTTTGGTGAGCATCCACCACAACAGCACTAGAACCTTCCAACTTCTGCCCTTGAACATCTGAGCTGCTCGCTTTGGCAGCCTGCCCATCGGGAGCACCACTGGCCACCTGCTTCAACTGCTGCTCCACTTGCTGGTACTGCTTCATCACCGCCTCTGCTTCTTGCAGCACCTCCGTCACTTCCTGCTGCTGCTGCCACTTCAGCAGTTCTTCAGTGGCTTCCTGCTGTTTCTTTGTTGGCGCTTTCGAAGTTTCATGCTGCTTCTGAGGCTTTGTTGTGGTTTTTTGTTGCTTCTCTTGAGGTTGTTTTAAACTTTTTTTTTTCTTTTTTTCATCCATCTTGTCTTCAGACTTCTTCCTTTCTCCCACATCCATCTTGTCTTCAGACTTCTTCCTTTCTCCCACATCCATCTTGTCTTCAGACTTCTTCCTTTCTCCCACATCCATCTTGTTTTCAGGCGTCTTCCTTTCTCCCACATCCATCTTGTCTTCAGACTTCTTCTTTTCTCCCACATCCATCTTGTCAGCATCCTCCTTTCCCACATCCATCTTCTCAGCATCTTTTTTTTCCAATGCAACTTTCTCAGTCTTTTTTTCATGGGGTTTCACAGAGTCTTCAGAAGCGCTATTTGGTTCCTTTATTTTTGTTCCAATTTTCTCAGACTGGTGTTTAGCAACAGCAACACCTGTTTCTTGAGACTGTTTCTTTGCAACGTTACCATTTTTCTCTTGCTTTGTTTGTTTAGTTTCTTTTTCTTTTTTAGAACATTCAAGTTGATCGTTCTTTGAAAGGGTCTCTTGGTCTTTGTGTTTTTTTGTTGCTTGTTCTTGAGCTGTTTTTACAGTTTCTTTTTGTTCTTTAACTGGTTCTTTTTGTTCTTTTACTGGTTCTTTTTGTTCTTTTACTGGTTCTTTTTGTTCTTTTACTGCTTCTTTTTGTTCTTTTACTGGTTCTTTTTGTTCTTTTACTGGTTCTTTTTGTTCTTTTACTGCTTCTTTTTGTTTTTTTACTGGTTCTTTTTGTTCTTTTACTGGTTCTTTTTGTTCTTTTACTGGTTCTTTTTGTTCTTTTACTGGTTCTTTTTGTTCTTTTACTGGTTTTTTTGGTTCTTTGACTGGTTTTTTCTGTTCTTCACCTTGTTTAAGTATTTCTCTAACTGGTTCTTGTTGTTCTTTCACTGGTTCTTGTTGTTCATTCACTGTTTTTTGTTGTTCTCTTATTGGTTCTTGCTGTTTTTTCGCTGCTTTCTGCTGTTCTATTACTGGGTCTTGTTTATCTTTCAAAGTTGGCTGTTCTTTCAGTTGTTGTTGTTGTTGTTCTTTCAGTGGCTGTTGTTGTTGCTCTTTAAGTGGTTGTTGTTGCTGGTGCTTTTTTGAGTGTTGTTGTTGTCTATCAGGTTTTTGCTGAGTTTCGCATTTTTTAGTTTCTTGTTGTTGTTTCTGTTGTGTTGTTTTCTCAACTTGTTCCCTTTTCTCAATGAAAGCTTTCTTGCTCCCCTCTGATGCAACTCCACTGCATCCCTTCTCCTCTTCGACCAATTCATCAGTTTTTGGCGCCATAAATGCTTCTACTTGTTCCTTTCCTTGTTTTTTGGTTTGTTGTGTTTGTTGTTCATGAGTGGTTTGTAGCAATGGCTTTACAGCTTTTTCGGCTGGCTTAGCTTGAACACTCTCATCTTCTTTTTTAACATGTTGTTTTTGTTGCTCAAGTTTCTCAGTACCTTCTTCATGTTGTTGTTTTTGTTGTTGTTGCTTCAGTTTTTGTTTTTGGCGTTGTTTTTGTTTTTTGGACAGGTAAGGCTGGTGCTGCTGCAAGTGTTGTAGTTTTTGTTGCTCGATCAGTTTTTGCGCTTCTGCGTCCAACTGTTGGGGAGTTTGGACATGCTTTTGTTGTTGTTGTTGTTGTTGTTGTTGTTGCTGCTGAGAAGAAGAAGATTGTGGTTTTTGTGAACCTTCCTGTTTATGATCCACATCACGAACTTCTTGTGCTTTTGCATGGTGTTTGTGCAGTTTGGTGTATTGAGGGTGGTGTTCATGCGCTTTTTGATCTTGTTGGTTATCTGAATTTTTTCTCGAAGAATTTTTTCTCTGTCTGTGGTGAGGGTGGTGCAGATGTTGTTGATGCTCTGGTGGTCGTTGGGTTGTTTGTTGTTGTTCTAGTTGTGGTTGTTGTGTGAATTCTTTACTTTCAGTTTTTAGCTGCTGTGTTTCTTTCACTTCAATGCCAAGAGACTCTTCTTGTTTTTTTTGCAGTTCACTCTTTTCAGAATTTTTCCTTGAAGAGTTTTTTCTTTGTTTGTGTTTTTGTTGTTGTTGTTGTTGTTGTTGTGGTTCAGCTTGATGCTGTAGCAGGAGCTCTGAGGGTTTTAGTTCAACTTGTTGTTCATGATCTTGAACTTTGACATCCTGTTCTTGTTGGAGTTTTTGTTGTTGTTGTTGTACTTTTTCATCTCTCAATTGGACTAGAAGAGGTTGTTTGTGCTTTTCACCCACAGGAACTTCTTCCTTCTTCATTTCTTCCTTTTCTGAGTCTTTCCTGTCGGTAGTGTTTCGCTGTTTCTTCTGTTGTTTTTGTAGTTGTTGTTGTTGCTGCGATTGTTGTTGCTGCGGTGGTTGTTGTTGCTGCAGTTGTTGTTGCTGCGGTGGTTGTTGCGGCGGATGATGCTGTTGTAATTTCTCAGTTTCGCCCATTTCTTTCTCTTTCACTGGCGTTTGAATCGCTTTGACTTCCTCGTGTGGTTCCTTTGAAGCAGTGTTTTCGGCTTCAGAGTCTTTCTTCTGCTGCTTTTCTGAAGATTTTCTGGCTGAGTTCTTACGTTGTCTGTGGTGGAGTTGTTGTGTTTGGGGTTGTTGTTGGGATTGTTGTTGAGGTTGTTTTTGGGGTTGAATTTCAGGTTGTTGTTGTTGTTGAGGTTGGGGTTGAAGTTGTTGAGATTTTTGTTGTTGTGGTTGCTTTTGAGAATCTTTTGCAATTTTAAGTTCTTCTTTCGGTAGATCGGTTTGTAGTTTATTCTCTTGTTTTAGTTCTTGAGATTGTTGCGGTTGTGGTTGTTGAGATTGTTGTGGTTGTTGAGATTTTTGTTGTTGTTGTGGTTGTTGTTGTGGTTGTTTTGGTTGTTGTGTTTGAGATTGTTGTGGTTGTTGAGATTCTGGTTTTGATGGCTCAGACTGCTCTTGGTTTTCCGAGTTTTTTCTAGCGGAGTTTTTGCGTTGTCGTTGGTGGTAGTAGTGTTGTTTCAGAGATTTATCTTGTTTTGAGTGTTGTTGATGCTGTGCTTGTGGATGCTGATGAGGAATTTCTTTTTGTGGTTGTTGCTTTTGTTTGTCTTTTTCTTCTTCTTCTTGTTTTTGTTTCTCGTTTTCAGAGTTTTTCCTAGATGAGTTTTTGCGTTGTCTTTGTTGGAGGTGCTGTTGCTGTTGCTTTTGTTGTTGTTGCTGTTGTTGTTCCTTTTGTTGTTGATGGAGAATCGGTTCTGATTCAAGTTTCGGTCCAGTTTTTGTTTTTTCTTGTAGCCTGTTTAGTTCGGTGTCTACCTTCTCAACAGTGTCTTCTTGCTGAGTCTCTGACGTTTTCCTAGGAGAACTTTTTCGTTGTCTGTGGTGAGGCTGGTGTTTTGAGGAATGAGGTTGTTGGTGTTGTTCCTGATGTTGAGAGGTTTGTTGTTGTGGTGGTTGTTGTTGTTGCTGTTGTGGTTCCTGTTGTTGTTTTTGTGGTTTATAAGAAACAACAGTCTGTCCTGAAGTTACAGGAACTCTTGCATCTTCCTGCTTGAGGTGTGCATCAGAACATACCTCAACTTCATGTTGTTTGTGCTTTTCTAAATGTTTTTGTTGATGTTCATCTTGTGGTTGTTGTTTTGATCGTGGTGGTGGTTGTTGTTGTGATTGTTGTGGTTGTGGTTGTTGTTGCTGCTGCTGTTGTTGCTTCTGTGGGTCATTTTGTTGTTGTTGATTTTCAGAGTTCTTTCTTGAAGAATTCTTACGTTTTTTCTGGTGTTGATGTTGGTTTTTATGAAGATGTTGTTGCTGCTCTGGTTGTAGTTGTTCTGGTTGTAATTGTTGTTGTTGTTGTTGTTGTTGTTGCTCAACCTTTTCTTGAGTTTTTTCATTAATTTTGTCCAGCACCGATGTATCCTGGCTGGGAGATGGAGTGGAGACTGATGACAAAGATGACAGAGAAGAGATCGGAGAGTCGTTGCTTGTGGGTGTTGTTGGCTTTTGTTGTAGTTGTTGTTTGTGTTGTTGGTGCTGTGGCTGCGTTTGTTGTTGTTGTTGCTGTTGTTGTTTTTGAACAAAGACAACATCATCAAGACTCTTATCAGCTTGGAGTACTTTTGATGCAGTGTTGCTTCGGAGAGTTTCGGAAGAGAGTGGTAGGCCTTGGAGTGTGGAGACATTTTTGGTAACTTTTTTTTCATCTTTAATTTCAGGTTCATCTTTCGCGAAGACGCGTTGATCGGCAGGCATGAGGGGCAAGGAAACAGTCTCAGCCGTTGCAACTTCTTCAACTTTCCCACTTTTGCATTTCCTTTCATCAGCTCCAGTCTCTCCACTATTGCTAATATCTTTGTTCCCACTAAGACCACTATCTTTCATCCCACCACTACTTCCACTCTTTCCAGCTTCACTTTTTCCAGCAGCTTCAACTTCACCTGCTTCCACTTCCCCTCCAGGCACAGCAGCAGCAGCAGCAGCAGCACCATCACTGGAGCCTTGGTCTGCCACATGCATCTGCTTCTCCGGCTTCAAACTCTTCTCTAGCAAGGATGACACTGCCTCTCTCTTCGTATGACCACCTTTTCCCAATTTTTCCCAATTTTTCTCTTCTTTTTTCTCTTCTTTTTCTTTCACTTCCACTTTTTCTTTTTTTTCTTTTTTTTGATCCACGTCTCGATTACTTTCACCAATTTTTGCAATTTCAACTTTTGTCTTTCCAGTTTTGGTCTCCTTTGTTTTCTCAACTTTCGCTTCTCCTTTCACTTGTGAACTCAACTTTAACTTTTTATCTTTTCCATCTTCAACTTCACCCTTCACTTTTCCATCTTCAACTTCACCCTTCACTTTTCCAACTTCTTTTTCAACATTCTCACTTTCACTGAACGTAACTTTCGGGCCGCTAGCATTTCTACCGTCTTTCTCCGGATGTTCACTTGCAGATGAAGCCTTGCCAGCTGAGAAGCAGTCATCGACAATAATATTGAAATTTTATAAACTAATAACTTTGCCTATTAACTGAAATTCTTTCACATGAGTATATATAAATAATAAAATTATAAGCCAACAAATATAAATAAATAATTATTTATATGAAGCAATTATTCTACCTTCTTCTCCAGGTTTCCTGGGCTCCTCCAGCAAGTATTCAATGAGACCCTCGTTTTCAGCCTGTAATCAACGCATTTAGCATTCAGATCATCCCATTATACATGCAAACAATTCGCTTCGGTACTAAGCCATTTAAATTCCAGTGAGGGCAATATTGAGAATGGGAAGGGAATTAGGAGACATTTACATTAACTTCGACGCTCGAAATGTCAAAGAAGTCGTCGTCGTGTTTTTCAGAGACTGCGACTTTTGCTGCTGTGGTTGAAGGCTTTTCTGGTGTGGCTTTGGTGGTTGGGGTGGTGGTGGTTGGGATGGTGGCTGGGATGGTGGCTGGGATGGTGGTTGGGATTGTGGTTGGGGTGGTGGTTGGGATGGTGGTTGGGGTGGTGGTTGGGGTGGTGGCTGGGATGGTGGTTGGAGTAGTGGCTGGGGCTGTGGTTGAGATGGTGGTTGGAGTGGTGGATGAAGTGGTGGTTGGGATGGTGGTTGGGGTAGTGGTTAGGGTAGTGGCTTTGACCGTGGTTGGAGTGATGGTTGAGGTGGTGGATGGAGTGGTTGGAATATTGGTTGGGATGGTAGTTGAGGTGGTGGTTTTTGAAAGAATGATTTTGGTAGTGGTTGGGATAGTGGTTGGGGTAGTGGTTGGGGTAGTGGTTGAAACTGTAGTTGAAAGGGTGGCTGGGATGGTTGGAGTAGTTGGAGTGGTGGTTGGTATAGTGGTTAGGCTGGTGGTTAATTGAGCAGATGCAGTGGTGGTTGAAGTAGTGGTAGTCGAGGTAGTAGTTGAAGTGATGACTGGGCTGCTGACTGGAGTGATGCTTGAGATGCCAGTTAAAGTGTTAGTAGGCGTCACGTGGACGCTTTCTCTTGCAGACGTCGTGGCAAACAAGACGTTCTTTGAATGCTGCTCTGTTGATGCTGCGGCAACCGCGGGAGTTTTGGGAATGCTGAGTGGTGGCGTGGTTGTGGAAGAGTCACTTTTAGTTTTTCTTGAAGCTTGCGTTGATGATGTCATGCTTGAAGGTTTTGAAGTTGTAGTGGTGTTTTTTTGGTTTTCAATCGGTAGTGACACTGGCGGGAGACTTGTTTGTGAAAGCGTTTCAGACGTTTTGTTCGGACCAACCTTTGAACCGGGACCAGCTTTACCCTTACCAGCCAAGTCAACAACTTTTTGAGAATGGGGGTCTTTTTTAAAGTCAGAGACTGGATTGAATGGGAAGAGTTGAGGCACCGGTGGGTGGGAGAAGGAGGGGGAGTCCGCGGGAGAGTCGGGTGATGACTGCAGACTCGAAGTTGGTTTTTTCAACTCGTGAACATCTTCATAAAACTTCAAAGCATCGTCGTCATCCAGCAGACTATCCCCCGCTGACGGCTGCTTAACTGCGAAGACAGCATCTCGGTAAACGGTGGTCGAAGCGGCATTCAGCGGAGACTTGGCGCTCGGTCCGATGAGACGCACTTCGTCATCGGAGCATCTGATCTTTTTGCGGCTAAAGGTGCGAGAGGGCGGTGTGTAGAAGGCGTTCAAGGGAGGTTTGACTTCCTGCGTGAGTCGGAACTTGAAGGGCAGAATGGGGGACGGAGGCAGGATTTGAACCGAGACATTTTGGGTCTGCTCCTTGTAGCGTTTTCTGTTCTTCTCGAAGTTTTCAGACGAACTCATGTTTCGTTTGAATCCGAGAAGAACGATTCAAAACAGATAAAACACCTGGTTAAGTTGTTTCGCTGTGATTTACAAAAAAGTAACTATTCCTAAAATTCAACCGTACAATAACCGTACTCAACACGGCAACTTGTGAGTGGGCTATTTAAAACAATTCTCTAATAAATTCTCAATAAAATCCTATACTTTTTCGATAAAAAAGTACAACATGCTCTGCACGTGTTGGCGAGTAACTGCTGCAGCCTGTATGCTGTGATGCGAGGAGATGCGAGTATCGAACGTATATGAATTAGTATCGCGTCTATCCACACATCTACTCCACACTTGGTGGTGGTGGGCTTGTTTTTGATGCTTCATCCGACCTACTTCCAGATGTTTATTAATAAGTTGTTTTTTTAGCTCCATGCCTTTCCTATTCCACGCTGATAACTTCTCAGTATCGCCAAGAAATGTATCCGTCTGTTTGTATTTAAATTAACATTCTTAAAGTTTTTAACCCTAAAATGTATTTTTTCATTTCCACATTTTTACAAAGTTATTTTAGAAGTTGATTTTTAAAGTTAAAGAAAAGTGTGTGAGTAACGAGACTATTTGGTGGAAAACATATGTCCTGAAATAGATCGATGGAGCCAATTGTTTTAAAAAGAATATTAAAAACCAATAACAAGAATAATATTAATGTGATTCTCATTAATAATTACTCTAATAGCTATACTTAGTATTATTTGTTTATATTCATTTTATTTAGGATTATTATTATAGAAAACTTAGAGTTTTTAAACTTTCTGAATTCGGGCTATTTTATGATTTGATATTCATTTTGCAGCAAACTTTTTGCGGAATCAATCTAGAGAATAAAAATAATATCAACTTTACTAGGAAAAAAAGCAAAAAAATAAACTAAAAGTGCAGATAAAGAAATAAGAGACCACTTATTCTATCGTAAAGGCATTTGATAAAAGAATTTGAAACTCTTGCTGAACCGTAAATCATTCAAGAATTTAAAAAATGATTACTTGAAAATAGAAGAATACTAATAAAAACTTTTATTATTTTGTTGAAGTTGTATTGTTGATATAGGAGATACAACTAATGCGGCATGAATTCTAGCCTATTTAGCAAAGATTAATTTTGCCACTAGCCTATTAAAATATTGAAATCTCAGTGTGCACTATGGCTTTGAGTTTTATAGCGCCCTATTAGAGGTTGTTTATATTTACATAGGTAATCTCTCATTCTGTAATATTAAAAAAGAATATATAAATTGTATGGTTGCTTCGATCATAACTTATACGAAATGACAAAATAGAAATTCTGAACATATATTGGTAATCTTCACGCAGGCTTGTAACGGCATGTGTTCTCTGAGATCATTATCACATCTGATTGATTGATGGGGACGTCTGCTTTGTACAGCGGTTTGTACTGTGGGTACACTGTGTGTACACTGGTCGGGTATATTTATAGAGCATCAACTTTTGTTTAAGTTTGTACGTGAAAATGTGTACGTAAGCGTCTGATTACACATGCAAATAAAAAGACACGCATACAAACAGCCTGCGAATGGGTATTGAAAAATTAATTGATGATTCAAACAGGCGATAAAAGAAAGCAGGGGTCTTGAACATTGCTTACATACAATGCAATACATGTCGAATCTACATGATATGGATACAAGAGAATGAAAAAAACAAAACATGAAACATGAGATACAATATACAATGCACGATTCACACAAAATATAAACTCAACACACACAAAATATACAGTGTACAACCACTCTGACACACCACACACAGGTCTTTTTAAGTGCCTCTGACGCCCTGCTGCAACAAGCAATCAAAGTTTCACTTGAAAATGTCTAAGTTATAGATCGATGCTTTTCCTCGTTAGCAACAGACATATTTGTAGCAGCCCTAGCATGGCGTTCTTGAATTGAAACACATCCGCTCGTGTCAGAACCTAGTAATACAGTAACGTGAATAGTACTGTAGTAACAGGAATAGTTATCGTACTGTAACATCAACTTTGCCTCCTCCATCATCTTCTCAACCTTCAGCTGCTCATACTTGAAACCTTGGTTCAAATGATGAATTGCCAGATAGTTGGAATGGGATGTTGTTATGCCAGAAAGAATATTCCCCATACTTTATGCAGGTGTTACTGAAAACTTGGTGAAAGCTGTGATGTTTGTTTTTGATGATTGTCTTTATAGTTTGCATTGTTTTGTATTTGATTTGCATTTTTAATTTCTCAACACTTCATTGTCTGCATTGCTACATTCTCTAGCTTCAGCGGTCCCGAAATAAGCATATTAAGTGGAATAATGGGTTAATTAAATCAGGTTACTCTTCTATTAAATATTCAAACCAGGATTTTTTCTCTTAATGTTTTTGAAATGTTTTAAGTTTTAAAAACGATTGATTTACTTTTATATCTGGCTGACTAAGCTGCAATGCATTGGTACATGCGAGTTGTACAAGGTTAAACCTTATTTCCTTCTAACTAACTAGCTATAACTCATTCTAATCATTTTTATCAATCTATAACCATTTTATATTTAATATTTAAAAATTAATTTAAAAATGTGAAAAAAAACTCACTTTTTGAGTCAAACACGGCAAAGGCGTATGCAGAAATGAACGAAACGAAACGAACAAGTGTTTATGAACGGTCTACTGAAAGAGTGGTTATATAGGTAGATCCGACAGAGCAAATTTACTCAAATAAGTTTGCTCAAAAGCGTTTAAAAAAGCAAATGGCGCCAAAATGAGAAAAGTACGCCTGCTGCTGAGGAGAGTGAAGCTTTAGTATCGATTGGAAGATGTGAGTTGTGCGTGTGACTGCCCTACTCTTCATGCTAGTTTGAGTGAACCAAACGATTTTTAAAATATTTGAAATTTTTATTGTTATTTTATATTTTTTTATTTAAGATTTTTCTGATATAATGTATTCATGGATAATAAATCATTTTTGTTTTCTTCAATGCAACAATGAATGCGACGAAGGCCAACGGATGAGGTGTCGAGGCATGCCTTCACAATAGCGAAACCTTTTATAGTTCAATGAAGTTCTACAAAATTCTAAATAAGATTTTAACAACTATTACTATTACTATTAATAATACCTGTAAGTTATAGACTAAAATATCTGTAAAACACAACGGTAACGAATGCCCACGAAACAAAATTTAAAACTTTTTTTTTCTTAAATCTATTTGGTTCAACGTCTTTTCAATCAAGTTCACTATTCCACAGCACAGCCTTATTGTTGGTGGAGGCAGTGGCATGAGTGCCTTCATAAAGGCTGATCACATGATCCAAGACGCTCATGTTGGGATGGGCGTCACCGGCTCTCAGAGCAGCCTGGACATTTTCCAGACTGGGTCGATCTGTTGGAGAAGCACTGCAGCAGAGATTCACCAGGTTGCACACCTTCACGGGCATGTGTTGCGAGTAGGGGCAGAAGAGACTGAGTTTCTGGGAGCTCAGATGGGCCTCATCTAGGACATGCTCGCTGTGTTGAACCATGTCTGAGTCCTTCATCACCGAGAAGACCGCGCATAAAACCGCTCCGTAGCTATAAATGTCGGCCTTCTCGCTTGAGAAGCCACCAGCGGGAGTTTCAGAGTATTCGGGAGCGATCCAGTATTTGAAGTAGCCGTTGAGTGAGGAAGAAAGACTGCTCTGAAACTTGATCGACTCGAAGAAATTAACGCCAGAGACGACTGAATGGTTCCTGTGGGTGGATCTTTTGAGGAGTGAGTCGATGGTGTAGAGGCCCCATTGAGAGATCTTGGTGGTCCATCGGGCATCTATCATGCACTGGTGGATGTGCAGTGCTCCCACAAATACCTTGTTATTGTGCAAAAACAACAGGCCACTGCACAGTTCTCTCGCGATAGAGAAGCGTAAAGATGATCCGATGGGGTACTTGGGATGGCAAAGAAGTTTGGTGACGCACCCTTTGGAACAGGCTTCTTCGAGATAAAAAGTTTGACCGGTGGGGGATGAGGAAATGCCGATGAATGAGGCCACGTTGGTGTGGTTCAGGAGCAGCAGAGAGTTCAAACCCTCAGTGACTGAAGCCTTGACCCTTGCAAAGTTGAAGTCGACCTCCAGCAACCTCACTTGCTTGCCGAAGAGACTTCCTTCCTGGTAGTCCTCATCCAGACTGAGAATCACACTCCAGATCTGGAGTTCTTCCTTGCTCTTGTCGTGCACCTCAAGCAACTTCACTTCCGTTTCAGGTAGGCCAATGTCGTTTTTGGTCTTGAAAATAAAATCAAAAAAGTCAATTTTCCAGTTTTTTCTAGTTGCTTTCTTGTAGAATGCATATCGCTGGTAGACCAAGCCACAAACCAAAAGTATAAGAAGCAACCCAGCGACCACAGAACTCGCAATCACTGGAATCTTCCAAGTCTTGAGTGATTCCAACTCTTCCCATATCTGCTTTTCCACCAGCTCTCTCACGAGCGCTCCTCGACACCTCATCTCGTTCAGAACCCTCTTCTGAATCAACTCCACCAACTGGCTCGTCAACGGAACCATGCTTATTTCAGCGGTCTTATCGAACGCCTCGCGACTTCCCAGAAACCATCTCACATAGCGGTACAACTCGATCACACTGTCGCATACGTCTTGTTGGATCGAGGTGTTTACGATTATATAGGCGAACGTCGCTATGGGGTAGGCGCCCGGGCTTGGACTGTTCACCAGGGAACTGGTCAACGATGAAGGGTCATCGGAGGTGATCATGGCCTTTTGAATGCTTTCTATCGTTGCTGAGACGATCATGTTCTGGTTGTTGATGAGCGAAGCCACTGGCAGATTCATCTCAACAGCTTCATCTAGCGCCAAGTAACCGATGCTGTACTTGGTGTTCAGAACTTGGTCCGTCAGACCCGTGGTTCTCTGGCCGAATAACTGAAAAAGTTACAAAAAGTTAGAAAAATCTATTTTACTTTATATAATTGATTTATTTATGTAGAAAAAAATTTAATTGTTAATTATTTTTGAATTTGACCTTAACGACACTAGGCCATCCACTCTTGGCTTGGAACACTCCAAACTTGGCCTCCCAGGCCGCATCGAAAGAGCTCAAAGCCGACGTGAAGACGAAAGTTGAGCCAGAACTTTCGAGCCTTGCGATGGGCAGGATGGTTTGGTTGGGGAGGGTGGTGTTGGGGTTGTGCTTGAGGATGCTTGGATGGGTCCAGAGGTTGATTGAACCGTTATAAATGCCCACAATGGCTCCCTGAGAAAGCACTAAAGTGCTGACGTTTGGAATGTTGAAGCCCAAAACAAGACCCCTGTGGTGAAGGTGATGATGATGGTGGTGGTGATAGTGATAATGATGATGTTGGTGGTTGTGATGGGGGTGGTCATAGTGATTATAGTGATGTTGGTGGTTGGGATGGTTGTGGTGATAATGGGGTTGAAGTGATAGAAGTAGTGTTTATAAAGTGTTAATGTGGATAGATGAACATTTAAAATAGGTCGATCGTAAACCAACCAAGCAGACGACGGGAAGTGTTTGAGGTCGGGGTGGGCAAGACTTTGCTGCGTCGTCAGGGGGATGTCCGAACCAGCGAAAAGAATCAGGTTTTTGATGATTTGTTGAAGGCCAAAACTACTACCCCCCGATGCATACTTGATGCTGACTTTCTTGAAGGGCGATCGGTAAGACTCAAAGTACGTTGACCACACCTTGTAGAGCTCTTCGGAGGAGGTGGCACCAGCTCCGAGCACAACCGTTGTGGGCTCTTTGGGGGTTTCGTTGGAGAAGACTGATGAGGTGAAGGCTAGAAGGATGAGGAAGAAGAAGAAGAAATTTGTTGACGGATAGGCAAGTTTGCGATGTTTTGAGAACATTTTTGGAAAGATGGAAATCACGTGTGTCTGCTAAGCAAGCTGGATTGGTCCACACTTTGAAGTAAGTTTGCTTCAAGAACAAGTTAATCCCTCATGGCAAAAACACCACACTAGATGCTGTAACCAGCGTTCCTCCTTGAGGCAGTCGTTTCAGGGCATTTCTTTATGAACTTCTTTCTGAGGTCCAATGAGACTAATGAGGCCTAATGAAGCTGCTAATGAGGATGGAGCAGGTGTGACTTCTCCATGCCTTCCTCCAGCGTCCTCACTAATGACCTTCCATGTGGCTTCTTCTCAAGATAACTCATTAGGAATGGTTAAATCGTAGAAATAATTTTTATTCTTTTAAGAATCAAAAAGAATTAAATAGTTATATTTTTATAAGAATTAAAGAGAATTAAATAGTTATATTTTTATAAGAATTGAAGAGGATTAAATGGTAGTTTGGTAAAGTTTTCATTTCTGATTGAATGAGTTCATTAGTTGAAGATGGTTGTTTGAAAATATATTTGAAAGATGATTTCTATTTATTCGAAATTCTAAAAGTTACCAATGACTTTGTTCGTATATAATTAAATTATGCATGAAAAATTATTGATTTGAACAAAACTTTACTGTTACCCTTGAAAGTCTATATATGAAAATATCTATATTTTAATGATTAAAAATATTTGTCTAAAAATTATTTTTTTCAATAAATATTTATATTCGATAAAAAATTTTACTATCATTTTAGAAATCTCTAGAGATCTTTTTAACGACTAAAAGTATTTTCTCAATCAATCAATCAATCAAATAGATTTCTATAGCGCTCTTTCTTCAAATTCAAGAGCGCTCACATCATTAGTTTGTAGGAAGCCTCTCACACCCATGTGTTGCTCTTTCGAAATTGATCAGAGGCTCCCACTGATCGACATAAAGCCTCCATCAGATGTATTTCAATTTTCTGGCTCATTTTCATCTCAAAACATCTTTCAAAGTTTCATCAATCACCCATTCATCACGACTGCCCGAGTTTAAAATTCATTAAATAAATATCAAAAAATATTTACATATCTAAGTGCGGTTTTCCTGCGGTTCGTGCGGGTTCTTTAAAGAGAATAACACACGGGTCGATACCACCTGCTCGTTAAAAGACTGCTCGTTTTTTGCGATAAACACCACAGCTCGTCGATACACTGAAACGATGAAAAGACAAGACTCCGATTTTCGGGGAATTCAAAAGTAAATTTCGGGTAGATTTATAGGATTTGCGTAGTGAAGTGCAGATTATAAACTGTTTCAAAGTTTAAAATTTAAAGATGACGAAGAGACATTTTGCGTGGGCCTATATTTAACATATGAAATTATCGAGCCATCATTTGCATAACACTTTATAAACCGATATGTTTCAACAAAGCATCTATTTAATCTGAAATTTGATGACTTTTAGGAATGTGGAAATCTATAAATAATGCAAAAGTCGTCATGGAAGACTGAAATGAAGTATGCTTAGTAGCCTTTTAGTCTTTAGTGATGCAACACATGTTTAGAAAATCACTGAATAATGCAATCGAATAAAACGACGGATATTGTAAACTCGATTAATGAATAGAATAAATAATTGCTTCGAAGTGGGAATGAGTCTTGACTCGAAAATGAATGAATAGAAGTTTCCAAGAAAGTTTGTGAATGCCACTTCAAGTCTGCGCTTTTGAACAATCGTTTTTGGCCCCGTGACACCGCTCGACGTCTCCACGGCCCATCAGTCATGAAAAGATGCACTAAATAAAGGAAAAATGTGAAATACCTTTTACATATTCAAGTTTTGTGAAACTGTAGAAGCAAGTACTTCAATGGTGCGCTTATGTGATGCCAATGCAATGCCAGAACAATATAGTGTGAAGGCACTCGAAGTGAAGGGGTTCACGCTCGTTTAGAAATGAAAACAGGAAACCGAGTAATCGTTGAGACCGATTTCAAGTTGCCTACTCTAACCCTGAAGCATTCACCTACTCAACTATTCATCACTACCATAACCGACTTTCATATGTATCTAACCAGCCATCCCTCATTCACCCATCCAGCTTTTAATCTACCCATCTAATTCATCATCCACCCATTCTATCTCTCATCTTCTATCAATCAACCATTTCTCATCCTCCCAACCATCCCATCCCTCATCCTCACCAGTCAATCAATCACCCCCCCCCCCTTCCCCAACCATCCAATCATCTCGTCAGTCCTTATGAAAGTACAACACACACACCACCACAGCCAGTCCCACCAAGATGCCTACAACGGAAATCACGTATGATGCAACCTTCCAGCCCAGGGCGCTCTTCCCCTTCTCAGTCTGAGTTTTGCCGAAGACTGAAGGGGTTGTGGTGGTTGTGTGGTGGAGTGGTAGAAGATGCCTGGTGGTTGGGAGGGGTTGGCGTGAGGGAGGATGATGGGGGAGATTGGAATGATGGGTGGTGATGGAAGAGGGTGATAGGTGGTGGGTGACTGTGGAATGGACTGAAATGAACGAAACAACGGAAGATGGGTTTTAATGGCAAGAGGTTTTGAAGGATAGAAAAAAATCAATAAAAAATTTGTTTTGCTGTTGAAATTTTAGCTTTTCTCCAAATCACTTTCAACCCATCACCAAACTATTAATATACCACCATCTAACCACCACCAAACCACCCCCTAAGCCACCCACCAACTCACAGGCCAATACAAAGGCAATCAGTCCCAATACGAATCCACAAAGCCAGAAGACAAGACATGACAGCACCAAGGCTGGGGCAAAATCCTCCTTGTCATCCAGCTCAACGGTCGCTCGCCTGCCTCCTGCTCCTTCTGAAGCAGCCTTCTCAGCGGTAGTTGTCCTATCGTTCTCGGTGGAATGGTACTTCTTGTCGCTTTCACCCACCAACACCGTGTCTTCGCTGGACATGAGGGCTTGTTGTGTTCTTTTCGTGTGTGGATTATCAAACAGTTTTCTTGGCGTGTCAACAGTCGAGAGGTTTTGTGAGAACTCAATAAACCAACAATGAATATAAGAGATTATTTTTAAATTTTAAAAACCCTAAAAACGTCAGTTTCAGTGTTTCAAACATTCAAATGAAATTGTTCACTTCAATAGCAAGCCTCTCTACATCTCTCTCAGCATCGACTCTCTTCACATTTAAATGGCAAACTTATATCAGCGCTCTCACATAGGCAATCGATAAAGCACGTGATACTCCCTTGCACCAATCAGAAAGATTTAAAGTTTTTTGACATTTCAGAACTTTGATTCTTTCCTTAACTATGCCGTCTGAATGCCCTGGCACTCACTTGCGGTCCTGACCTGGTCTTCTGCAATGCACCTTAAATTTGCTTAAAACATTCTTTTTGTTTTTGCTTTTTTTATTCGACTTTTATAACTCTAAAAATAGTTTTTATGTATTATTGATATTTTTTATACATAATTATCGATTAAACTTTCAGCGTGACGTAATTAAAGCAACAACTTTTTAATTTCATAAATATTTATATTTCTAGAAAACCAATAAGCAGGATTTTACTATTGAGAAATACTAATAATAAAACCAATGATAGCTCGGTTTCGCGTCACTGAACACTGGTGTTGTTGTTGACCTCACAAACCACAACGTTAAAACAGGTTATATTCCTTTTTAAGTCTATTGTCTACCTAGACTCTAGGTCCTAGAGTGACGGACGCCAACTAACTAGCTAACCAACCAACCAACCAACCTACTAACTAACTAGCTAACCAACCAACCAACCAACTAACCAACCAACCAACCAACTAACCAACCAACCAACTAGCTATATTCCTTTGAAGAGTAACAATTAATCCGTACACAACAAAACACATTTATACGCATGCAAATAAATGTATACACATATAAACTAGTCTATACACGTACGCACACATATATTTGTATGTTAATTTGTATACTATGTTATAGAGTGAATTCATCCAGTGTTTCAGCGGAACAGAGAAGCTATGAATGGCAATGATTTAGAACACTTCAAACGACAATGATCGAGCAACTTGTTCGTTAAACACATTATAAATTTTAATTAGAAATTTAAAGTAGAATAAAAGTGTTAATTTAATTTAATTTAGACCCGAGTGGATCAACATCGTCCTTAATATTTGAAACCCATCCCCAATTAATCGTTTCCACATCCTCTCATCACATCCACTCTCATTATTATCTTCATCGTTGTCATCATCCTCATCATTGTCATCATCATCATTGTCATCACCATCATTGTCACCCTCATCATTGTCATCATCATCATCAGCATCATCATCATCATCATCATCATCATCATCATCATCATCATCATCATCATCATCATCATCATCATCATCATCATCATCATCATCATCATCATCATCATCACAATCATCATCATCATCATCAGCAGCTGAGGCATCATCATCATCATCATCATCATCATCATCATCATCATCATCATCATCATCATCATCATCATCATCATCATCATCATCATCATCATCATCATCATCATCATCATCATCATCATCATCATTGTCTTCATCATTGTCATCATCATCATCATCATCATCATCATCATCATCATCATCATCATCATCATCATCATCATCATTGTCTTTATCATTGTCATCATCATCATCATCATCATCATCATCATCATCATCATCATCATCATCATCATCATCATCATCATCATCATCATCATCATCATCATCGTCATCATCATCATCATCATCATCATCATCATCATCATCGTCTTCAGCTCTTTATAATCACCTAGTTTTCTCCTCTCAGGACTCCATATCAGTTGCCATTATCTCCTCTGCTAGCACAGTTGCTGTTGTGTTAGTCATGATGGTGGTGATGATGATGAAAATGATGATAATGATGATGATTATGATGGCGTGGGGAATGGACATTTTTCTCTATAATTTTCCTTAATACACACGCCCTTCTACTTGAAGGCATACCACTTTATGCATACATCCTGCATCTACTCCACTTGCCATTCCAACTTGCTTCTCCACTTCACTCACCTCTTCCATCTCCCTTCTCCTCCACCCAGCTATCTCATTTTACCCACTCACACAACACTCTTTTTTTCACTCAAACTCAAATTTCTTCCAGCCTTTCCCCTCTCACATTCCTCTTTCCACTTATTATTACTCTCCCTCTTCTTCTTCTTCTTCTTCTTTTTCTTCTTCTCCTTCTTTTCCTTTTCCATTTTCATCATCATCATCACCATCGTCATCATCGTCATCATCTTCTTTTCCACCCATCCCACCTTTCCCTCTCCCTCGCCCAGTCTCTTCCTCATAAAGTGCTTCTACGTCAAGGACACGAAAGGCCGCAAGAAGGTCGAGGTCGAAGTGGCGAAGAAGCCAGCTGCGAGTGGCGCCTACTCGCAGTTCAAGGAGAGCGAAGTGACGCCGAGGTGGTTTGGGGCTCTGAAGCTGTTTCGCCTTTAACGCCACTTTATAGAGATATTTTAGTTTTGAGAGATAAATGAAGTTTCAGATGATAATTATCATTTTAAGTAGGAGTTTAAGTTGGTAATTTGAGCATGTGTTTAGATCAATAGTTGCTTCATGTTGTTTTCAAATCTGGTATTATAATTATTAAATTTGATTTGAAAGTCAAATTTAAATAGTTTGAGGCACAGTTCTTTTTAGAGTTAGTGAAGTGAAAAGATATAAGATGGTGGTGATGATGATGATGACGTACCTGTAATACGATAAGGGTATTGAAAAAAAACCTCTGCCACATCCCAAACGACTCCCAACAACAGTTGAAAATAGAAAAACAAAAACAAAACAAAAACAACCACAATACCATCATAAACACAACAAAATCACTATCAACTCCAACACCAACAACACTAATACAATCACTAATACTTCAACAACAACAACAACCCACCCCTAAACAACCCCACCACACAACAAAAAACCCCCAAAAACAAGAACAGACTCCTCAAAGAGATGGAGTCGCAGATGGACAGACTGGAGGACTTCAGGAGGTCAAAGAGATTCAAGAAGAAGAACTACATGAAGAAGAAAAAGCGACTGGAGGTGCTGCAGAGTCAGGTGGACTTGCTGGAGGGAAGGGACCTGGACCACATCGACAAGGTAGTGAGGTGGTGTGATGGTGGTGGGGGTGGTGTGGTGGTGGTGGGGGTGGTGTGGTAGTGGTGGGAGTGGGGGTGGTGTGGTGGTGGTGGGGGTGGTGTGGTGGTGGTGGGGTGGTGTGATGGTGGTGGGGGTGTTATGATGGTGGTGGAGATGGTGTGGTGGTAGTGAGATGGTGTAGTGGTGGTGGAATTTTGGTGGTGGTGGGATTTTGGTGGGGGTAGTGGTGGTGTTGTAATAGTAGGGGGGGTGTTATAATGGTGTTGCGATTTTGATGGTGGTGGTGATTGAGATGGTAGTGATCAAGATGAGGTAGATAGTGGTTAAATGGTAGTAGTGGTGGTGGTAGTGGAATGGTTGGGGTCGTGGTTGAGATGGTAGTGGTGGAAAATTGTACTGTTGGGATGGTATTGGGGGATAGATGTGGTAAAGATTGTGCGGGCTTAGATGGTGGTTAAGATGGTTGTATTTAGGATGATGGTGATTGAAATAGAGCTTTCTTGAGTGGTGGTGGTGGTGGAAGGATAACAGGGTGGCGTGGTGGTGTCGCATGGTGGTTTTGTGGTGGTTAGTGCATTTGAAGCGGGTGTTGATGTGGCAAGTCACTGGTACGATGATGTGGTGATGGTGTGGTAGTGTGGCGATGGTGTGGCGATGATGTGGTGATGATGTGGTGAGTCAATAGTGGCCGCCATAATGACGATTGCTTCTCGAAGGTTGACTTGAAGCAGTTGTTCAAAAGAGATGCATACGCCCCAACGCCATAGACGCTGCCTACCATTGTATGGACTGCTAGAAAGGACGAAAAGTGACGTTTATAAAATATGCTTTTTAAACGGTATTTTTAAAATAATGATTATAAATTATTGAGTCTGAAAGTGTGTTCAAATGGCTTTAAAGTGTTCACAGTTTTTGAAAACGATTAACTTTCGTTAATTGTTCAACGTTTTAAGTTCTGATTAACTGATTAATGTATTCCTGCGCTTTGTCTTCATTTGCCACACTTCTCAGCCTCCCTCACTCAGTAGCAACTTGTACAGGTTGTTGGAATGCACGTACACTCCTGAGATGTGTGCAATTATAATCAATTAATTAATTAATTTTTAATTATTCAAATTACAATTATTCCAAGCGAATCCACCGATTAATTAACTTCTTTTCGCATTCTTGTTTCTTCGCATGGATCCGGCTTTTAGATACACCCAAACATCGATAATCCTGTTCTCATCCACTCTAAAACCCTCTAAAAAATTCACTCACCCCCTTTGAACTCAATTTTACTCACTCCCCTTTATCCTTCTACTCACCCTTTTCTTTTCCCACATCCCCTCCCTTTTCTCCCCCTCATCCCTTCCTTTCTCTCCCCTCATCCCTCCCTTTCTTCCCCTTCATCCCTCCCTTTCTTCCCCTTCATCCTTCCCTTTCTCTCCCTTCATCCCTCCCTTTCTCTCCCTTCATCCCTCCCTTTCTCTCCCTTCATCCCTCCCTTTCTCTCCCCTCATCCCTCCCCTTTCTCTCCATCTCACTAACTTTCCACGTAGCCAGTGTTGTTGAGGTAGATGGTGTGGCAGACGTATTCACTTTCACTGCACTTTGAGTCAACCTCTGGGGGAATTGCCGCTCCTACAAACTCTGCTTTGTCCTTTGGTGGTGGTGGTGGTGGTGGTGGTGGTGGTGGTAGCGGTGATGGTGGTGGTAGTGGTGGTGGTGGTGGTGGTGGTGGTAGTGGTGGTGGTGGTGTGGGTGGTGGTGGTGGTGGTGGTGGTAGTGGTGGTGGTGGTAGTGGTGATGGTAGTGGTGGTGGTTGTAGTGGTGGTGGTGGTTGTAGTGGTGGTTGTGGTTGTAGTGGTGGTGGTAGTGGTGATGGTAGAGGTGATGGTGGTGGTGGTAGTGGTGGTGATGGTAGAGGTTGATTTTTGCACAGTATATCTAGAAATCAAGACATCCAAATATAACAGAAGAATTAAAAACGTTTTATCGATTAAATTGTGAATAACAAGTTGCATTTTCATTAAATAATAATTTTAATAACAATAAACTAAATAATAAGAATAACAATAAACTAAATAATAAGAATAATAAAAAAGTAAATAATAAGAATAATAATAAAGTAAATAATAAGAATAACATTAAATAAATAAATTATTGCCTTCCAAGGACTGTTTTGCAGCCTTTTGTACGCTTCCAAAACTGTCTGCAAGGGGGAGGGTGGTGGGAGTGGGAGTGTGGTGGAAGGGGAAGGTGGTGGGAAGGAGAGGGTGGTGGAGGAGGAGGGTGGTGGAGGGGGAGGGTGGTGGGAGGGAGAGGGTGGTGGGAGGGGGAGGTTGGTGGGAGGGGGAGGTTGGTGGGAGGGAGAGGGTGGTAGGAGGGGTAGGGTGGTGGGAGGGGGAGGGGGTGGAAGTGGGAGGGTGGTGGGAGGATTTTGGTGGAAAAAAGGCTTTGAGAAAGTTGTTTTTCGAAATTATTGACCCATTTGATCAGCGAATAACTTTATTTTACATTTATGGATAAAAAATGTATTTATGGATTCGTCATCATCATCATCATCATCAACAACATCATCATCAATAACTCCACCTGTCCGACGATTCGATCCCACGTGTTGTCGTAGGCTTGCACTCTGCAACTGTGGTGGCGTCGTTGCAAGCTGCCATTCCACTTATTGACTTTTTATTCAGACGAGTTTGAAAATTAGTTTTGAAAAAGGGCCTCTCAGTCTTAAATATTTTTAATGTTTTTTTTTTGGAAATTATTGTGAAAGATAAGATGTTGCAGAGAATACTTGTGTTAGCTTTAACCTCCTCACTCACCCCTCATGCACCAACGAAAGCAGCAACAACAACAACAATCTTTTCTTCATTTTAAATTCATTCATCCATCTTTAAACGTAGAATCTCTCTTATATACTCCTTCCTCAGACATCAGTATCACTTCATGAAACACCATAAGTTGTCATCGTGAGAACAATCAAGTATTCATTTTCGTTTAAATTATTTTTTAGATATTGACTTTCTGCTGAGGATTTCAAACTAATTAAGATATTTAATGCATAACGATAAATACTCCATTTTTATTTTTTATTTCTGGTTATTGTTGATCTTACGCACAAGCCTTGTTTCTGCACTTTAAACTCACGTCCTAAAATCAGATTTATTGACAAATGGGATACGACCAAAGTAGACCTTACCCAAAATAGACTTTGGACGAAATTGTCCGTAAAAAATAGACTTTTGACGAAAAAGATATTAAAAATAGCCTTTAAAAAAGTATGCCTTGGGTTAGGGTTAGGACTAGGGTATGGTATGGGCAGGGGCGGCGATCTGCTGCAAATCTTGGGGGGGGGGGTCTTACCCAGCATGGACGATTCAGCGGGGTCCTGAGGTTCGGGTCCTCCCTCCTCCCACTTATAAAACATTGTTTAAATTATGTTTTGATACGAATACTTGAGTAAGCAAAGAATATTTTTGTTTTCGACAGTTATCACTATAACTAGACATACTCACAATATATTTCTATATAAACATTCTGTCTTACGCCATGGTTGACGATTACGCTTGAATCAAAACAAGAGTTTAAACAATCAATCAAATCAATCAAATAGATTTCTATAACGCTTTTTTCTCAAATTCAAGAGCGCTCATTTAAACATTTTTAAATGGAAAAATTAGAAGGGTCCACATCAAGGTGGACCCCCTCACAACCAAAAAGACCCTAGGACCCCTCCAGGATCGCTGCCCATGGGTATGGCTTAGGGTTAAGGTCTAATTTCTTTAAGTACATTTTGTCGAAATTCTGATAAAACTGTTAATACATTTGTAAGAAACAAATTTAAATACTGTTTTTTACTAATGTCAAAAATGCTAAAAAATTGCGTTAAAACACGATTAACGCACGGTTAACATTTTTAATCGAACGATTAACAGCGACTAAAATTTTTAATCGTAGAACAGCTCTAATATATTCAAATAAATATTTTATATTTTAGTTTATTATTATTTGCATTATTAATTTATACTTTTTTTTATTATCATCTTTATTGAGGTCAAATCGACGAGTTTGATTGAAGTTATAATAGACTTATGATTCAAGAAAGACTTGAAATCATCTATTCATTTATCGAATCAAACGGTAAACATTAGGATCAAAATTGTTAATCAAATACTTATTTACCAATCAGTTATATTAACTGGGTGGGTTAAACAATCAGTTAGTAGTTACAAGAGTAAATTAAACATTTTAAAATATGTTTAAAGGGCTGGTATTGTAAAAAGGGGAGCTTTCACAATCTCTACATTTCACAACGCCGCAGCATGAACTTATGCTAGTTTATGAAGGATTATGAAGCGACCCTTATAAAAGTTGTAAAAATGATTTTTTGGGAGTATGAAACATTGAAAATTTCAATAATGATTACTAATTTGATTTTTTTACATAATTTTTATTATTTTTATTAAAAGAGTTAAATTGCATTTAGAAAAAGATTGTGCTAGAGCAAGTTAAAAAGTAGTTCACATTTAAATTATTATTCGCAATTTAAATCAAAGAATATCTTTTTTTCGCATTAATATCTTAAATTTATACGCAGGAAAATTAAATATTTAAGTAAAATTTAACGTATTCAGTTTTGACCAAGTCAGATCTTGTTTTAAGTAACTTTAGCAGACTTTTTTAATAATAACTCTAATAGAGTTACTACATTAACAATAATAAAATATAATTAATAAATATTTTGTACATTATTTATTATTTATTAATCTGTTAAAACTTTTATTTTGAACAGGATTCTGAAGACATAAAAATTAAAGAAATGAGATAAAACACCATTAAATGAACAATAAATAATAATATTAAATATACAAATAATTTTCTAAGAGATGCTAAACTTACGTTCAAAACTGGTGTCAGAAAAGAACGCCAAAAACAAACCCAACAACAGAGTTTCCATCAGAGACAGACTTTTGCTTCCAGGTGGAAATTAAAATATCAAAACTATTTTAATTTTTTAGTCTTAAAACTTCTTGCATAGTCTTGACTGAGACTATTTACCTTGTAGCTGATGATCCACCCACTGGAATATCCATTCGTTTTTTCGTTCAGAAATTCAAGAGATGGAGCAGTACCTTCCATGCACGTGCACGTTCAACTTCCCCAACCCTGACGTCCTCCACCATTTTGACATCTGCATATCGCCCGACGAGGGCATCTGGAGTGGCGGCAAATTCAGCTTCCACGTTGAGATACCTGAGGAATACAACATTGTGGTGGCTGTTTTTGATTTTTTAGGCGATTAATCTTTTAATTGATTTGTTACAGATTGACCAATTATCACAATTTAATAAAAAAATTTGCTTTTCATACAAACCTTTCACTTCACCACATATCCCATCACCATCACAAAATCCACAACCACCTTTCACCCACAACCATCTCTCATCCACCATCACCTTGCACCCACCACAACCTCCCACTCACCACAACCTCCCACTCACCACAACCTCCCACTCACCACACCACCCACCCACCACAACCTCCCACTCACCACACCACCCACCCACCACAACTCCCCACCCACCCATCCATTCATCCACCCACCCATCCATTCATCCACCCACCCATCCATTCAGCCACCTAGAGTAAGATGCAGAACAGTCGTCTGGCACCCAAACATATCAGAGAATGGCGAGGTGTGTCTGTCCCTCCTAAGAGAAAACTCACCTGACGGCCATGGTGTGTGGCTGATTATTATTATTTTAATTATTTTTTGTTACTTGTCATACAGGCTGAAGGGTCTACGTAGGGGGTGGTAGATGTGGGGGTGGGGGTGAATAGGGTAGCGGTAATAAGGGTGGGCAATGGATGTGGATGATTGGGTGAGGGTGGGTAAAAAAATTGTTTTTTTAATCAGATAAGGCTTCAGTATTATCATCATCGTCACTCCCATGCCATCTACATCATTATCATCACTACCACCACCATCATCATCATCATGCAGGCTGGGCACCAACTAGAAAACTTATTGACTTGGTCTGGGGCCTCAATTCTCTTTTCACTGTAGGCGTGATGATGATGCTGATTAAGAAGAGAAAGTGATGATTATGATTGTGATGATGGTGCTGATTATAATAGCCATTATTATATATTATTATTGTAGTTATTTTTATTTAGAGACGGACTGAAATTCGGTTTGGTTCCGGTTTCGGCGCCGAAATAGCAAATTTTCTTAGTTTCGGCAATTTTTCGCTTTCGGCCGAATCTAATTTTACAATTTCGGCAATTTTTCGCTTTCGGCCGAAAATATTTTTTAAATTTCGGCTCAATTTCGGTTTCGGCTGAAATGGATCTCATATTTACCGAAAAACCGAAATTTTATTTATTTATGTAGTTGATCTGATATATCTGTACCTTCAATCGAACTATTAAGTTCGGGTTCGATTCTCTATTAGATATCTATTAGTTATCGTCAGTGATGGGCACTCAACTACTTTTGAGTAGTAAAACTTTTGCTAACTACTTAACTACTTTTGAGTAGTTAAACTTCTAGTTAACTACTAACTACTTTTCAATAGTTAAACTTTTAGGGCTTAACTACTTTTCAGTAGTTGGTGTAGTTAACTACATTTCAACTACTTTTTCTCAAAGTTAAGCATATATTATATCGACACCGGCTGTAATACTTATCAATCAATATCTTACTGTTATATTCATATTACTGTTTATGTCTACATAGGTAAGACAGAGACAAATATAATTGTCACTAATAATACTGTGTAATTTTCTTGATATCAGAACAGTCAACACAAAAAAATTGAAGTATTTAATCATGTATATAGAATATATATATATATATATATATATATATATATATATATATATATATATATATATATATATATATATATATATATATATATATATATATATATATATATATATATATATATATATATATATATATATATATATATATATATATATATATATATATATATATATATATATATATATATATATATATATATATATATATATATATATATATATATATATATGTGTGTGTGTGTGTGTGTATTTACTGCTCAATTGCTGGTGGTATTCAAGTACCATGTACTGGGTAGGATTATTAAGTGGTAAAACTATTCATAATATCTTTAAAACTCAGAGTGATCACAATAAAATGGCCAGTTTGAACAGTTTTTAGAGTTTTATAACACAAAGACAAATAAAAGACAGTTTTATAAGTTTTACACTATAGCGTTACTCTTTAATAACGCTCTCAGCTTTGGTTACTTGCCTTAAGAAGACAAGTTTTTCAAACATGCTGTCAGAAAGTTTACAACGCCTTGGAACCAGAATTTGTCCAGCAGCACTGAACAACCTTTCGACTGCAGCACTACTGGGCAAGGATGCATTAAATTTCAGAAAGGCATTACACAGTCGAGGAAATTTAAATATAACTTTTAGTTCAGTGTCAGCACTAGAAAGATAATTATGAATTTCTTCTTCTATGCTGCTGTCAACAGTAGTGTCAGTATCATTGCTTTCTGTCACAAAGGAATACAAGTCATCAATCGGCCCTCCTTCTTATCTAAAAACTGGGGCTAACCTTCAGATGCTTCAGGAAATTAGAGCTTGACGAGATATTTCCACTAATCTGAACTCCACGACAATGCTTACACGTTGCGACGAAATTTTTTTCGTCAGATTTAATACTTGGGTTTTTTAAATGTTCTTTTACTACTGCTGAATTCATGATGCAATACTAGCAGAAAACTAGCAAGGGCCAAACTATCAGTTTATTTTAAATATTTTTATTTCAATAAACAATTTTTTACCATGGAATTTCCTAGTGATGGGCACTTCAACTGATATTTATAAATGTGGATATTTTGTAGACAAAAATTACTACTTTTGAGTAGTTAAACTACTCTCTAACTACTGACTATTTTTGAGTAGTTAAACTTTTTGCCTTAACTACTTTGGAGTAGTTTAACTACGTAGTTAACTACTAAGTAGTTAATTACTGTCCATCTTTGGTTATCGTGGTTGATTGATTTATGGGTGTCATCAGTCCAATTATTCGAATAACATATACAAGCATCTGAAACAACAATCATGTATTTGAATTTTAAGTAAATTGGGATACGTTCAATGATGATATTTAACAAAACTTTTTTTAAGCAAATTCTAATTTTTAAAACATTTGTTTAAAAAAATGTTATTGTCAAAAGTAAGTATCTGTATATCCTCAATCGAACTCGAATTATTAAGTTTGGGTTCGATTCTCATCTCTATTAGATATCTATTAGTTATCGTGGTTGATTGATTTATTGGTGAAATAAGATTAATTGTTCGAATAAGATATACAAGCATGTGGAATTCTAGATATCCATTCTTTGAAAAACACTATGTATAAGTCGAAAGAACGAGAAGATTTGGCTTCGATTAATTAATTCAAAAATAAATTGTGAGAATGTCGTTGAATCCTATTTGGAAGTTTTTTACAAAATGTCAGTCTGACCAAAGCCTGTCAACAACAAAAAATGTTTGTTGTAGAAAAACTTTAATTTTTGGCTTAAAATATACGCTTGTTTGGATTTACTTATTAAACTGGCATTGTCATCGTTAAATACTATTTTTCCATTCTAAATAAAAGTTGGAAAAAATTTCGGTTTCGGCCGAAATAAAAATATCTGTTTTGGTCGGTCTCTATTTTTATTATTATCTTTGTTATTATTAGTATTATCTTTGTTATTATTATTATTATCTTTGTTATTATTATTATTATCTTTATTATTATTATTATTATCTTTTTTATTATTATTATTTTTGCTATTATTATTGTTATTATTATGATTATTATTGTTATTATTATGATTATTATTATTATTATTATTATTATTATTATTATTATTATTATTATTATTATTATTACGCGTCACCTAGGACCTCTTGAACTTCGAAGACCCGTTGAATGTCGAAGCAGCTGACCACCACAGTCGAAACCCGGTGAGGGTGCTGATTATGATGACAGGCCTCGCGCTGTCCCGAAATTAATTTTGGCCCAATTTTGTTAAATCCCTTGTATAACGCGCAGTTTTGTCATTTCACTGACAATGTGGTTCCATGTGACTGCGCGAGCCTCAGATGATGATGATGAGGAGGATGAGGATTCTGATGATGATGTTAATGAGGAGGAAAAGGATGAATAGGAGGATGGGTTGTGGTAGGCATGATATTGATGGTGGTAACTGAGATTTTAAGATGAAAGGATGCTTAAAAAAGAGAATGTCTATCTACTCATCATCATCATCATCATCATCACCTACGCAGGATGGCTTTAAACTCAAGGTGCAAGAGTACATCAACAGATACACAGGCACTGTCTGGGAAACATAAATAAGCTCACGACTACACATACAAAAATACATAAACATGCAACGAAATACATAAACACACAAAAATATACACATCCAAAAATATGGAAATATAAAAATGCAAAAAAACACCGCGACAAATGAACAACTTGTGTTTTTTTTGTAATCCACATTTCGGAAACGCGTGAAAATAAATTGACAAAACGAATTTAACTCATTTGTATTTGGTCCATTTTTATTTGCTATGCAATTGTGAATGAGTCATAATCGGAGGAGAATTCTAAATTTATGATTCAGTAATAGTTAAAAAAATGTCGAAGAGGACCAGATGAAGACCTCAGAACCCGCATCGGTAAAGCACGCACAGTGTTCCCTCAGGTCAAGGACATCTTCTGCCCATAAAGTGCAAACCCTTTCCGGAGCATTGACGCACTTAGGCGATAGAAGGAATCGAACCCACGCTAGTGAGTCAGACGCCAATCATTTTACCGCTAGACAACCGGTCGCCTTAAACATGGGGTCCAGCTTTATTGACATCAACTTCAAGATTAGACTTTTCAATATCGTGGTGAAGGCAGTACTTTTTATGAAGTGGTAACATGGACAACCTCTGAGAGCAGCTGGAGTAACTGGTCCAGGATGGATCGACATCCCTGGTGGAAGCTGGTTGGTGGTTTATATCCCAGATGGGATAACAGAAGAATAAAGAAGATTAACGAGATGTTATAATTAACATTAGAATTTATTAAGAGTTTATCTTTCTTAGTCATATCTCAGGATATCCGTTAGAAGAGCTTATGAATAAACAAGGAAAATAAGGAGAGGGAAAAGAAATTGTCAATTCTGAGTCATGAGTCATGAGTAAGGCTCGATAGCACGTTTTTTGATTAATAAGTTATTTTAAATCACAAATATGAGCCAGTTGTACAATACAATACAACGACGAATCTTATAAGCGTGGTGTAAATTCAGACGAGCTTTAAGACCACATTTGTAAGAAGAAAAACTGAATTTCAAATGTGATTTAAAGACCGGAAGGGCTTGAGAAATACGTCTTCTGCCTCAGATCTCGAGCTTCTTGAAAGTGCCAGTGATGCTGGCAGCAGGCAACTTCTCGCAAGTCTTGGAGCCTCGGAAGATGTCGCTTTCCAGCTCGATCTTGTAGGCGAGCATGTCTTCAAAGTACTTCTGGTTGGCGTACAGTTCGTCTATCCACGCCTTCGCCAGGTCGTCTCCGCAGGCCAGAGTGCCTCCCAGCTCGCTAGGAAGACTCGATGGCTCGACGAAGTTGTGCAGGCTTCCGAGCGAGGGTCCGTGGAAGTGGTGCCTGGAGATGGTCTTCTCGCTGAGGAAGGGCTTCATGAGCGAGTAAATGTAGCCGAAGATCGACGGCTCGTTCACGATGTGCATCGCCTTGAAGCGCATCGGAAAGGCGTCTTGAGTGAGTTGCGTCATGGTCTTCTGGTGTGTCAGGTCGAAGTTCTTCAGGTGCGACATTCCCATGCCAGTGACATCGGCGACTATGATAATGCCTCTGATCTGGGTGGGCTCGTGCAGAACCATTTGCTCCATCATTAAAATGTTCCCCTTCAGTGTGCGATTCATTTCAATCTCATCTGGGTTCCACTTTCCAAACCTCAAGTGCAGAATCCTCCTTCCTTCCTTGTCGGTAGTGGGGAGAAAAGCGCCGGACTTCATGTCTAGAATCTCCCTCGTTTGGTTGGGAGTGAGGCCTTTCAGGAGGTGGCTGTTGTTCGCTCTGACGGTGTAGTAGTTGATGAGCAGTTCGTACGCGCGTTCTTGGTCGAACTTCCTGGCCCGCAAGAATCGCAGCAGAAAGCCCGAGTCTCTGGGACACTTGAGAGCTGTCGTTTGAGGGTCACGGGTGTGGGTGTGAGTTTAATGGCTAAATTTTACTTCATAATTAACGTTAAAGGGATTTTTAGAATATGCCAGTGTATTAGTTTTTATTTAAATAAAATCTCAACTTTTTACAATATAAAATAAATTACTCAAAGATATTTAATGCTTCATCAGATCTATACAAATTAATGCACACAAAGTGCGATGCAATGCACATTAAAATGCATTCTACATTGTTCAATCAATCAATCATCCCTAATGATTTGCAAATCTTCGTAAAATTACAATTTTTGCAGATTTAAAATGAATTCTATTTTCAATAAAATCTTTTTTTGTTTATCTTTGAAATTTTTGTGAGATACGAATTTTTAAATGAAGAAGTCTCTCTTATATAAATCTTGTTGCTTATTGAAGATTCATAAGGATTTTCTATCATCACTTAATGTTAGTTCAGTTTTTTTTGTTAGAAACTGCCTGTTTAGTATAAAAAACAAGTTATCTTTAATACAGTATAATATATATATATATATATGGTTAGATTGGTTAAAAATGAGCTCATGTCAAGAAGCAGTAGTGAATGTTTTATAAAGCAGCCTCAGATCTCGAGCTTCTTGAAAGTGCCAGTGATGCTGGCAGCAGGCAACTTCTCGCAAGTCTTGGAGCCTCGGAAGATGTCGCTTTCCAGCTCGATCTTGTAGGCGAGCATGTCTTCAAAGTACTTCTGGTTGGCGTACAATTCGTCTGCCCACGCCTTCGCCAGGTCGTCTCCGCAGGCCAGAGTGCCTCCCAGCTCGCTAGGAAGACTCGATGCACCGAAGTCTTGTTGCAAGCTTTCGAGCGACGAGCCGTGGAAGTGAGTTCTGTCGCTCATCTTTTGTTTCATGAAAGGTTTGACCAAGCTGTACATGTAGCCGAAGATGGTTGGCTCGTTGATGTAGTGCATTCCCTTAAATCTCATCGGGAAGCCATCTTGCATGACATTCATGAAAGTACGGATGAAGCTCAGATCAAAGTTCTTCACTTGACTCATGCCCACGTCGATGACGTTGGCAATGGCGATGATGCCTCTTATTTGGTTTTCTTCGTCACGGATCAGCTGCTCCAGGGTCAGCAGATGGAGTCGGATGAATCGAAACATTGCTATCTCATCAGGAGCCCATTTCCCGTATCTAAAATACATTATTCTCCTTCCCATCTTGTCGACTGAAGGAAGGAAAGTGGTCAGTCCAGTTTCGATGACTTCCTTGGAGTTGGAGGGAGTGAGGCCTTTGATGTGCTCATTGTTGTTCGCTCTGACGGTGTAGTAGTTGATGAGCAGTTCGTACGCGCGTTCTTGGTCGAACTTCCTGGCCCGCAAGAATCGCAGCAGAAAGCCCGAGTCTCTGGGGCACTTGAGAGCTGTCGTTTGAGGGTCACGGGGTGTGAGTGTAAATCTAATGAATACTTTGCACTTATATAAAGACATTTATTAATTATTAATATGTACCTTATTTATTGTTAATGGTCTTGAAGCCCGTCCGGGTTTACGCCACGTTAATAATACTCGTCGTTGTATTGTATTGTATTGTTAATTTCAACATTGTGCCTTAGTGGCTTGACGGTATACGACCAAAATAGACCTTACGCAAAATTAATCTTGGACGAATAAATCTTAAAAAATAGCCTTTAACAAAATTAGACCTTGGGCCAGGTTTAAGGTTAGGGTTAGAGCTAGGATTAATATTAGGGTCTATTTTTTTATGTATATTTTGACGAAGGTATATTATTTGTTAAGGGCTATTTCTTCTAAGGTTTTTTTGGGTAAGGTCTATTTTATCCATATGCTTGAATGCTATTCGCCTTTGAATGAATTATTTCAGGAAGTGTAAACTCAGAAATCAGCTTTTAATTATATTTTTTGTGATAATTTTCATACCATTTTAAAATAGTTTTTTTAATCTCAATGTATCTATATTACTAATTTATGGAAAAGTATTTAGTTTCAAGTGACGCTCTAGTCAACAAGTTCGCAATTTGTAAGTGATTTTCAAAAGTTGAAAAGAAACTTTTTAAAGAGTTTTCGATGTTATTAAACGTGAGTAAAAAAGCATGGCAGATTGAAAAAAGTTTAATGGGTTCAAAAACCAAATCATTCTAAGCAGCAGTGAACTTTTCATAAAACTGCCTCAGATCTCGAGCTTCTTGAAAGTGCCAGTGATGCTGGCAGCAGGCAACTTCTCGCAAGTCTTGGAGCCTCGGAAGATGTCGCTTTCCAGCTCGATCTTGTAGGCGAGCATGTCTTCAAAGTACTTCTGGTTGGCGTACAGTTCGTCTGCCCACGCCTTCGCCAGGTCGTCTCCGCAGGCCAGAGTGCCTCCCAGCTCGCTAGGAAGACTCGATGCACCGAAGTCTTGTTGCAAGCTTTCGAGCGACGAGCCGTGGAAGTGAGTTCTGTCGCTCATCTTTTGTTTCATGAAAGGTTTGACCAAGCTGTACATGTAGCCGAAGATGGTTGGCTCGTTGATGTAATGGGTGCCCTTGAACCTCATCGGGAAGCCATCTTGAAGGACGTTCATCATGGTCCGGATATAGTTCAGGTCAAAGTTCTTCACTTGACTCATTCCAACGTCGACGGCGTTAGCGATTGAGATGATGCCTCTAATCTGGTTTTCTTCGTCACGGATCAGCTGCTCCAGGGTCAGCAGGTTGAGTCGGATGAATTTGAACATTTGTACTTCTTCAGGAATCCACTTTCCGAACCTGAAGTAGAGGATTCTTCTACCGTGTTTGTCGACTGAAGGAAGGAAAGTGGTCAGTCCAGTTTCGATGACTTCCTTGGAGTTGGAGGGAGTGAGGCCTTTGATGTGCTCATTGATGTTCGCTCTGACGGTGTAGTAGTTGATGAGCAGTTCGTACGCGCGTTCTTGGTCGAACTTCCTGGCCCGCAAGAATCGCAGCAAAAAGCCTGAGTCTCTGGGGCACTTGAGAGCTGTCGTTTAAGGGTCACGTGGCTCTATGTTACTTGCAGCATTCCAGTCTCAGTGCATGCGAGCGCTAATGAGCGGCTTGCTTTTGCTAAAGCCAAGACGCAGTAAGCAAAACATTCGAACTTGTGCATTGAAACTCACACATACCTTTGTTGGCGATTACTCTCTCTCTGAACTTCTGTATTTCTTGCTCTCTGGTGGCTGGGTCTTCATTCAACTCAGCCTTCGCCATATCCTGCAATTCCTGACTCAAAGTACACACGTAGGGAGGGTATGTTTGAGACATTTTCTAAAAATGAAAAAGTTTTCTTAGTGCGTCTCCGCATGAGCTTATATAAAGCTTTTGTGACAAGTCGCTAAACTTGTAAAGGGCCTATGGCCTGTTAAGAAGACAACTGCATAACTGTGTATTCTTTCGCTTTATTGCTACAACACATATGAATTTGACTGAAGCGTTGAAGGAGCTCGCACAGATAAGAGATATTGTTCGCCTAGAAAACTTAAAAATAAAATAAATGTCAAACTTATGTAACCATTTTTTATTTCTTCTTAAATCTTGGATGTCATAGATAATTAATAAAAAAATTAATTCCTCGAAATGTTGGTTTTCACTTGAGATTCATCAATAAAAAATGCTAGAAAAAATGAAGTTAAGCCACTGAGTTCCATATCATTCAATGATTCATTGATTGATCATGGAGAAGGACGAAAATCTTTATTCCATATATCAAAATTGTTTTTAAAATAGCTTTATCAACACATTTATGAGTTTACAATTTAAATTATTTAAAAAAAGAAAATATTATCTTTAAAATATAATTTTATACATTTAGTTATTATTATCATGGCTGAGTTCTCCGACGTAATACTTACCTAAGAACACGATTGACAAGTTTTTCGGAAAGCTGTTTCTATTATTTCTTAAATAAAAATAAATAATTTTTTTTGGGAAATTTTAAGTATTTCAATTGGTTTGTGATCATTAGTTTGTTTTCTGTAAAGCTTTTCAATCTAGCATCTTGATTACTCTGCCGGTAATAACAAGCTAAATTAAAAAGAAGAAAAATATATTTATTATTCAAATCTTTTTTCAAGTATAATAAAATAAATTTGAAAGGGTTGGATAGTCTATGAAGGCAAAAGAGGGCTTGAAGAATGGAGCAGTTGTACCACAAGACCAACAGGCAAGTGATGGAGGTGCAGGAGCGCCTGAACAGCATGGCGAACTGTCATGACTCCTCCATGTTTGAGTCACTTAATAGCCAAACGTCCGAGGACATCAAAGTCATCTTGTCAGACCTTGATCGCCTGGACAGTCAGGTTGCCAGGGAGATGGGCGCCAGAAAAGTGAATGTCAAGATGAAAGTTGACCAGCTCAGATGTGACCTCAAACACATTCAGAATGCCATGCAGGCAATCATCAATAAAAGGTTTGTCCTTCATTGATTCCATCTCAAAGATCATTAAATTCTTTCATCATTACCATCATCATCATCAGTCACTTTTCTGACTGCCATTCAAAACCATTCGATTTTTCCACAGACACTGGAAGCTACAGCAAGAGCAGGAGCGTGACCAACTTCTCCGACGTACCTTCACCACCAACACTCCTCAAGAGGACCTTTCAATCACCATCGACCACAACGAACGCACCTCCAACTCCATCAAGAACATCGACGAACTCATCCACTCCGGTACCACATCGCATCCTCTCATCATCGCATCCTCTCATCATCATCATATTCCCTCATCATTATCATATCTCATCATCAGCTTATGCCCTCATCATCATTATATCTTCTCATCATCACCATACCCCTCATCATCCTCATCATATCTCATCATCATCATACCACTCATCATCTTCATCATTTTTCATCATCATCATTTCCCTCATCATCCTCATCATCCTCATCATATCCATTTTTTCATCATCATTTAAAAACCATTTTTGACTTCTTCCAATTTGGAGGTCTTCCCATCTAAATGGATCAGTTTTGCTGCAAGCTCAATCTAACATTGCTCCACTTTTATGAGCGAAATCATCAGCACCAAACGGGCCAAAAATCATCATCAGGATCGGCACCAGCCCCACACCACACGCACACAGGCAGCAGCATCTTAGACAACCTGCGGGAGCAGGGGGGAGTGATGAAGATGGTGAAGACGAAAGCGCACGACATCTTCAACACACTGGGTCTTTCCAACACCCTGATGCGCATGATCGAACGCCGGTCCAGCCAGGATAAAATCATCCTCTACGCCGGAATGTTCTTCACATGTGTCGTTATGTTGCTCGTTTATGTGTACTTGTTGTAGTATGTGGCTTTGTGTGTGTGTGTGTGGGAGGGGGTGTATGTGTACTTGTGGTAGTTTGTGTGTTTTTGTGTACTTTTTGTAGTGTGTTTGTGTGGGGAGGGGGTGTTTGTGTGTGCTTGTGTGTTTTTTGTGTGTGTGTGTGTGTGTTGTGTGTGTGTGTGTGTGTGTGTGTGTGTGTGTGTGTGTGTGTGTGTGTGTGTGTGTGTGTGTGTGTGTGTGTGTGTGTGTGTGTGTGTGTGTGTGTGTGTGTGTGTGTGTGTGTGTGTGTGTGTGTGTACATTCGTAGAGATTATGAGTGACTAGTCAAAGTCTGTTGAACTAGATTAGAACCATTATTTTTATTTTTATTTCAACCATTGTTGTAAAGCTCTTTTAAGCAATATTTATTATTATTCCCAATAGTTTCTTTTTATTATTACAGCTTGTTTCCGAATGCATTGGAGACCATTTGTAAATAATACTCCTGAATAAATTGCATTCTTTGAGAATATTTATCAGACACATACATGTGTTTTTGTGTGTGCGTGTGTGTGTGTGAGTGTGTGTGTGTGTGTGTGTGTGTGTGTGAGTGTGTGTGTGTGTGTGTAGGTTTGAACTTACGTAACAACACATAAATTCTTTATTACTAAGGCAATAATAGCTTACATAATGCCTGTCATTGTTAACGCTTGCTTCGAGTTGGTTCAATCACATTTTGAGTAATTTTCTGTATACTTTAAATTATATTCGTTTTGTTTGAATGTTAATTTCAAGAATATATAATCTTTTTTCCGTTTAAAAATATTAATTTAAAGAAATTTTTTTTTCTTGGGTTTTTCCTCAAATTTACGCATGCGTGCAAGAGGGGGGGGGGGGAGGGAGGGGGGGAGTTGCAGGTAACTCAGTGAAGCATCATTGCTTGCATTCTTCTTCACTTGTTTGTTCTGTCCTTAGGTAGAAAATTTGATGGTGATGCAGAAGAAGAAGATGAAGAGGAGGATGATGATGATGATCGTCCAGTCTGCCTCTCTGAACCTCCTTCCTTATAATCCTTCGGGTAAAAGTGTGTACAATCACAAAATCTGCCGTACATAATTGAGCTGTACAACCAATTAACTTCTTAATAGGCCATTATTAGTTATATTATAGCTTTAATAGTTTAATTATATAAGAACCTGCTGTTTCTTCTTGATTGGAGGCGTGCTGAAGACTGAATGGTCGGTGTTTCATCAAATGATGATGAAAATTGAAATGGTGGTAGTGATGATGACATATTGATAGTGATGATGGTGGAATTATGGTAGTGATGATGATGGAATGGTGGTAGTGATGATAATGGAATGGTGGTAGTGATGATGATGGAATGATGATGGTGGAATGATGGTAGTGATGATGATGGAATGGTGGTAGTGATGATAATGGAATGGTGGTAGTGATGATGATGGAATGATGGTAGTGATGATGATGGAATGGTGGTAGTGATGATGATAGACTGATAGTAGAAATGATGGTGGTGATGATGGTGGAATGATGGTAGTGATTAGAGACCGACCGAAATTAGGTTCGGTTGCGGCACCGAAATTGCCAATTTTCTTAGTTTCGGCAATTTTTCGTTATCGGCCGAAAATAATTTTGTAATTTCGGTTTCGGCCGAAATGGATCTCATATTTACCGAAAAACCGAAATTTTTATTTATTTATGTAGTTTATCTGATATATCTGTATCTTCAATCGAACTATTAAGTTCGGATTCGATTCTCTATTAGATATCTATTAGTTATCGTGGTTGATTGATTTATGGGTGTCATCAGACTAATTATTCGAATAACATATACAAGCATCTGGAACAACATCATGTGTTTGAAATGTAAGCATACGTTCAATGATGATATTTAACAAAACTTTTTTTAAGCAACTTCTATTTTTAAAACATTTTTTTAAAAAAATGTTATTGTCAAAAGTAAGTATTTGTATATCCTCAATCGAACTCGAATTATTAAGTTTGGGTTCGATTCTCATCTCTATTAGATATCTATTAGTTATCGTGGTTGATTGATTTATTGGTGAAATAAGATTAATTGTTCGAATAAGATATACAAGCATGTGGAATTCTAGATTCTTTGAAAAACACTACAGTCGAAAGAACGAGAAGATTTGGCTTCGTTTAATTAATTCAGAAATCAATTGTGAGAATGTCGTTGAATCCTATTTGGAAGTTTTTTACAAAATGTCAGTCTGACCAAAGCAAAGCCTGTCAACAACAACACATTTTTGTTGTTGAAAAACTTTTATTTTTGGCTTAAAATATACGCTTGTTTGTATTTACTTATTAAACTGGCATTGTCATCGTTGAATACTATTTTTTCATTCTAAATAAAAGTTGGAAAAAATTTCGGTTTCGGCCGAAAATCTTATTACAATTTCGGTTTAATTTCGGTTTTGGCCGAAAATTGATATTCAATTTCGGCTTAATTTCGGTTTTGGCCGAAAATGGGATTTTAATTTCGGGCTAGTTTCGGTTTCGGCCGAAATAATAATATCTGTTTCGGTCGGTCTCTAGTAGTGATGATGATGGAATGATGGTAGAGAGGATGATAAATCCCAAAACAGCCCTTGCGTAAATTTTAAATCTTAATGAACGCCTCATAAAGAAGTCGTCTTCACGCACCTCTTTGTCGCCTGCTGCTCTCTCCACAGCTGCCAACCCTCTCCACGCTGATCTTCATGCCGTCTAATGGAGTATTTGGGGGTGGATCGTGTGGTGGATGGGTAGTGGGATAGAGTAGAGCAATTGATATATCATCATCATCGCTACTACTGCTACTACCACTTTTACTACTACTACCACTACTACTACTACTACTACTACTACTACTACTACTACTACTACTACTACTACTTCTACTACTACCACCACCACCACTACTACTACTACTTCTACTACTACCACCACCACCACTACTACTACTACTTACCGATCTCTCTGGAGACGACACTGACTACATCGGCATAACTTTTTCTCCCATCATCATCATCACCCCCATCATCATCATCATCGCCAACTTCTGCTCCAGCTACACTCTCCATCTCAGGTTCCACTTTAAATCTTCCCGCCCTTTCTTCCACTTTGTCGATGGGGATCTTGAGGGTTTTGGCGCACTTTCTTCTCCTTCCTTTTTCTATTTTTCTTTTCTTTCTTCTCTTCTCAGCATCTATGCAACTAAAGGTTCAAGATTTTCGATATAATAATTCAAATAATTTAATAATTTATTCAAAGATAACAAAAAGTAATTATATTGAAAAAACGAGACGCAAAAAAATAATTCAAAGTCCGACGACTTCACTCCAAATCCCCATCTGCCCAACCCACCCACCCACTTGGCACACGGTGAGCCTCCGCTGACAGACTGCACTGAGAAGATTCCAGCAGCAGTTCCCAGTCTCACCCCCTTGGTGTGTCTGTACTCGCAACAGGTGCTGAGTCTGAGGGGATGGAGGGGTGGTTGGATGAAGGGTGGGCTTGTGAGAAAGATTGTGAGAGGGATTGTCGGTGCATGGATGGGGATATATTGGATTGAGAGATGGTCAGAGATTGGAGGGATGGTTGGTGCGTGGAGAGATGGTTTGTGCGTGAAAGAATGTTGGATCAAAAGTGATATGGTAAGTGGTTTGTAGGCCAAGTGTGTGAAAAATGATGGATGTAGGGAGAGTAAAAAGTATATAGATGGATGGGTGGATGGTCAGAGATGAATTGGTTTATCGTGAAGAAATACATTTTTGGAGGGTGAATAGATGGATGGTGAATAGATGGATGGTGAATAGATGGATGATGAGTAGATGGATGGTGAATAGATGGATGGTGAATAGATGGATGGTGAATAGATGGATGGTGAATAGATGGATGGTGAATAGATGGATGGTGAATAGATGGATGGTGAATAGATGGATGGTGAATAGATGGATGATGAATAGATGGATGAATGAATGCTTGAGTTATAAAAGTTTGAAAGGGTATTCAAAAGACGAGCAGCTGACGAGGCATGCAAAGGAGACCAACCTCGCTTCTCTCTTTCCGTCCAGAAAGATGCATAAGCTGAAAGGGTGGTCGTTGTGGCGCTGAGAGGTGAAGCTGAAGGTGGCTGTGGTAGTGTTCGTAGTGGTAGTAGTAGTAGTAGTTGTGGTGGTAGTATTTGTAGTAGTAGTAGCAGTAGTAGCAGTAGTTGTAGTGGTAGTAGTAGTAGTAGTAGTAGTAGTAGTAGTAGTAGTAGAAGTAGTAGTAGTAGTAGTAATAGTAGTATTAGTATTAGTAGTAGAGGTAGTAGTAGTAGTAGTATTAGTAGTATTAGTAGTAGTAGCAGTAGTTGTAGAAGTAGTAGTTGTAGTAATAGTAGTAGTAGTAGTAGTAGTAGTAGTAGTAGTAGTAGTAGTAGTAGTAGTAGTAGTAGTAGTAGTAGTAGTAGTAGTAGTAGTAGTAGTAGTAGTTGTAGTAGTAGTAAGGGTATCATCATCATCACAACCTCCAGGAAGCAGATAGTCGTTGAATACATACACACTGTTTCCTCCGCAGTGCTGCTGCTTGACGGTCACGTGGTGAAGGAGAGGTGATGATGACGATGCCGTAAAATGTGGTAGTGATGATGATGATGCTGAGTGGTTGATGGACGGAGGGAAGATGGATGAGTGGAGGTGGCTGTAGTGGTGGGCGCTGCTTGAACGGCTGTGGTCGCTGTGGTACTGCATCTTGATCAGCGCCAGACCCTTGCAACCGGCCACGCTCTGTTGATGATTGGTTCATGTGCGTGAAGAAGGGGGAGTGATGAATTCAGTTGAATTGCATTGTGTACCATTGTATTTAGTGTATGCACTTACATTGTATTGCAATGTTTTCTATTGTATGAAATTTCATTGTATGTTATTTTTTTTTTCGTATATAACTTTACAACGTCATTTATTGATCTCATCAGATTGTATGTGACAACATTGTACTATATTTAAGTGATCGTGAGTCAGTGTACTCGATATTATAGTACACAATTAAAGACTAAGTATTTTTGTACGCTCATTACAGACTATTAATTAGAGATCATGTACTCTAATTTACAGTACTATAATTTATAGTACTATAATTTACAGTACTATAATTTACAGTACTATAATTTATAGTACTGTAATTGCGTACACATACGTACCCTGCCGACTGGCAGACTCTCACAAGGCAGTGAGAACTTTCTCCGCTTGACTCGCTCATGTCTTGGGAGCAGCCGCAGTCTTCCATATGGAGTTTTCAGGGAGAAGATGGATCGAAAAGGGGAGTAGGAGGAAGAGGAGGAGGAGAAGGAGTGGAGTGATGGAAGAGATTGGAGGTGATGTGATTCAAGTTGATCTAGCATCTGTGTGAATGATGGATGGATGATGGATGAATGATGGAGGAATTGTTGGATGAATTATAGATGAATTGCTGGATGAATGATGGATGAATTGTTGGATGAATGATGGATGAATTGTTGGATGAATGAATGGATGAATTGTTGGATTGATAAAATGGACTGATAGAATGGACTAAATGATAAATGGATGATTTGAAATGTTTATAGGGTTTATTGAAAGATTTTTTCGCGCACCATCTAACCACCATCCAACCACCATCCAACCACCATCCAACCACCATCCAACCACCATCCAACCACCATCCAACCACCATTCAACCACCATCCAACCACCATCCAACCACCATTCAACCACCATCCAACCACCATCCAACCACCATCCAACCACCATCCAACCACCATCCAACCACCATCCAACCACCATCCAACCACCATCCAACCACCATCCAACCATCATCCAACCACTCATCCAACCACCATCCAACCACCATCCAACAATCATCTAACCATCATCCAAAAATTATCTAACCACCATCCAATCACCATTCAAACATCATCTAGAAACCACTCAACCACCCTCAAACTATCATCTTCACCAACCATCCAACCACTATTCAACAACCATCCAACCACCATCCAACCACCATCCAACCACCATCTAACCACCATCCAACCACCATCCAACCACCATCCAACCACCATCCAACCACCATCCAACCACCATCCAACCACCATCCAACCACCATCCAACCACCATCCAACCCCCACCCAACCACCATCTAACCACCATTCAACCTAGATCTAGAAACCATTCAATCACCTTCAAACTTACTTCTTCACCAACCATCCAACCCATATTGAAAGATTTTTTCACACACTATCCAACCACCATCCAACCACCATCCAACCACCATCCAACCACCATCCAACCACCATCCAACCACCATCCAACCACCATCCAACCACCATCCAACCATCATTTAACCACCATTCAACCAGCATCTAAAAACCACTCAACCACCCTCAAACTTACCTCTTTACCAACCATCCAACCCCTATTCAACAACCACCCAACCACCATCCAAACACCATCCAACCCCTATTCAACACCACCCAACCACCCCCCAACCACCATCCAACACCACCCAACCACCTGATTAGTCTGCTGCACTTTGAAGTTCGTGACATTCTGAATTGTCTTCTCCACCATCTGCCTCTCCCTGCCCTCCAACTCCCCTCCCAACCTCGCCATCACGTGAGCAGCCTCCTTGCGTATCTGGCCCTCTATCGAGACTTTTTTTCTTTGCAAACTCTCCGAAACCAGCAACCCTTGCTCGTTTATCTGTGGTGCAGGGTGGTTTGCAGTGGGCTTCAATGGGTGTCTGGCTATGATAGCGGTGGGAATGGTGCTCAATAGGTGACGGGACATGGTGGTTCTTATTGCTAGGAGTGAGTAAGGTTTGGCTCAAGAGATTTTGTGGCTGTATATTGGTGGAATTGTTTCCAGAAAGTTTTTTTTAACAAAGAAATTAAGCTTTTTTCTTAAATATATTAAATCTCGCTTCTAAAATAACTTAAATCCCGCTGTTAAAACCATTTTAAAATATATTTTTATTATACAATTATTTGAAAATAAATGATTGCTCACCACACCGCTCTTGCGCAAGCTGCTGTGCCTGCTGGAGGTGCCGAAGATGGCGTCTGCTTCTCTGTGGCGACCCAGCATTTGAAAGGTGATGGTGTCGTTGGTTGGTGTTGAGATGGATGAAGATGGATAAAGATGTTTATGGACTGGATTAGTTCGCAACGGACTTCATTTAAAACATGAACTTTTTACATCATTAAGCGGCTTTCATGAAAAATATACATATACTAGGCACTTGATATGAAAACACATACAAACGCACACAAACGCACACACACACACACACACACACACACACACACACACACACACACACACACACACACACACACACACACACACACACACACACACACACACACACACACACACACACACACACACACACACACACACACACACACACACACACACACACACACACACACACACACACACACACACACACACACACACACACACACACAAACTCATACACACACACACACACACACACACACACACACACACACACACACACACACACACACACACACACACACACACACACACACACACACACACACACACAAACTCATACACACACACACACACACACACACACACACACACACACACACACACACACACACACACACAAACTCATACACACACACACACACACACACACACGAACTCATACACACACACAAACAAATTCTCGTTTCCAGAGACAACAGCGTCGCCAAGCAAGATATTTGAATGTCTCTGTTGTCGTTTGATTCATTCGTCTGCTTTGTGGCACTGCAGTGCTGGCATTTGTAATTGTGCATGCCGTTGCATTCAGTCAATGCAATTCATCGCGCGACTGGAGATG
>OX030965.1:3004200-3084200 GCA_943735955.1 Piscicola geometra | reverse complement strand
AACTTTTAAATATTTTCATACTTTTGACTCGTGTCTTCGACTCATTTCCAAACGCTTCACAATAAAGTTTTGTTGAATTCAGAGTTTTTAATGAGAAATTAAGTCTTCAAATCTTAAATAAATTTTATATTTTAAATATGGATAAAATGTAATTTATAAATAAATACATTTTATTTATATAGAATTTTTTCTAATTGATTAATTTTTTAATTAATTCTAATTTAGCTTGGCATTCGTTCAATTCTTCTTTCTCTGATGTAGCTTCCGTCTTTGCAGGCGGCACAAAAGGAACTTGGAAGAAAAGTTAATAAAATCGTTTGTTGAATTCATTAAAGTTTTTACCAAATATTTTATTTTCATTCCATTCATAATATTTCAAAGTCTCTGATCAAGAAACTATTGAAAACAATATTTCATAAAAACTCTATTGCTTAACTGTACTCACCACATTCCATTTTCTCACTGCAGTAGTCTGGATAATAGCACACTTTTCCCTGAAACATTAAGCAAGTGTTACAATAATATATCTGCCACAAACTCTTTAAGTACCATTTTGAAATATCTAAATTGTGTTAGCTTTTAAAATTCCCGTTTGCTAGTGATGTCTGCTGTTAAAATACCATAAAACCACCCTTTTCACTTCATTTACATTGCACTTTATTTCGTATTTCCAGTCAGCAGCAACAAAGGAGCTTTCTGTGGAAGGATGATATGGGAGAATTGAAAAGAGAGAATTAAAAAAGTTTTGTTTTTACTACAATTTATAAAATAAATCTGAAATAAAATAACCGATGAGTTGAAATTAGAGACTGACAGAAAATGATTTTTTGTTTCGAAAAATTGCCTAAACTTCAACAAATTGACAGTTTCTGCGAAAGCGAAATCGAAGCCGAATTTTGGACAAGGTGAAAAAGTGAAACCACCTTGGCATGCGACCAGCATCAGAAACCAACACACGAACAGCAATATTTTACTCATCTTCCACAGTTAGAAACTTTGAAGGATACGTAGAAGATCCACTAAAATTCATATTTATAACTTATAAAGTCCTAGTAATTACTCAAATTCTAGTGAAAATCCTCGTCGATTAGTCGTTTAACCCACACAAAGTATCGACCAGAAAATTTGCCGAGTAATCAGATCGATTTCTAGCCGCGTAATCTTATAGATTATTGCACAATTTGAAAAACTATAAGATTTACTTTCCTTAACAAAAATTACTTACATATTCATTTAAAACTGGCATTTGATTTGAGAAAATTTCTTCAACTCAGCAAATAATAAGGCTTTCACTTGAATTGTTGAAAAAGCCGATTATTATACTCAATAAAAACAAGAAAATTCAACTGCCGTTAGGGTTAGGGTTAGGGTTAGGCTTAGGGTTTTCAGGAAAAATATAATTTTAAGAATAAATTTTTATACATTTTTTTGTAACTTTTAGAATGAAAAAATATTTTTATAGGTTTCTGCGAAGAATAAAATAAATTGTCATAGATATAGTATATACTACTTGTTGTTTGTAGGATATCTCTGATTGTAGTATTTTAATTTCTTCAAAATTTTCTGTCTTTTACGGTAAAAATCTTACCCCATCAAACGTGCAAAAGCAAATGTGCATTTATCACATTTGCAGTGTGCTTTCTTCGTGTGCGGTTAACCTACAACCCCTATAACCTGAATAATGTCAACTCAAAAAAATTTATGAACCATTAAAACTTTATATACAGAAAGATTTACCAGCGAAAGTTGTATATCTATAAATTATAATTGACTATAAATTATAGTCTATATTACCTATGAAAGAAGGGAAGAATATAAATAGTTTGACAGATTGAGTTTGAAATTAATAAATTATATTTTAAAAAATTATTCAGATATATAAATACAAATTTCAGAGTACTTGTTAATATTTTTTAACTTTAAAGTGTTTTAATAGTTAGGCACCTCAAGTTTTGGTAACCAGGTATCACATCATCTGGTGTTTAAGCTGCCAAACTTCTAATTCTCCCATGATGTTTTTTCTCTTCAAACTGGCATACAAAGGAGCTTTGCCAGTTATAATGGCCGTCTGTTTGCTTCAATCGTATTTCGGATTCACTCTGTATGCAAACATTGAATTCGAATTTAGATAATGAATTGTATACGGACAATTTTAAAGAATAAAATTTATTCAATAAATCAAATAATTTAGTTAATAACAGAACAGTTTTAAATTTTAAAAATGAATTATTATAATTTCAAAAAATTGCAAAAAAAATTGTTTTGGAAAGAAAATGTCCAGGAGTATTAAAGACTTGAGAGAAATAGTTTGCACTTCCAGATTGAGTTTTACTGCAAACAATGAGCTTGAACTAGGATCAACCAATTTAAATTCAACAATGTGTAAAACATTTGAAGCAAATCCGAAAAAAGATCAAAGTTCAAAACAAACAAAAAATGTCAAGAAAAATTCAAATAAAAATAACAGTCTTTCTTCCAAAACTAGAAAATCACTAAAACTCGCAAAAAGTCTTCCAGATGATTTTTTCTGCTACTTGGACATGGTGAAGGTGACTGGCTGGTTGGAGAAGAGCAATGAGCAGTTGCTTGGACTGGACAGATGGCTGGGGAAGGCAGAAAACTATTGCAACTTCTGCAACTACTGGCTTGCTGCATTGAGTGAGGAAGTTAGAGGCGAGCAATTGGAGAATCAGATGGATGTCATAAAGGAGGAAATAGAGTCAGCGTTTTCATCATCGTCTCAGCCTGTTGACTCCGACGCAATATTCAGTATCATCTTGCACGACTACCAACCCCAAATCAAAACTAAAGGTCAATCTAACCCCCCCAGCCCTCACCAACCCATCCCTCACCCTCTCTCCTCCTACTCACACCTCTTGCACTTGCAAGCTCTCGTCTCCAAAGACAGACGTCACACACGAAAAGTTCTGTCAGACGTCAAGCTGCAAACTCATGTGAAGACTCATGTGCAAGGTGTGTGTGTGTATGTGTGTGCGTATGTATGTGTGTGTGTGTGCGTGCTAGTGTGTGTGCGTGTGTGCGTGTATGTGTGTGTGTGTGTGCGTGTGTGCGTGTGTGTTTTAAACATCATTATACTAATCCACATCATTCAATTCTATTTTAACTTCGATTACGTCACATCCCCCATCCCATTCATCCACCTGCCCAGGCGCACTGGCTCTGAGAGCGTACGCAGTGGTGGGCTTGTGGAGTGGTGTGCTTGACTCATTCAGGAGAAAACACTCTGTTAGTGTTCTGTGTGGGAGGAAAGGAGATGGAGAGGAAGAGGAGGATGAAAATGATGATGATGGAGATGATCATGATGATATCGGGAGTAAGAGTAGAGTATCAGAATTCAAAGATGAAGATGCAGTGAATGTAGATCGAATGATGACTGCCATAAGGTGGGTGGAGTGGAGGGAGGGGTGGGTGGAGTGGAGGAAGGGAGGGGTGGAGTGGAGGGAGGGGTGGGTAGAGTGTTGGGAGGGGTGGGTGGAGTGGAGGAAGGGATGGGTAGAGTGGAGGGAGAGGTGGGTGAAGTGGAGGGAGGGTGGGTAGAGTGGAGGGAGGGGTGGGTGGAGTGGAGGAAGGGATGGGTGGAGTGGGGGGAGGGGTGGGTGGAATGGAGGGAGGGGTGGGTGGAGTGGAGGGAGGGTGGGTGGAGTAGAGGGAGGGTGGGTGGAGTGGAGGGAGGGTGGGTGGAGTGGAGGGAGGGGTGGGTGGGGTGGAGGGAGGGGTGGGTGGAGTGGAGGGAGAGGTGGGTGGAGTGGAACGTTGTGGCTGGGTGGAATTGGCAGTTTAGAATGGAAGGGGTGGGGTGGAGTAAAGAAGAAGTGGTGTGAGAGGGGTTTAGAGTAGATGTATTGATAGGGCGTGCACAGTGGAAGTGGAGAGATGGGAGTTTGAAGTGTGGAGATGGTTTGGTTGAAAGTGTAATGGCGAGTAAGTGTAGGATACCACAAACAAACACCCACAACCCAACCCCCCCACACATACACAATTTCACGACGGCAGCAAGAACCACACCAGCGTGGTGAAGTACCTCATAGAAGCGTCGCTGGTGGCGGTGGACCACGTGGACCAGTGCAACAAGAGCCTCTTGCTGCATGCCGTGGTGTTGAACAGACCTGCTGTCTTGCAGTTGCTTATCCAGGAGGTGCTTTTGTTGGGGTTGTTCGTGTGGTTGTGGTTTGGTGTAGTGCTTGTTTGGTGGGGAGGTGGTAGTGGTAGTGGTTTAAATAAGAAAAAGAATAATAATAATAATTATTTACAAAAATAATAGGAAATGCTTTGAGGTGTTTTGGATGTTGAAGAAGAAACAATGTACGATCTTTGAGCGCACACACACACACACACACACACACACACAAACACGCACACACACACACACACAAACACACACACACACACACACACACACACACACACACACAAAACACACACTTACACATACACACACGCACACACACACACACACACACACACCTAGGCTGAGAGCAGGGGCTCAGAGTTTGCTGGGACATTGTTGAACCATGTAAGTGACAGTGGCAACAGTGCTCTGCACGTCTGTGTCAACACTCTCAATGAGGTGTGCTTGTGGTGCTCGTGGTAGTGGTGGTTTCGGTAGTTGTGGTAGTGGTGGTTGTTTTTGGGGGTTTAGGTGGTGGTAGTGATTGTGTGCTTGTGGTGGTTGTGATGGTCGTTGTGGTCGTGGTTGTTGTGGTGGTAGTAGTTTTGGTAGTAGTAGTAGTAGTGGAGTTGATTGTGGTAGTGCGGGTATTTGTGCTGGTTGTGGTACTCAAAGGTTTGAAATGTTCTATGGAGTAACATTCAGCTCTCTTAATTGATTGCAAGACTTCAATTATAATCAAGGAATTGTTCTGTTGGTGCATTGATGTATCCATCCATTCATTCTTCTACTATAATCATCTTTCACTACCACCGTCATCACAGTCTTTTATACCACCACCTCCATTCATTTCACACCATCATCTTTCTTCACAATCCCCTTTACCACCACAACCATCCTTCTCTACCACCACAACCATCCTTCTCTACCACCACAACCATCCTTCTCTACCACCACCTCCCCCCTCCACAGGCATGTCTGAAACTCCTGCTATCCAGTGCGTACACCAAGGTGGACCAAGGCAACCCACTCTGTGCCAACGCCACACCCCTGCACCTTGCCATCATGCACAGTATGCCCCTCTCTCCCTCTCCTTCTTTATCTCTCATTCATCTTTGTACTTTCTCTTCGTCATCTTCATTTTTTTCCTCTCATCAACGTCCACTCACTTCTAACCGTCTTCATATTTTGTTTATTGATTCATTTCTAATCTGTTTATCCCTCTGTAATCAACCCCCACTACCACCACCATACCAACCACGCTACTCACCATCACTAAAACACACAACACACACCCCCACCACCACATCACCTATCATCTACCCACCCCACTACTCGCCCACTACCCTCAACACCAACACCCACAACCTATCTCCGCCACCACACGTCACCAACCCACCCACAACAACACCCACCACCAACCACGACACCCTCGCAGACAAGGTCAGCATGGTGACCTTGTTGTTGGGGGCGGGGGCAGAGGCGGGGAGGGGCATGGATGGACTCAGCATGGGAGAGGTCGCCAAGAACTTCAATGCATCCCCAGAGATACTTGCAATGTTGCAGAGATGATGATGATGGTGATGTTGATGGAGTGATGATGATGATGGAGTGATGATGATGTTGCAGAGATGATGATGATGATGATGTTGCAGAGATGATGATGATGGTGATGTTGATGGAGTGAAGATGATGATTATGTTGGTGGAATCGATGGGATAAAAATGATGGTGGAGTGGAAGTGGAGTGGTACTGGACAGGTGATATTGGTGGTGGAGGAGAGCTTTTATTTGGAACTCATCCAATGATTTCTTCAGTTCTAACTTGCAGTCTCTCTTATCAAACTTTTTCGATCGTGCGATTCTTGGCGCCATTTCCTGCAATGAACACGTCCACTTCCGAATAAATCCCCCGACTTCCTCTCCCTTCACCCTGGAGACTCAAGATCCTGTGCATGCATTCATGCCATTTACAATTTCCCGCCCTAAACGATTGATTGTACGCACGGCTAGTGAGACGACGTATGCACTGTTAACTACAAATTTATTCGTCGCAAGGTACACCCGTATGGAAGAGAAGTTGAAAATAAAAACCACGACGAATCACCAACTATCGTTATGTGTGTGTGTGTGTATGTGTTTGTTTGTGTGTGTTTGTGTGTGTGTTTAAGTGTTTGTGTGTGTGTGTGTTTGTGTGTGCTAAAGGTTAATAGCGGAAAATTGTATCATAACCAAGACTGTCCAAATGATGAAAAGTGATAATGAAAATGAGGTCGATGATGATGATGATGATTAGCATCATTGACGCTCACAGTACACGCTTGAGTGACTAATGATGATAAAAGTACTTCAAATGATCATCACCACCAAGGGAAACTAATCAAAAGGAACTGACGATGATTACGAAGATGATGACGACGATGATTACGAAGATGATGACGATGATGATGTAAGCTGAAACCGTTGGCATAGTAACAGGCTGGCGACCACTATTTACAATACTAAAGTAATATTTGTACACACATGATGAAAGCATAGTCATCATCACTTACTCGCTTCATCATTATGTACATTCACATGATGTTGTCACATGATGATGATGATGATGATGATGATGATGATGATGACAGGCGAGTTAGATTTTGATTATTCATAGTTAATGGATTAATAATACAGTGATATAATTAACTAATCGTAAGCTTAAGCATCAATTAAAATCAATAATGAATGATGATGATGACAACGATGACGACGATGATGAAAACGATGATGGTAGTGGCGAAGAGCACTTAAATATGAAATACTGAATGACGTCACACAGCAGCAGACGTCGCGATGATGGTGAAACGTCCACAGGCGCAATGCCAACGTTCACGGAGACTTTCACATGATTAAGGTGATGACGCCCTTTGCTACTGACGATGAAAACTGTATCCACAAGATGATGATGGCGATGATGATGATGATGATTGCTATGATAATGATCATGGCGATGATGATGATGATTGCTATGATGGTGGTGATGGCGATGATGAGGGCGATGATGATGATGATGATGGTGGTGATGATGATGGCGAAAAGGTATGCACAACTGGCTTAAGCGAAGAAAGATGGTGGTGGACGACTCAAACGTCATCATCACTAAGCAATACAAGCATTGTTCGATGATGGTAGTAGTAGTAGTGATAGTATGATGATGATAGTAGTCCGATGATGATGATGATGATGACGATGATGATAGTAGTTGAATGGGCGTGTTAAGTTAACTCCATGATTACAATGTAGTTTTTGATTTTAATATACAATATTCAAAGGTAGGAGTAAACGATATTGGTGTATATAAATAATACGAATGATAAAAACAATAATAATGATAATAAAAATAACAATAGTAATGATAATAACAGTAATAATAATAATGGTAGTAACAATAGCATGCACGGAGTGAAAGTAGCAAACGCTAAAGAAATGCCACAAGCTCACAAATCCACACACTTTCACACCACAAACGCAAGTATGCACACGCACTTATTTACATGTGTGTAAACTTACATATGTTAATTGTGTAAACTTACATATGCTAGTTGTTTAAACTTACATATGTCAGTTGTGTAAACTTATATATGTTAGCTGTGTAAACTTACATATGTTAGTTGTGTAAACTTACGTATGTTAAGTGTGTAAACTTACATATGTTAAGTGTGTAAACTTACATATGTTAAGTGTGTAAACTTACATATGTTAAGTGTGTAAACTTACATATGTTAAGTGTGTAAACTTACATATGTTAAGTGTGTAAACTCACGCATGTAAAGATCGTTTCTTTGTAATGTATTACGACGGCGTATTAGTGAATGAAGGATCAATTGAATGGGACTGCAAGTGGAGAAGCCACAGTAAAATATCTTGAAGTTTCTTGACGTGATCGTGGCATGTTCATCATTATCATAACTACCATCAAAATGGCGATAATGATAGTAATGATGATCATAGTAATGATGATGATGATGGTGATAATGATCAGTATACATTTGCATAGAGAAGGTTCGACGAAGCGACGATACATGTGATGATGATGATGATGATGATGAGGAATTTGAAGAGTTTTAAAAGTAAACCTTCGATTACGTCCAATAAAGATGATAGTAATAGTTGCTTGCTGTAAAGACTACAAGACTCAAGACAACTACTGCTATTAAAACTTGTACTACTACTATTATTATTAGTATTAATATTATTACTACTAATATTTCTACTACTCCTACTGTTACTATCAGTAATTATTACTGATATCATCATCATCACTCTGAAGTCATTTGGAGCATGGTGATACAATAAAGATGACCGTAACGTAAAAGAAAGAAATCATAATCATCATCATCATAAGTACCGGCCTAGTTTAATGGCGCAACCATAGAACTAAAAGAATCCTGCCCTCCGAAGAATCAAAATAATTATTAAAATTAAAGAGTCGATAATAAGTGTTGCGCATGCCAAAGATGAAGGGCATTCGGGATGAATGGACCGTAACGAATGCTTAAATCACATGAATGAACAGTGAAGTGCTAGTACAAAGTATGCGAGGGTACAAATTTAGTACAAAAGTTGCTTTGATTGCGTACGTTTATCGGTGATGATCTGGTGAATGAATGAATGATCTGGTGGATGAATGAATGAATTTTTGGATGAGTGAATGAACTTGTGGATGGATAGATGAATGAAGAAGCAAGCAGCGAGGCGTTATGTTAGCAGTAGCAGGAGACAGGCACGTCATGGACGCCATCTTTGATTCCTTAATCCTTCTTTGTGCAGTAGTGCATGACCATCTCATTAATCTGTTAATGACTCTTCACCTCGACTCCTCCACTACCCTCATCCTCCTCACACCTTCACTCTATCACCACCACTCCATCATTCAATCTGACATGATCACTCCCACCTTAATTAGCATCTATCATTAAACAGCAGCAGTAGCTACTCACACAAACTTGAGACAGGGGTGGTGATGATAGTAGTAGTAGTGGAAGTAGTAGTAGTATTAGTAGTAGTCTTAAAGAATGAGGTGGTGATAGTAGTAGTAGTAGTCTGGTAGACCATGCAAGAAGCAAGAAACTTCATTTATTGACAATCGAAGAGATGAAATTTAGGACTACAGTCATGTACACAAATGGGGGGGGGGGAGGGGGGGTGGTGTACAAAGAGTGAGTGTTTTCAAAATAAATTAGATTGGCTCTTTCAAAATAAATTCATTCCATTGATCGAGACAGTGTAGAACGAAGAGAGGGCGTGTGTAAATCAAATGGTGGCTGCATGATTAGTGAGTGATTAAAGTGGTGGGAGGTGGTTAGAGTGGAGTGGGTGAAAGATTAAGAGAAATTTTATAATCAGAGAGACTTAATATAATATAAATAAGACAACTAGCGCTAATAAGCTACAATTCAACAACTTCACACACACACACACACACACACACACACACACACACACACACACACACACACACACACACACACACACACACACACACACACACACACACACACACACACACACACACACAAACACACACACACACACACAACCTAGAAAAATAAATTCACAAAATCTTGCAAACACTACATGATGAATACCCGTCATCAGCACTACCTCATCATCATCATCATCATCAGCTCCATTAAGGTCAGTGATTATACAAGAACAGAACACGATCTCAAGATTCATGCAAGGTAGACTAATGATGATAATGATGATGGCGATGATGATAATGATGATGACGATGATGGCGATGATGATGAAAGCCACCCAAAGTTGCTAAAGAATAAACTATATAGATGCAATGAGGTAAGCAGCAAACAACACCTCACTCACTCACTCACAGGTGCGAGCAACTATACCCCGTCAAGAAACAAACACTCATTCGATTGGCAATTCTTCTTCCTCTCTGCATTTGCCAACCAATCAACTATGTAAACAATGCAACGTCCTGAAACAACCTCTGGCAACACACACAGCAACACACAGCAGTAACACCAAGAAAGAGAAGGTGGTGGTAACACGAAAGATGATGAATGTAATGCCTTATACAGGAGTTATTGTTATTGTTGTTGTTGTTGTTAGCACTGACAGACTAATCGCCTGTATTACACATAGAGTACAGTGTTACAGTACCGAAAGGAAGTTTCAGGTATGTTAGGTGGTTATATGAGAAGATGTTGCTCGCCTGTTATACAGGCCTGTTATATAGGCCTGTTATATAGAAGGATGAGGATGATCATCATGACGACGACGACGACCGTGATAAAGAAGACGATGATAATAATGAGAAAAAGGTCGATAATTATGATGATAGTGGTGATGATGATGATGGTGATGGTGATGATGATGATGTGGATGGTGGTGATGATGATGAATGGAGACTCAGCAAAGACAGGCTGGTGGCTGGCAATGGTGGCTACAATTGGTCAGCTAGGCTGGAAAGTCTGTCTTGAGCAGAGACTGAAGCAGAATCAAGAAATGATTTGTCGGTGTTGTTGTTGGTGTTGTTGTTGGTGTTGTTTGAAGTGGTTGTGCTGTTGTTGTTGTTGTTGTTTGTCGTTGTGGTGCTGTTGTTGTTAGTGATGGTGTTAGTGCTATTGTTTATGTTGTTAGTGTTGGTGTTGTTGTTGTTGGTTGTGGTAGTGTTGTCACTGGTTGAAAGGATGCTCTGATCCGAGGTGATTTCATTATTGATGTTGTTGTTAGTATTATTTAGTATGTTGTTATGGAAGACATGGGCCTTGTTGTTGGTGTTGTTGTTGCAGGCGTTGTTGTTGCTGCTGACGTTGGTGGCAGTGGACGGAAGATAACTTTGAAAGGAATTTGAAACAATTTGGTCAGTAGGTTGTGGCGGTGCTTGTGTCGAAGAGTTAGCGTTGTTGATGTTGTTGTTGATTGTAAAGCTGTTACTACTACTACTACTACTACTAATACCACTACTACTATTACTACTACTACTACTATTACTACAAATAATATTGTTACTATTACAAATACTAACACTAGTATTACTAGCGCTAGTATTACTACTATTTGATAATATCATGAGAGGCGTTGAGGGGTTGGAGTTGCTTGCTGCCCTGCGAGACGATGGACTCTGCGTAGTAGTAGACGCCATGTCGAGCTGCATTGGTGTGTTGAGGTGTTGTTGTTGTGTTATTTGTTGCTGTTGTTGTTGTTGTTGTTGTGTTATTTGTTGCTGTTGTTGTTGTTGTTGTGTTATTTGTTGCTGTTGCTGTTGTGTTAATTGCTGCTGAAACTGTTGTTTTTGTTGAAGTTGATGGAGTTGGAATTGTTGTTGGGGCTGTTGTTGTTGTTGTTGTTTTATACAAAAGACTGGGTTATTTTGTCTGAGAGAATTGTTGTTGTTGTTGATGAGGTGCTGGTACTGTTGCATTTTTATTGCTTGTTGTTGTAGGAGGGCAGAGTTTCCCTTACTTTTGTTGAGGTTCTGCGTTAACAAATTAGAATCTTGAAGTTTAATTTGCATATGTGGTTGTTGTGGAAGGCGTATGTGGTGTTGCAGTTGTTGTTGCAGTTGTTGTTGAGGTTGTTGATGACGCATGTTCGGCAGTGAGAGAGCATTCCTAGTGATGGAAGTGTTGTTGTTGAAATTATTGCTGATGTTGTTGTTGTTGTTGTTTGGAAGTTTGCAGTTCAGTTGCTGGGTGAAAATATTGTTGTTGGTAGTGGCGTTCTCTTGTTGCAGGATTTTATTGTTGGTAGCGTTGGGAAGTTGATTGTTGGTGTTGTTGAGTAATTGATTTGAAAGGCCTGATTGTTGTTGTTGTTGTTGTTGCTGCTGTTGTTGTTGTTGGAGCTGTTGCTGCTGTTCGGATTATAATGAAACCTTTACTAATGAAATAATCTATTGAACCTATTTCAATGAGACTACAACTGTAAAAGCTAAGACAAGCAACAACAACAAAAATAGAAGCTACATCACAATAACAGTGAAAAAATAAATTTATCGGAAAAATATTAATAATAATAAGAGCAAAAACAACAGAAACCTTCAAGATGGCGACGATGTGTGGCTTGCTCCTCAGAATCGCCAAGAACTTCTCCTTGTCTTCCGGCCGCATCGAAGATACTTTGTTGTTGTTGTTGTTCATGTTGTTGTTGTTGTTAGTGTTGTTGAGGCTGAGGATGTTGTTGTTCAATGTGTTGTTATTTAGAAGGGTGTTGTTTTGGTTGTTGGGGTTACTTGTGTTGGTGTTGTTGCCGATGTTATTGATAATGTTGTTGTTTATATAAGAGAGTTGTTGCAGCTGTTGAATGTTGTTGTTGTTGTTGTATTGGGAGGCATTCAACAGTTGTATATTTTTATTGGTGAGGTTGTAGTTGTTGGCGGTAGATGGCGCCTTAGTGGTTGTGGAGGTAGTCAAGAGTGTTGAAGAGACGTCTGAAAAAAGTAATAAATAAATAAATAAATAAATAATATATATATATATATATATATATAAACAAAAGAAATAAATAAATAAACAAACAAATAAACACAATAAATAAATAATAATGAATAAAACATTTATTGATGCAAAGATATTCGATTAAATACCAGTTCATAAAACTTTAAATACCTTGTTGCTTTTGTAGAAGTTGTTGTTGTTGTTGTTGTTGTAAAAGCTGATCATCAACCCAGTTTTTAGTGTTGGAGAATGTGGATTGTTGTTGTAGGTTGTTGTTGAGGACATTGATGTTACTCAGGTTAGACTGAACGATAGTGTTGTTGATGTTGTTGTTGTTGATGCTGTTGTTATCGAATGTATTTAATTGTTGATGTTGTTGCTGCTGTAGTTGAAAATGTAGTTGTTGCTGTTGCTGTTGTTGCAGATGTTTTTGCTGTAGAAGGTGAGTGTTGATGGTGGTGGGTTGAAGGCCATTGTTGTTGTTGTTGTTGTTGGAGGTTGTTGTTGAGTGTGGAGGAAAGAGTTTTTGAGGAAGACTGTTGCTGTTGTTGCCGTTGTTGTTGGAGTGTTGTTGTTGGCACTGGCTCATCTGTGGTGATCAACATCTTGGTTCGTCACCAATTAATTAATTAATTAATTAATTAATTAATTAATTAATTAATTAATTGACAACAATGACAAACAAGAAAAGGACAGCAATGAAGGCACCTGCGATGGTGCATTTCCAGGCGTTGTCGCAGTGGCTGAGTTCTTGCCGTTGTTCTTGCCGCAGGCAGGAGGTGCAGCAGGGACACTACTACTACCACCACCACCACCACCACCACCACCACCACCACCACCACCACCACCACCACCAGCAGCACCAGCACCACTGTGGTTGTTGTTGCTGCTGCTGTGACTACCCTGCTCCATCGCCTCGATACGCCTGCGCATCATTAGCGCCTGTTGCAGGCGTTGTTGGCTGTGTTGCTGCTGCAGCTTCTGCTTGAAGTTGAGGCAGTGCGGCACCTGGCACTTGGCGTCGGAGCAGTGCTTCGCGTGGTACCAGCACAGCGCGAAGAGTTGCTTGCAGACCGGGCAGTTGTTCTGCTGGCGCTGCTTGCACAACTTCGTGTGCTGCATCACGCGCTTCATGCGCTGGCAACTCGCCTGGCGACAGTTCGCGTCTTGGCACGTGCACGCGTGCTGCAGCGACTGTATGCATCGCTGGATCGACAGACGACGAGCCTGCGTGGGTTTGTTGTGTGTGTGTGTTTGTGTGTGTGAGCATGTGTGCATACAAAAAGATACACATAAAGACATCTAGGCGAGCACACAAAAACACACACAAATATAGACACCCAAGTGAACACACAAGAATACCCATATAGACTCACAAACACACAAGAATGACTCACAAATACACACAAAAACAGACAGCCAAGGAAATACACAGGCACACACAAACACACACATACACACCTCCTGCTGGTTGGAAACATTCTTGGCCTCAGCACTGCTCGAGTGAGAGGCGCCAGAGGCGGTGGAGAGTGCTGATGATGATCCTGAAGCGCCTCCCGCGTCCAGCTCCAACGACCTCTTCTCCATCTTGTGGGCGTGGTTCAGCTTCTTGTAGCACGCGACGCACAAGTCAAAGTCCTGCGTGGATGGTTGCATGAGGTGCACATGGTGAATGGGATGCATGGTGGTTGGAATGGGTGGCGCTCTAAAAAAGATGACAATTATTATTATTATTATTATGGTGGTTCGACTGTTAAATCAAAGATGAAACACATGTGACGTATTCAGAATGTGACGTATTCACCTCGCAGACGGTGCAGTGGTAGTGCGTCTCGACGTTCGCCTTGCAGTTGTTGCACGCGTAGACGAAGGCCTCCCTGCCCTGCGTGTGCAACTCGTGGAGCATCACCATCGTCGAGAACTTCGCCCTGCGCAGACTCGAGAATTCATAGTGCTTTTCGCGCGCCATCATCAGGAAGGAGTCTCGTCCGTCCATCAGGTCGTTGCAGATGAAGGGGTCAGGGTCGTGCACGAGCGGCAGCGTGGCGATGGCGTGCGGCGCGTGCAGACGCACCACGAAGAAGACCTCCTTGTGCTTCTCCATCATCTGCAGCACCTTCGACGTCAACTCGTCGCCGTTACTCGCCTCGATTTTTGGCGCCTTTTTCGCCGCGGTCTTCTTGTTCGAGTTGCCAGAACCGCCTGAGCCGCCCTTCATCTTGGAACTCTTCTTCTTTATCGGTCCCTTCTGGCCCTTCTTCTTGCCCGACTGTAGCTGTGCGTGGTTGGTTGTCAATTGATATAATTATGGGTAAATAGGAAGTAATGAGAATATATTTACAAAATATTATGCCTATATTGCATTTCCCCTAAAGTGCACAACAACACACCACCACAACACCACTACAGCACAACAACACACCACCACAACACCACTACAGCACAACAACACACCACCACAACACCACTACAGCACAACAACACACCACCACAACACCACTACAGCGCCAAAACATCACCACAGCACACCACCACACAAAAACATCCCCACACCACACCACATCACCACAAAACAACACCACCACACCACAAGCACACCACACCAACACCAACATCAGACGAGGCGGCAGGCTTGTCTGCTCCGACGTCGTCGACATCCATAGAGTTCTGGTCCTCGTTCAACACCTCGCCACCACCACCACCACCGCCGCCATTTTTGCTCGTCCCCGAAGAAGCCACACTGGCGACCACCCCTGCCACAGACGTGCATGCGTTTGAGTTGCAGCCTACAGAAGTATCCATCGGGAGAGAATTGTTGGGGAGTGTATTGTTGTTGTTGTTGTTGTTGGATGACGAAGCAGCAGAGGTGGTAGTTGTTGTGGTTGAAGAGGCAGCGGCAGCGGCATCCTCCTTCCTCTTGCGCTCCTCCTCCATCTCCAACTCCTTGATCGAGTCCTCCAGCACCGTGGGCCAGAAGTCGCCCTCAAAGTAGGGCAGTTCGGTGGCGCTCGAGAGGTTGCTTTCGATCGCGTCCTTCAGGATGTCCTGTTGCGAAGGTGAAGGTGCTTGTGGAGAGTGGTGCTGAGTATCGGTGTAGAGCCGTGGTGGAGAGTGATCGAAAGTGGTGAGATTTGGTAGAGATGGTGAGACGTGGTGGAAGAGTGAAAAGTGAATGAATTAAAATAAGAAAATAATTTATTTATAAAAAAAACAATAATTCTTTTAAAAAGCAAATATGTAAAACATGCCACACAAAAAAGCAGACGACAACCCACCCTCACCTTGTAATCAACCACAATCTTCTCGATGATGGCCTTGTCGAGCATCTTCTTGTACCAGTCCTGCAGCCGCTTCGGCTTGGGAATCTTCATGTCAGGCGGGTGGCAGTGGAAGATGTAGTCGTCGCCTTCAGAGGGGGGACATGCCCAGATGTGTGCCGTGGCGTACCTTGAGGGTGGGGAATGGTGGGTGGATGCCATGATGGGTGATATTGGGGGGTGATGGTGAGACATGCTGATGATGGGTGGTGATGAAAGGCTGCATTGAAGATGCACGCCAAAATAGAAAGAAAAAATATCTGTAACGAAACCACCCACCAACAACAGCACCAACAACAGCACCAAGAACAACAACAAGACCAGACCAGATAACGCAGCGAACGCACCCGATCTTCTTGACGTAGTCGAGATAGCCGATGAGGATCTCGTGGTAGACAGGCGTGCGTAGGTGTTTCGGCTGGAAGAAGTTGACGCTGTCCAGGTACGCGATGTAGATGCGTCTGCAGTGGTGGGGAGGAGAAGGAGGAGGAGGGGTACTCATGGCGTCGTTGTTGAGTTGACCTTGCCCTTCATCACCCTCATCATGACTCAAGAAATAATTTAAAAGGCGCCAAAATGATAATAATAAAAAATAATTAATGAAATAGTTAATAAAATAAATAAACAATATTAATAATAATAAATAAATGACTGAGCGTACCTGATAATAACAATAATAATAATAATAATGATGAGATGAGAAGAGGAATGAATGACGGAAAAAGACCTGGAGTTGGGAGCGGGGGCGTTGGAGCCGTACTCCTGCACGTGCATGCCGAAGAAGCACACCTGCGCACCGTCCATCTCCTCGAAGGCGAACACCGACTTGGCAGTGTAGGGGAACGAGTCGGAAAAGGTCTCGCCATGCCGCGTCTTCATTATCGACTTGACCTGCAGTGGCGGTGGTGGGTGATGGTGGTGGTGGGTGATGGTGGCGGGTGGTGGTGGTGGAGGGTGGGTGATGGTGGTGATGGTGGAGATGGGTGGTGGAGCTTGCTGTAAGGTGGAGTAACTTCGATGGCGTGGTGTCGCTTTGATGGAAACCAGGCCCCTACACACCCCCACTTACATCACCAGACCACCACACCAAACAAATACAAACACACCAAGCCACAACTTATATTATAGCCCCACATCACATCACACCCACATACACACACCGACAAACACATCCACACACAAACACACACATAAACACACACAAACACACCGACAAACACACACACACACACACACACACACACACACACACACACACACACAAACACACACACACACACACCGACAAACACACACACACGCACACACACACACACACTTTAAACACACGCATACCTCGACACTCTTCTCGGAAGAGGACAGCACCCGGATGGTCACCTCACCGGCGCCTCCATGCCTCTTCAGGAAAGTGTTCACGCGGGCCTCGAGGTACGTGCCGAGCTTCGTCTGCGGCAGCCTTTTGGCGGTGTACTTGTTCTCCTTGCGCGGCACATTCGCCACCTTGGTGCACGCATGGCACACGAAGGGCGCCTGCCACACCGGCTCCAGGTACAGCGAACAAACCTGGTGCTGCTTCTTGCCGCACATGCTGCACTCGACGAAGCTGTCGATGTGGTGGTGGTGGATGGGTTGGTTGGGGAATGAGTGGATGGGCAGGTGGAGAGATGGATGGGAAGGTGGAGAGATGGATGGAAAGGCAGGCAGGCAGACAAATGGATTGGTACGTAAATGGATGAATTTAGAACTGGATAGTTAAATGGGAGACTAGAGGGTGCATTAAAGTTGGGTAGCAATGGCAGCGCCGTTCATCGCTGTGGTGGTGGTGGTGGTGGTGGCTGTGGTGGTGGTGGTGATGGTAATGGTTGCTGTGGTGGTGGTAATGGTGGCTGTGGTGGTGGTGTTGGTGGCATGCACAAAAGCTGACTCACGGCTCAAGTTCCAGCAGACTGTTCTTCGTCTTCTCGAACAGCTCCTTCCTTATGCGTCTGTCGTTCATTGGGATAACACGTAGTAATGCATGACGTAGTAATGCATGATGTAGTAATGCATGATGTAGTAATGCATGATGTAGTAATGCATGATGTAGTAATGCATGATGTAGTAATGCATGATGTAGTAATGCATGATGTAGTAATGCATGACGTAGTAATGCATGATGTAGTAATGCATGATATTGCAATGCATGATGTTGCAATGCATGATGTAGTAATGCATGATGTAGTAATGCATGATGTAGTAATGCATGACGTAGTAATGCATAATGTAGTAATGCATGAAGTAGTAATGCATGATGTAGTAATGCATGATGTAGTAATGCATGATGTAGTAATGCATGATGTAGTAATGCATGATGTAGTAATGCATGATGTAGTAATGCATGATGTAGTAATGCATGACGTAGTAATGCATAATGTAGTAATGCATGAAGTAGTAATGCATGATGTAGTAATGCATGATATTGCAATGCATGATGTTGCAATGCATGATGTAGTAATGCATGATGTAGTAATGCATGATGTAGTAATGCATGATGTAGTAATGCATGATGTAGTAATGCATGACGTAGTAATGCATAATGTAGTAATGCATGAAGTAGTAATGCATGATGTAGTAATGCATGATATTGCAATGCATGATGTTGCAATGCATGATGTAGTAATGCATGATGTAGTAATGCATGATGTAGTAATGCATGACGTAGTAATGCATAATGTAGTAATGCATGAAGTAGTAATGCATGATGTAGTAATGCATGATGTAGTAATGCATGATGTAGTAATGCATGGCGTAGTAATGCATGATGTAGTAATGCATGCTGTAGTAATGCATGATGTAGTAATGCATGATGTAGTAATGCATGACGTAGTAATGCATGACGTAGTAATGCATGATGTAGTAATGCATGACGTAGTAATGCATGATGTAGTAATGCATGATGTAGTAATGCATGATGTAGTAATGCATGATGTAGTAATGCATGACGTAGAAATGCATGATGTAGTAATGCATGATGTAGTAATGCATGACGTAGTAATGCATGATGTAGTAATGCATGATGTAGTAATGCATGATGTAGTAATGCATGATGTAGTAATGCATGATGTAGTAATGCATGACGTAGTAATGCATGATGTAGTAATGCATGATTTAGTAATGCATGACGTAGTAATGCATGACGTAGTAATGCATGATGTAGTAATGCATGACGTAGTAATGCATGATGTAGTAATGCATGATGTAGTAATGCATGATGTAGTAATGCATGATGTAGTAATGCATGATGTAGTAATGCATGATGTAGTAATGCATGACGTAGTAATGCATGATGTAGTAATGCATGATGTAGTAATGCATGACGTAGTAATGCATGATGTAGTAATGCATGATGTAGTAATGCATGACGTAGTAATGCATGATGTAGTAATGCATGATGTAGTAATGCATGATGTAGTAATGCATGATGTAGTAATGCATGACGTAGTAATGCATGACGTAGTAATGCATGATGTAGTAATGCATGATGTAGTAATGCATGATATTGCAATGCATGATGTTGCAATGCATGATGTAGTAATGCATGATGTAGTAATGCATGACGTAGTAATGCATAATGTAGTAATGCATGAAGTAGTAATGCATGATGTAGTAATGCATGATGTAGTAATGCATGATGTAGTAATGCATGACGTAGTAATGCATGATGTAGTAATGCATGCTGTAGTAATGCATGATGTAATAATGCATGATGTAGTAATGCATGACGTAGTAATGCATGACGTAGTAATGCATGATGTAGTAATGCATGACGTAGTAATGCATGATGTAGTAATGCATGATGTAGTAATGCATGATGTTGCAATGCATGATGTAGTAATGCATGATGTAGTAATGCATGATGTAGTAATGCATGACGTAGTAATGCATAATGTAGTAATGCATGAAGTAGTAATGCATAATGTAGTAATGCATGAAGTAGTAATGCATGATGTCGTCAAATCGATCTTCTACCTTGAATTCGGATCTCCTCAACAATTACTTTGCTTCCACGTCTACAATCCCATCCTATGTCCATCCTCCATTTAAATCAACAGCACTGTATACTCAAGACCATGTTAACCCTATCACCATATTTAATCTTCTCACCATAAAATGCCCAACTGGTACCGGCTCCGATGGCTTGCCACAATGGTATCTCCAACTAATTGCACCCATAATCAGTACTCCACTTTCCATCATCTTCAACAATTGCATTAACACTTCTTATTTTCCTCTTCAGTGGAAATCCAGCATTATTCATCCCATCCCCAAAACTAAACATCCAATATCGCCTCAAGACTTTCGCCCCATTTCAGTCACTCCAATATTATCACGCCTTCTCGAAAAAATCATAGTTTCTCAATATATATACCCTTGCTTCAATCACCCATCAGTAATACCTATTCTTAAAGATCAATTCGCCTTTCGCCCATCAGGTTCTCCCACTTCTGCCATAATTGCTATCACGTCTACCATCACTTCACTTCTCAAAACTAATAGTCATGTTCACCTTATTGCTCTTGACTTTACTAAAGCCTTTGACACTCTTGATCACCATACCCTCGCCTCCAATCTTGCACTTCTTCCTCTTGATGACAACATATATAACCTTCTCATTTCATCCCTTTCCAACCGATCACATTCCACCATTTATTTAAATCAACTTTCTAGTATCCTTCCCATCAACTCTAGCGTGGTCCAAGGCTCAGTTCTTGGTCCATCTACCTTTATAATCAACGCCTCTTCACTTCAACCCTATCACCCTTCTAATTATATTTTAAAATTCGCTGACGACACCTATCTCATTATTCCATCATCTAACACCCACACCATCCAATCAGAGCTTGAATCCCTCTCTAAGTGGGCCAAGCTCAGTAATCTCTCACTCAACCTCAAAAAATCATTTGAACTCATAGTCCATAATAGTTATAAACGCATCACACCACCAGCTTTACACCCTTCCATTCAACGCACTAACAAACTCACTATCTTAGGTATCACATTCACTGACACCCTTAACATTTCACCACACATAGATCACATTATCAATAAATGCTTTCAAACTTTTCATGCCATCAAAACAATCCGTTCCCATGGACTCTTTGGTGCCAAACTCTTTGACATCACTGAGTCCCTCATCATCTCTCACCTTAAGTATGCAGCTCCTTCTTGGTCTGGTTTTGCTAATCAGCCACACATTAAGCAACTCCAGTCCCTAATTAATAAACTCATAAGACTTAACTACCTTCCCTCTTTCTACCCATCTATCACTTCTATGTTTACCACTTTAGACACCAAATTATTCTTTAAAATATCTAATAACTCTGACCACGTTCTTCACAATTTCTTACCCCCCCTTAAAAAATCTACTCATAACTTAAGACCCCGTAAACACAATTTTAATATCCCTATATATACTACGCTTGAAAGTAAAACATTCCTCCCTCGTCTTCTTAAATCTCACATTCTATAGTTTACATTTATATTTATATTATCATCTCTGATTCTTATTACTTATTTATCTACTTAATTATTACCTATTCACCATATCCTTTGTCTTGTAGTATTTTTTAAAAAAAACCATTATCATTAGCATCAGTATCCTATAATTATCTACTATTATCTTATGCAACATGTAACATGGCCTGCGTCTGTCAAACCGTGATTAATAAAAACAATAAAAAAAAAAATATAAAAAAAATGCATGACGTAGTAATGCATGATGTAGTAATGCAATATGTAGTAATGCATGATGTAGTAATGCATGACGTAGTAATGCATGATGTAGTAATGCATGATGTAGTAATGCATGACGTAGTAATGCATGATGTAGTAATGCATGATGTAGTAATGCATGATGTAGTAATGCATGACGTAGTAATGCATGATGTAGTAATGCATGATGTAGTAATGCATGAAGTAGTAATGCATGATGTAGTAATGCATGACGTAGTAATGCATGATGTAGTAATGCATGACGTAGTAATGCATCTAGTAATGCATGATGTAGTAATGCATGATGTGGTAATGCATGATGTAGTAATGCATGACGTAGTAATGCATGATGTAGTAATGCATGATGTAGTAATGCATGACGTAGTAATGCATGATGTAGTAATGCATGATGTAGTAATGCATGATATTGCAATGCATGATGTTGCAATGCATGATGTAGTAATGCATGATGTAGTAATGCATGATGTAGTAATGCATGATGTAGTAATGCATGATGTAGTAATGCATGATGTAGTAATGCATGATGTAGTAATGCATGATGTAGTAATGCATGACGTAGTAATGCATAACGTAGTAATGCATGATGTAGTAATGCATGATGTAGTAATGCATGATGTAGTAATGCATGACGTAGTAATGCATAATGTAGTAATGCATGATGTAGTAATGCATGATGTAGTAATGCATGATGTAGTAATGTATGACGTAGTAATGCATGATGTAGTAATGCATGACGTAGTAATGCATAACGTAGTAATGCATGATGTAGTAATGCATGATGTAGTAATGCATGATGTAGTAATGCATGATGTAGTAATGCATGACGTAGTAATGCATAATGTAGTAATGCATGATGTAGTAATGCATGATGTAGTAATGTATGACGTAGTAATGCATGATGTAGTAATGCATGATGTAGTAATGCATGACGTAGTAATGCATGATGTAGTAATGCATGATGTAGTAATGCATGACGTAGTAATGCATGATGTAGTAATGCATGACGTAGTAATGCATGATGTAGTAATGCATGAGGTAGTAATGCATGACGTAGTAATGCATGACGTAGTAATGCATGATGTAGTAATGCATGATGTAGTAATGCATGATGTAGTAATGCATGATGTAGTAATGCATGATGTAGTAATGCATGATGTAGTAATGCATGATGTAGTAATGCATGATGTAGTAATGCATGATGTAGTAATGCATGATGTAGTAATGCATGATGTAGCAATGCATGAAGTAGCAATGCATGATGTAGTAATGCATGACGTAGTAATGCATGATGTAGTAATGCATGATGTAGTAATAAGCGAAACTTTGAAATGACAAAATAAATTAGGTCACAAAAGGTCAAGGACACTGACATGTTGGGCTGCATGGGATCCTCGTTCACCTCCATCTCCTCGGCCTGGTTGTCTTGGAAGCACTTCTCGCAAAAGACGTACCTGTCGGTCAGTGGGCGTGCTTGATGACGATTTGAATGCACCCTTTCAATGCTAATACTGTCTAATAAGAGCGTACATGCGAGCGTACAACCACCCCTGCATATACCACCACCGCTAACCACCTACAAAAGTATCAACCAGTGTTATTTTCGTTTCATAAAATAATTATAGTTTTTATTTCAGTTTCGTTTTGGAATTAATTATAGTTTTTATTTTCGTTTTCATTTTGGAAATAATTATAGTTTTTATTTTTGTTTTAGTTTTGAAAATAATTATAGTTTTTATTTTCATTTTAGTTTTGAAAAAATATTAATTTACAACTTTAAACACTATTTTTTTATACCTAAAAAAATTAATTAATCATAAAATGAAACGGTAAAATAGAACAGTCATAGATATAGTATATATACTACTTGTTTTTGATATCTATGAGAACAGTATATTAACAACAAATGAGTTTACAAAATTAACAGTCAATTGAAATATTATAAGAATTGATTACGTAAATTATTGATCAACAACAAATTTAAAATATAAAAACAAATCTATGATTAAAGTAAGTGATAATTTAATTGACAAAGAGAAGCGGTAATAAAATAACGTTTGATAAATGGCGCTACTTTCATAAAGCCCAAAGATAATGTTTATAACAAAGACATATATTTTTAATAAAAGTTATTCATTTGCCTATTATAGCATATCATAAAAATTTATTTATTTTCGTTTTGAAAATAATTATAGTTTTTATTTCAGTTTCGTTTTGGAAATAATTATAGTTTTTATTTTCATTTTCGTTTTGAAAATAAATTTAGTTTTTATTTTCGTTTTCGTGGAACGATTATTCAGAATTGTCGTTTTCGTTTTCGTTACGAAAATAACACTGGTATCAACAACCCTCCTACACAACACAACCACCACCCACACACCAATATCTCCCACCACCTACAACCAAAATCAACCAGCCACCAACATCCCCCACCAGCCACCTGTTCTGGTAGCTGTAGTAGACGGCGTTCACGGGGATGGTGCACATCGCCTTGCCGTAGCAGCAGAGCGCCTGGGGCGAGAAGACGTACTTGCGGCCGCAGCAGAAGCCCAGCATGCGCATGACAGCGTCTATCTCCGGCTCGAAGACCTCCGAGAGCTGTGTCAGTTGGTGGGTGGTGCATGCTGAGTTGGTGGGTGGTGCATGGTGAGTTGATGGGTGGTGCATGGTGAGTTGGTGGGTGGTGCATGGTGAGTTGGTGGGTGGTGCATGGTGAGTTGGTGAGTGGTGCATGGTGAGTTGGTGGGTGGTGCATGGTGAGTTGGTGGGTGGTGCATGGTGAGTTGGTGGGTGGTGCATATTTTGTGGTTCATGCATTGGTGGTAAGTGCATAGAAGAGTTGGGCATTGTTGGTGAGTGATGCATTAGTTGGTGGTGCATTGGAGATGCATTGGTTGGTGGTGAATTGGAGGTGCATTGGTTGGTGGTGAATTGGAGGTGCATTGGTTGGTGGTGAATTGGAGGTGCATTGGTTGGAGGTGCATTGGCTGGTGGTGCATTGGTTGATGGTGAATTGGGGGTGCATTGGCTGGTGGTGCATTGGAGGTGCATTGGTTGGTGGTGCATTGGCTGGTGGTGAATTGGAGGTGCATTGGTTGGTGGTGAATTGGGGGTGCATTGGCTGGTGGTGCATTGGAGGTGCATTGGTTGGTGGTGAATTGGGGGTGCATTGGTTGGTGGTGAATTGGAGGTGCATTGGTTGATGGTGAATATCGCATGGAAATCAATAAAACATTTAATAAAAATCAATAAAACATTTAATAAAAATCAACAAAACGAAACACAGACAAGTCAAAGAAAATGCACACACAAGAATGGATACAAAAAAGTGCACACACAAGAGAAACCACACACGAGTGCACACACAAGAATCGACACACAAGAGTGCACACACACAAGAGTGCACACACACGAGTACACACACAAGAATGCACACACACGAGAGTGCACACACACAAGAGTGCACACACACGAGTGCACAGGTAGCAACCTTGGTGGAGAACTTGTGCACTCTGGACGTCTTGCGGTTGTACAGCCAGGCGTTCTCGAACATGAGCCACACGTCCTCGACGTACTGCCAGGGGTCCTTGTAGACGCCGGTGTCGAGGCGCTTCTTGATGGTCGAGAGGTCCATCGGGTGCTTCACTATGTCGAAGTAGTCCTGGTGGGTGGGTGGGTGGGTGGGTTGGGGAAGGGTGGGTTGGGGGAGGGTGGGTTGGGGGTGGGTGGGTGGGTGGGTGGGGTGAGGGGGTGTGATGGTTTCATGGTGGGTTTTTGTTGGTCGCAAGGTGATTGATGGAGTGTGTTTGGTTGTAAGTGGATTGTAGGGTGTGGTGTGGTGGTTATAAAAGTGAGTGGGTGTGGTAAAGTGGGTGTGGTAAAGTGGGTGACTGTAAAGTGGGTGTGGTAAAGTGGGTGTGGTAAAGTGGGTGACTGTAAAGTGGGTGACTGTAAAGTGGGTGACTGTAAAGTGGGTGTGGTAAAGTGGGTGACTGTAAAGTGGGTGTGGTAAAGTGGGTGACTGTAAAGTGGGTGTGGTAAAGTGGGTGTGGTAAAGTGGGTGACTGTAAAGTGGGTGACTGTAAAGTGGGTGACTGTAAAGTGGGTGACTGTAAAGTGGGTGACTGTAAAGTGGGTGTGGTAAAGTGGGTGACTGTAAAGTGGGTGTGGTAAAGTGGGTGTGGTAAAGTGGGTGACTGTAAAGTGGGTGACTGTAAAGTGGGTGACTGTAAAGTGGGTGTGGTAAAGTGGGTGACTGTAAAGTGGGTGACTGTAAAGTGGGTGTGGTAAAGTGGGTGGCTGTAAAGTGGGTGACTGTAAAGTGGGTGTGGTAAAGTGGGTGACTGTAAAGTGGGTGTGGTAAAGTGGGTGTGGTAAAGTGGGTGACTGTAAAGTGGGTGTGGTAAAGTGGGTGTGGTAAAGTGGGTGACTGTAAAGTGGGTGACTGTAAAGTGGGTGACTGTAAAGTGGGTGACTGTAAAGTGGGTGACTGTAAAGTGGGTGTGGTAAAGTGGGTGACTGTAAAGTGGGTGACTGTAAAGTGGGTGTGGTAAAGTGGGTGTGGTAAAGTGGGTGACTGTAAAGTGGGTGACTGTAAAGTGGGTGACTGTAAAGTGGGTGTGGTAAAGTGGGTGACTGTAAAGTGGGTGTGGTAAAGTGGGTGACTGTAAAGTGGGTGTGGTAAAGTGGGTGACTGTAAAGTGGGTGTGGTAAAGTGGGTGTGGTAAAGTGGGTGACTGTAAAGTGGGTGACTGTAAAGTGGGTGACTGTAAAGTGGGTGTGGTAAAGTGGGTGTGGTAAAGTGGGTGTGGTAAAGTGGGTGTGGTAAAGTGGGTGACTGTAAAGTGGGTGACTGTAAAGTGGGTGACTGTAAAGTGGGTGACTGTAAAGTGGGTGACTGTAAAGTGGGTGACTGTAAAGTGGGTGACTGTAAAGTGGGTGACTGTAAAGTGGGTGACTGTAAAGTGGGTGACTGTAAAGTGGGTGTGGTAGTTATAGAAGGGCGGTGGTGGTTTTGGTAGTGAGCGGGTGGTTGTAGGTGGATAGGTGGGTGTTGTGATTTTAGGGTGAGCGGGGGTTGTAGAAAGGTGTTTGGTTTAAGGGTGGGTGTGTTTGTTGAAAGATGGGAGTAGTGCTTTTAGGCTGGATGGGTGGTTGTGAGGTGAAGACGGTTGTAGGTAGGTGTGGTTGTTGTAGGGATGGAGGGTGATTGCAAGGTTGGTGGTTGATTGAAGGGTGAATGGGTAGTCATAGTGTGGATGTAATTGTGTCGGTACTTAATAAGTGGCTAAAAAATTTAGTGTTAGAGAAATGTCCTTAAACACCGCAACAACAACCCCTGGCCCCTCCAACTGACGGGAATCTGGAGCAGGGTGGGGTTGACGGGCTGTCGAAAGGGCTCTGACTCGTCGAGTCTGTACAACTTCTCCAGCGTCGGCAAGAGGTGCTGTCGCAACTCGTTCGGCTTCCATACTGGTGGTGGTGGTGGTGGTGATTGTGGTGGTGGTGATTGTGGTGGTGGTGGTGGTGGCCATCGTGTGATTGTAGTGGTGGTCATGTAGTGGTACTAGTGGTAGTGGTTGTATTATGGTGGTGGTGATGATGGTGGTGGTGTTGATGTAGAGGTGGTCATGTGGTCGTGAATGTATGGTGGTGGTCGTATGGCGATAGTGGTGGTCATGAGGTGGTGGTGGTCGTACTGTAGTGGATGTATGGTGGTAGTGTCATGCGATGGGTGTAGTGGCTATAATATGCATACATACAAGAAATATAATATTATAGTGATGGTGGTGTTGGAGATGGGGATAGATTCACCCTTATTATATTTCTTGTTCAGTTCATATGAGCTGGCCTATTGATATAAGTGTTTCATTGACCAATCTTGAAATAGCAGAATACCACCATCCCACACACACACACACACTAATACACACACACACACACACACACTAACACACACACACACCCACACACACACACACACACACACACACACACACACACACACACACACACACACACACACACACACACACACACACACACACACACACACACACACACACACACACACACACACACACACACACACACACACACAGACTGACAGACTGACCATCGATCGACTTGACGTCTGCCTTCTGGTCACTGCACGAGGTCACTATTCCCGCCTTGTCATCCGTCACTTCGCTCTTGACCTTGATGCCAGTGGTGTTGGTGGCCATGGCGGTGGGGGGAATGGGGGTGGAAGAGGGCGTGGGATAGGTGCTAGACAGGTTTTCCTGCTTGATAGTGATGTTCTCGGAGGAGTATCCTGAGTCGCCTTCACTCTTCACCTCGGTCAGTGCACTGTTCAGAGTGGTGCATGGAATGTATTAATCATCATCATTAACATCATCCTCATCCTCCTCCTCCTCATCATCATCATCTTAATCATCATCATCATCATTATCATCATCATCATCTTAATCATCATCATCATCATCCTCTTGTTTATATTATGCAGGTCTAAAGCATGAAGAGGAATAACAAAATGATGAAGAGAAGATAGAAGAAGATAGAAGAAAAAAGAAAGTAGAAGTTGTAAAGAGAAATGTCATGCCAAAAAGCACCCACCCAGTTTTGAAAGCATCATTGCTGGATGCAGCAGGCGTGGCAGTGAGACTGGTGGTGGCAGACAAGTTGCTGTTGTTGTTGTTGTTGTCGTAGCAGCTGCCATCCAGGTGGTTGGCAAGGTAGGGACTCGCGTGCATGAAGGAGGTGTTGTATGAGGAGGAAGAGGAAGGAACGAACGCCGATTGGTTGGGAGAGATGATGGTGGAGCGTGCATTTGCAAGTAGTTGTTGGTTGTTGTTGAGAACTTTGTTGTTGTTGTTGTTGATGTTGTTGAAATGAGATTGTGGTGATGAGAGGCTGTTACTCGATCGCTGTTGGTGGTAGGTAGGTAAAAATAATAGGTAGGAATAATCATAATAATTATTATTATTATAGTAATGATGATAATAGTAATAATATTGATACCAATAATAATCAGTGAAGGCAATGAAGGTGAGGCAGCAATAGATGACTTAAAGGAGATGAAAGGAAGTGAAAGGGTTAAATAGTAGAGAGATGATTCGATGAATGGAACCTGTTTGTCGTGGTGGAGGGGGTGGTGTGGAGAGTTGAAGAGGTTGTTGTTGCCAGCAGCAGCGCCACCGCCACATGGAGAGTTGCCGTTCCGTGCATTGACGCTTGCCTGTGTGGCGTGAGGGCAATGTTGCTTGTTGCTGTTGTTGCAGTGGTGAGGTGGATGGTGCACGCATTGGTGGTAGGGATGGAGTGGATAAGAAGGTTACTAGAAGGATAAACCAAGCATAGAACTGACCACGTTGTTGAAGGAGCATGCCATTTGACCCACTGAAAGAGGAGGTCAAGGTCATACAAAAAAATGGAAATTATGCATGATAAAAAACTTCAAAGCTCTAGTGATGCTCACAAGACATCTCAAATCAAGGACATCGATATACACCAAATCAAGAACTTCAAGGGCTCTCACTTGCTAGGGCCTGTCCAGAAGACATATTGTTGAGGTTGTTACTTTGTTGCAGTTGTTGCTGTAAGAGTTGTAGTTGTTGTTGTTGCAACTGTTGCTGTTGGAGTTGCTGCTGTAGTTGTTGTTGTTGCTGTAGAAGTTGTTGTTGTTGTTGTTGTTGTTGCAGGTGTTGCGAGTCTTGTTGCGAGCGTTTGAGTTTCTTTTCTTCCAGCTCCTTCTGGATTCGGTAGATCTTCTCGGCCAGCAAGTGGTAGTACTCCGTCTGTGTGTGTGGAAGGATGGATTGTATGGATGGAATGAGATGGATGGATGAATGCATGAGATAATTAAATGGATGGGATGGATGAATGAAATGGTAAGACGGAATGGCTGGATGGATAAATGGATTTGTAACAATTAAACACTTTTCACCTCATCATGGAACAATACATGCATACTTCCACGACAAAGCATCCTCTTGCATTTGATATGCTACCACTATCACCAACACCCCCACGACCACTACAACCACCATTATCACCCCCCCCCTCCCCCCACAACCACCATACCAGCACCAACATTGACCCAACCACGACCCCTCCCCCTCCCACCACCTCCACCACCTCCACCACCCACTCGTGAGTTGGCCTTCTCGTACATGTCTCCCTCCACCTTGCGTGAGTACTCGACCAGGTTCTTGATGCGCGAGTCCCTCAGCACCTGCGGGTCAGGCGTCGGGAAGATCGCCTGCACCCTGTGTTCGTGATGATGATGATGGTGGTTGTAGTTGTGGTGTTGGTAGTTGTGGTAGTGGTGTTGGTAGTTGTAGTGGTGGTGTTGGTAGTTGTGGTGGTGGTGCGGATGCTTAATCTTCATCATCATCATAATTATAATCATCATCATCGTTATAATCATCATCATGATCTCCTTCATCATTATCATCATCACCACCACCACCACCATCATTATCATCTCCACCATCATGATCAGCACCACTCACAGACGGTTGACGAGGTGGTCGCGTTGTTCCTGCATGATGGACTGATGCCACTCCTTCACCACGGGCGGCCTCATCTCCGCAGCGCCAACTACGCCCCCACCGCCCCCCGAATGGGCTCCACCCCCTGGCATCAAGGCGTTGTTGTATTGGTCGGTGGGTGTGGTGGCGATGCATGATTGGTTGAAAGTGTTTTGAACGCCTCCAATACCATTGCACGACTGCTGTTGTTGTTGCTGTTGCTGCTGCTGTTGTTGTTGTTGTTGTTGAGCGAGAGATTTCTGTGGAAAGTGGAGATAGTTTTAAAGGGAAAAAAAAAGAAAAAACAATGAAAAAATACATAAATCGATAGAGATGAATGGTTGCAGGAGGATGAGAAGGGTGATAAAAGGCTAGAAAACAGCTTCAATGGGCATTAAGACCTGTTGCAGATTGATCTCCAGCTGAGAGAGTCCTAGAGCTAAGTAGGCGGGCACTAGGTTTGGTTGTTGCTGCTGTTGTTGCTGCTGTTGTTGTTGTTGTTGTTGCTGGATGTGGTTTTGTAGTTGTTGTGTGGGAGTTGTTGAATACATTTGACTGCTGTTGTTGTTGCTGCTGCTGTTGTTATTTACAGAATTGTCAATTAATGTGTTTTTGATGCTGTTGTGTAGTAAATCATTGCTATTATTAACAATGTTGTTGTTGTTGTTGAGACTGTTACTATTGTTCGTAGTATTGTTGTTGTTGTTGTTGTTGTTGTTGTCGATCGCGTTAGATGAAGCTACAGGAGTCAACAAATTAGAATGACAAAGAGAAGTTGATGAAGAAAATGATGGAGACGATAGAGACGACATTGTCAGTAGCGATGATGATGATGACGCTGAAGATGATAATGATACTGAAGATGATGAAGAAGACGACGGGAGAGATAGTGATGAAGAGGCGGACGAGAGAGAGAGGGCGAGGTTGGAGGGATTTTTAATGGGGAAGCAGACAGAGCAGTCGTGGCGTGGGCAGTTGTGGTAGTGGGTGAGGATTTGTCGGGAAGAGGCACAATGAGCCACTGTGGAGTGGTGGTGGTTGGTGTGGTGGTGGTTAGTGTGGTGGTGGTTGGTGTGCTGGTGGTTGGTGTGGTGGTGGTTGGTGTGCTGGTGGTTGGTGTGGTGGTGGTTGGTGTGCTGGTGGTTGGTGTGGTGGTGGTTGGTGTGGTGGTGGTTAGTGTGGTGGTGGTTGGTATGCTGGTGGTTGGTGTGGTGGTGGTTGGTGTGCTGGTGGTTGGTGTGGTGGTGGTTGGTGTGCTGGTGGTTGGTGTGGTGGTGGTTGGTGTGGTGGTGGTTGGTGTGGTGGTGGTTGGTGTGGTGGTAGTTGGTGTGGTGGTGGTTGGTGTGGTGTGATGGTTGAGTGTAGCGTGGTGGTGGTTGGTGTGGTGTGATGGTTGAGTGTAATGTAATATGGTGGTAGTGGTAGTTGAGTGGTGTATTTGTGGTTGATTGTGGTGGTGATTGGGTGTGGTGGTGATTGAGTGTGGTGTAGTGGTAGTTGAATGTAGTATTGGTGATATGAATGAGGTAGTTAAATTTGGTGTGAACTGTTGTTTAAAAGGTCCTTAATGCTTCCATTCAACAGAGACTGAAGCACCACTGATGGAACCAAATTGTAAATTCTCACAAAATTTTCAAAAATTCAATGAATTCTCCCAAAACTGTCTTCAATGATACAATGAATTGCCCAACAGTATTCCCAAATCGCAAATTCTCTCAAAACGCTAAACAACAATTTACCAAATGCTAGCAGCACCAGCACGCACCTTTGCAGGCCTTGCCCTTCTGGCAGACGGCCATGTGCGAGAGGACCTGCTTCATGGTGTGGCAGTGGTTCATCTTGCATGCCAACGGCTGGCTGCCAGCGTCCAACTGCAGCTGGTCTTTGCGCTGGCATCTGGATGTGGCGTGGATGGTGTTTGGTTGAGGAAGTGAAGGAGGGAATGATGGTGAAATGATGGTGGGATAAATAGATGGTGATGGTGATGAGATGATAATGCCATAAATTGATGACGATGAGATGACGATGGAATAAAAGGATGATGCTGGTGCGAATGGCGGTGATGCCCTGGCAAGGTGGAAAAGTGCGAGACTTCACCTGTAGGCATGGAGCAGCAGAACCAATTGTTGCCGGATCAAGTTTTGTTTGTTGGGGTTGGAAGAGGTGGAGGAAGATGGCGTGCCTGATGATGCTGTTGCTGCAGATGTTGGGGTAGATGATGATGTCGTCGTGGCATTGTTCGTGGAGGATTGATATAACTGTTGTTGTTGCTGTTGCTGTTTTTGTTGAAGAAGTAGTTGTTGTTGTGCGTTAGTAGCTGAAGACGTCATGTGTAGTAATAGTTGGTGTTGGTTGTCTTGCGAAGAGAGTGAGAATGGAGTTGTTGTGTTGAGAGATAGTTCTAATTGTTGTTGTTGTTGTTGTTGATTGTTTAGCAAAACATTGTTGAGTTTATTGTTGAGATTGATGTTGAAAGTTGTATTATTGATGCTATTGTTGTTGAGTAGCGAGTTTAGGTTTGTGTTGATAATAGTGTTGTTGTTGATTAAGTTGTTAGTGTTGTTGCTGTTGATATTATTAGAATTGGCCATGACCTCATTATTAAATGATACATTTGTTGAAGATGCAAGTTGTTGTTGTAGTTGTTGAGAAAACTGCTGTTGCTGTGGGGTGGATGGTTAGTTGGTCAGAAGGTTGTGTGTATGACACTTGCTGTGAAGATGCATCAATAGAACATTGCATTGATGGAGGCATTGATGCAAGCATTAATGGCTTAATAATGGAGATCCTCATGAAGATCAAACGATAAACAACAACTCAATGCAAGCAAGAGCTGTACTGGTGCATGACTCAGACCAACAGGCAGATAGACAGACGGAAAATCAGACACAGCAAAGAAGACACCTGAACAGCCGTCTCCTGGTTCAGCCTTGTAGCATTTGAAGCCATCTCACCTCTCCTTTCCACCACACCTTCAAACTCTAGCTAATGCTTTTATCGCCAAGTCATGACGCCACCAACATCTTGCTACACTCTATAATTCTATTTTATTCTCAAATCGAGTTATAAAGGTCAGTTCGGCCATTTGATTTCAAGTGCACGCGTGGAGACGTCCATTAAAGTTTCACATTTGAACTTTTGGGAGCACAGCTTAGTTAATTGCTTTCGAGCAAATGCAATCTCGCTGATAGGTTCTTAAAGGTCTTAGCAACATCAACTCAAACCTTCTGCTCAGTCTGGAAGCGAACGAGCACAAACGGTTAATAAAGAGACGCAAAACACATAAAAATGAAGTATGGAACCTTCTGTGTGTGCTAAATGCCACACAAGATTTTTAAGTGAAATATTTTTATTATTAATAAAAATGCTAACAGAGAAATGGGTGGGTTGTTGCAGATGTCGATTCGGAATGAGTTGCAGTTGTTGTTGTTGGTTGTTGTTGCGCAGTTGGAGGAATTGATTGTGGTTGTTTTGTTGCTGCTGTAGTTGGTTGAGTTGTTGTGAGAGGTTGTTGGAGGGTTGCAGTCGCGACACCGACATCACAGAGGGGCCTTTGTTGTCAACAACAGCGTGCAAGAGGGCTGACGAATTCGCAAGAAGAAAGTTTGAATTGCTATCTGAGCTCATCACCAACTTGTTGCCATTGTTGTTGTTAACGATGTTGTTCATGAAACTATTTGTGGTGTTGTTGAATAAAGTGTTGTTGTTGTTATTGGTTATGTTTCCATTATTTGCATTATTAGTGTTAACGTTGTTTTCTGAGTTGTTTAATAAAACAACTTTTTGAAAAAATTTAGGTTGTACCGTTAAAAAAGGTTGCTGGTTGTTATTATTATTATTGATGTTGTTGTTTCCAACTACAACTAAAGATGCAGTTGTTGAATTGTTGTTCACCAACTGCTGTTGTAGTGCATTGCTATTGTAGTTGATGTTTATAGAACTGCTATTAAAACTATTTGTATCTGAGTTATTGTTGTTGTTGGTGTTGCTATTATTAACAAGACCCCCATTGTTGTTATTTAGGGTCTGCAAGCTGAAATTATTGTTGTTTAAATGTTGTAAATTAAAGTTGTTGTTGTTACTCCATGCTTGTTGGTTGAGGAGGGTGCCGTTCAACATCAGCTTCTGAGGCACAGATGCCTGCGACCTGCCCGACACCATGATAGTGATGTTCTGTTGATTGTTGTTGCTGCGTTGTTGTTGTTGTTGCAAGTTGTTGCTATTGTTGTTGAGCAACGTTGGAAATTGAAGCTTGCCACCGGGCTGTGAGTGAATGTTGTTGATGTTGAGGATGTTGCTGTTGTTGTTGGTAGTGTCATTACTGTTGTTGTTGTTGTTGAAAGAGGAGAGATTAGACTGGAAACGATTGAGAGGAGTGTAAGCAGAATCATTGATGGGCTGGTGTAGGTAGTTAGCTTGTGAATTGAGAAGTTTTTGTGAAGTAATGAGATGTTTTTGTTGTCGTAGCAGTTGTTGTTGCTGATGTTGTTGTTGAAGGAAATTAATGTTGTTGAGACCATCTGGTAAGGCATTGTGTGCAGTGGAATAGCCATCTGTGTTGGTTGCATTCTTGACAGATGCAGTCGCTGTGTTGAGGGTGGAGCTACAGTTGGCCTCACTGATTGTGGAACTCCTCAGGGTTCCCAGTTCATCTGGCAGCTTGCTTTCTACATCAGTTGCAAACGACCATAGATCTAAAATTAATTTTTTATGATAAAATAGCATTGAAGTTGATTGGTGGTAATCCTCATTGGCCTACTCAATTGCCTATTTTAATAAGAGCTACGTAGTAAATTTCATTTTATAATTGAAAATTGTGAAATTTTAAAGTATAAATTGTAATTTAATAATTCATTTTAAAGGGGAAAGAATGAAGCAAACCAGATGTTTCTGCAGAGGTCGAAGAGTTGATTTTAACCCTTTTGGCAGGTGGTTCTTCCATTTGTCAATCCTTGTGCCGTTCATTTAACTTTCTAAGCCGATCTGATCATGTTAAGCCATAAAACTTCGATGAATAGGGAATCCTTCTTCAGACAATCCGATCTAAGATGGTTGCTTTCAAACAAATTAAATTTCAATTTGAAATTGTAATACCTTATTTTCAGTTTTTCTTAATATAGGCAATAACAAATTGAAAATTAGTCAAGTCCGACTAATAATGGCGATTAAAATGGAAAATCCGCAATTGGAATCGGCAAATGGTATCAAAACTTGGTCGGTTGCTAATCCGGCCAATAATTTAGTATTTCGCCGTCATTTTAAACTGATAAAACTGACTTGTTATTTTTAAAATTATTAAATAAAAAAGTATTGCATTTATTTGATAGAGTTAAGATGGCCGCTTTCGCATTACGATCAATGGAGCGAGACGGGCGGAAATTGATTAATTATTTGTTTCTAACTCATCAGAAACTTTCTTGAAATTGATGCTTCCTACATTTTCTTCCATTTTTGATAATTTGCATACAAATTTTAAAAAATTGTTTAAAAAACTTTTTCGCAATGTCACTCCACGTTTCATTCATGAAACTCTTAATCACTCATTTTATTTTCTCCATTTTTCATAGTATTTTTTTCATTAGTTATTTCCAACATTTGAAAAAATGAAGAATATACTTTTTCAAGAAACTAATGCTATTGTCCACCTTTAGTGACCACAAACGCTGTTTTATCTCCCTTTTCCAAAGAAGCGGAACCGTGAAGTAATTGAAAACTTTGGCTATATAGAGAAAACACAGAAAGCGGAAAATTTATGCACAATTTGTGCGTGAATGTGTGCGTGTAGAACCCGACCGTTTGATCAGACAACGTGTGTACAAGACACATACAAATGTGTACATCATCGGTGTGTAGATATCTCCTCGGGAGGGTGTACGTGTGTTTTGAGATGCATTAGTAGAGCGTGTGTGAGGCAACACGTGGTTTTGTATTGAGGGATTGCAGGCGAGGAATTTCATATCTGGAGGAATGTTTTTGGAGGAATGTATGAGTAAGCTGAGATGAGCATACTTTGGAGTTGAACCCGTACCACTGACGTACACTATCAACAAGATAAATGCACAAAGTTGTATGAAATATTAAAGAGAATTCCAGCTCATGATTATTCATAAACACATTCACGTACACTCGATACGTTCATTCATATACTCACAAACATGTACGAGCATACTCATGACAAACAAAATAATAAGCAGTCACACATGCATATGCAAAAAATCAGACTTTTATATACTCACACACATACTCACACACACACACACACACACCCGCCCACATAAACATAAACAGACACACAAACACACACACACACACACCCAAACACACACACACAGACGCACACACACACACAAGTCTCTCCCTTTCAGCTCACTCCCATAGATAAATCTAATTGCTGATTGGAGATTGGAGGAATATGTAAACACACATGCACACGTACAACTAACTGTACACGCACATACCCATGTACCAAAAAGTGGAATCACTTTATCTTAGAAGGATGCCAGGAAATGTAAAAAACTCATTAACACATGCACGTGTAAATTAAAACAAACAAACATACACATTTACAAAAATACACACATGTAAACATAAACACACAGTCTTACAGACAGAAAAACATCTGCATTCGATCATTCATAAATGATTGTATTTTGGAAGTTTATGAAATACATTTTGTATCATTTAATTATAGTTGTTTTAAAAAATAGTTTATTGTGAAAACTTGATATGTGAAAAGTTAAAAATATTAATAATGAATATCTGTGAAAATATAATTATTGCAAATTTATAAAATTATATTTTACATAATGAAGATATTATTATTTTTTAAATGATTAACTTTTAAAATATTTAATTTTTTTAAAGTTATCTAAATAATAAATGAGCATCACTGTTATGATCAGGTAAACTATTTTAAAATTCTTTAAAGGACTTTAACTTAAAAAACAAAAATAACCAAAAAAATTGTATAAAACGTTTTCAATAAATAACCGTTACTAAAAAATATCTAAATTAAAATGAATTTAAAACCAACTTCAATTACCACAACATTTGAAACCCGATCATTGAGGAAGAATGACTGTGAGAATAAGAAACAAAATAACGTAGCTTTAAAATACCCAACTTTTTTCAAGAATCTCCCTCAATCATCTTTTTCATCAAATCCACATCTGGATCATTGCAAGTATAATCCTCTGTACGAACTCAGGAACGCCAGTGCAACACAGAGTAATTATGAATTTTTATTCCCCAATTTAAAAATGAAATTTCACTAAATTTAATTGTCAACCAACAGATCCAAAACCTCTGAAGCCACCTAAACCAAAAGTTAAACATTCCAGTACACATGAAATACAGTTCAATCATTTGTCTAATAATGAGTCTAAACATTGTGAAAATGAGTTTGAAAACATGAGAGGCAAGTTGAACAAGGTATCTCAGAGCATCTTCTATGATGATAAACACTCCATCAATCCACAATGCAACAACTCAGAATATTCCCAATCTAGAATCGACGACCATTCCAAAACCAACGACCTATTTTTTCCACCATCCACTCCATCTGCACTCTCTCACGACCAAGCATCACCACCCATAAAACAACCACACATTGACTTCTCTGCTGCCAAAGCATTGTTTATGAGTGGTGACAACAACAACAAAAACAACAATAACAGTAACAACAACAACACCAAAGATGCAAACTTCACCATTTATAAACTTCCTTTCATGCCTAAAGATCATTCCAAAGCAATCTCAAACTCTTATAGCAAAAGCACTGAGTGTCTAGCCAAGCCAGGACCACCCACCAAACCACCCACTCTCAAACTTGCGAAGCCATTAAAGCCACCTAGATTGATTAATTACACAAATAATAATGATATTAGTCAATTAATTGATGATAAAGATAATTATGATAATAAAGATAATGATAACAAGAATAATAGTAATAGTTTTAAGAATGATGATAATGCTGGGCGTGAAGCAAAAAATATCCACGACCTATCCTTTGGTTTGGCTGCTTTGAAACGAAACCTAAACGAGATTTTAGTCAAAGATAGTCGAATTAATAATAATGAGATAAGTAATGAAAGCAATAAAAACAACAACAAAATTAACTATAAAAATAACAATAAAAATAACAATAATAATAATAATAAAGATGCCAGCAAAACTCCCATGAAACCGCCAAGACCTTTGCAGGGACCCAAGATCAAAAGGCAGCCACAAGGTGAACAAAATAATAATATGAAATACTAATAAAAGTGGGAAAAAATATTAAAAAAACTCATAAAAATATTTCCAATATTATATTATATTTATATACATTCCTATTGAAATGGTGGTCATACATATAGAGGCTAATAGTAGCACCATGTATGGCACAGGGGCAAGAGGGGTGGCTCTGTTCGCCTACTCGTCAGAGCACCCAGGGGACCTCAGCTTCCAGGTTGTTGTTGTTGTTGTTGTTGTTGTACTAGTATTCTAAATTTAGTTGTTGTTGATGTTGTGTTCTAACTGTTGTTGTTGTTATTATTACAATTGTTGTTGTTGTTGTTGTTTAATTCGTTACGTTGATCAGCAGTCTGGAGAGGATAGTCTCAACCAGCTGCGCTGCCCTGCCAGGCTCTTGAGTTAATTTTCTTGTGTTCTTGCCCAGCCCGTGTACTGCCCTATCTGGTTCCAGGGCTGGGCAGTCTGTCCAGAGATGAGTTGTTGTCTCCTGGGCTGTCTTGCAGAGTCTGCATGAGTCTTCTTGGCTCAGACCAATTCTACATTGGTAGGCTCTGATCGCCTGGTGGTGCCCAGTACGGAACCTGCTCAGGTTGGTGCGAGCAAGTTCGGTGAGCTCCTCCTCAGCTTTCTTGAGCCTGCATTTGTAGATGCCATTCAGTCTGTCGTTACTGAAGTGGATTTCTTGTGGTCTGTGGCTTGTGACTGCTTGGCAGATCCCTGTTCTCGTTAGTTCCTGGTTTAGCGGGGTTAGCTGTGCCCTGATTCCTGTTGCTGCTTCTGCATCAGCCTCATCGTTTCCGATCAGATAGCAGTGGCTTGGCACCCAGATGAAGATAACCTTTTTGTTCATGTTGGCACACTGTGCAGTTAGCTCTGAGATTCGATGGGAGGAGGGAGAGTTGGATGCCATTAGCGAAAGAAGCGGCTTGCAATCGCACACAATCTTTGCCATGCTCCAGTCCTCTCTCTCACTCAACCATTTCAGAGCCTCCTCAACCGCAATTCTTTCAGTGTCCATTGGGTTACTCTTGTATCCTGTGGGCTTGTTCCAGTTAGCTACTTTCTGATCGCTTTGGTACACCACCACCGCAGCACCACCATGCTTTGCTACTCCTTGTTGTTGTTGTTGTGTTATAGGTACTCATAAACTGTTCAAGTGGCTTTATCACCCACCATCAAGTGCTCTCGATCTCGTTCGTGTTTACGCCACGTCAATAACACTCTTCGTTGTATTGTATTTGTGTGTGCCTATATCCTTGTTGATGTTGTTGTTGTTGTTTTTTTAATTCGTTTCGTTGTTCAGCAGTCTGGAGAGGAAAGTCTCAACCAACTGCGCTGCCCTGCCAGGCTCTTGAGTTAATTCTCTTGTGTTCTTGCCCAGCCCGTATACTGCCCTATCTGGTTCCAGGGCTGGGCAGTCTGTCCAGAGATGAGTTGTTGTCTCCTGGGCTGTCTTGCAGAGTCTGCATAAGTCTTCTTGGCTCAGACCAATTCTACACTGGTAGTCTCTAATCGCCGGGTGGTGCCTATTACGGAACCTGCTTAGGTTGGTGCGAGCAAGTTTGGTGAGCTCCTTCTCAGCTTTTTTGAGCCTGCCTTTGTAGATGCCATTCAGTCTGTCGTTACTGAAGTGGATTTCTTGTGGTCTGTGGCTTGTGACTGCTTGGCAGATCCCTGTTCTCGTTAGTTCCTGGTTTAGCGGGGTTAGCTGTGCCCTGATTCCTGTAGCTGCTTCTGCATCAGCCTCATCGTTTCCGATCAGATAGCAGTGGCTTGGCACCCAGATGAAGAGGACCTTTTTGTTCATGTTGGCACACTGTGCAGTTAGCTCTGAGATTCGATGGGAGGAGAGAGAGTTGGATGCCATTAGCGAGAGAAGCGGCTTGCAATCGCACAATCTTTGCCATGCTCCAGTCCTCTCTTTCACTCAACCATTTCAGAGCCTCCTCAACCGCAATTCTTTCAATGTCCATTGGGTTACTCTTGTATCCTGTGGGCCTATTCCAGTTAGCTACTTTCTGATCGGTTTGGTACACCACCACCGCAGCACCTCTATGCTTTGCCACTCCTTGCACCGAGCCGTCAGTGTAGATGGTAAAGTCAGCTTCGCCTTCCTGAGAGATGACATCTTTAGCTGCTTCCAGTTGCATGAGATCAGGGTCGTGCTTGCTGGATTTGGAGTAGCTGATGTTGAGAGGGAAGTTGAACCAAGGCGGCTTGGGCTCGTATACCGCTTCGTGCAGTGGGTTTTCTGGGAGAAGTGCCTTTGCTTGTTGAAGGAATTTGGCCCTCCAGCTGTTTTGTTTCAGCTTCTTGGGGACATGTCTTTCTGCAAGTGACTTCCTCCAGTCTTCCTGCTTGTAGCTCACCCATTCAACAGCCCTTTTGAGGGAAGCTTGATCAAACCTCGACTCCATGTTGGCGAGGTCTGCATCAACGAGGACTGTTTCAACGAGGACTGCTTCAGAGGGCGTCGTTGCTGTGAGACAGGTGAGGTTTTTTGGCAGCACGAAGTTGGGCCCTCTCAATCTCAATCAACCGCATCCCCACAACCTCCACGCGGTGCGGTGGGGGGCGCTTACGCCTCAAATGTGGGTATTTTCGGCCACCCTGCCTGGCCAAAACAGTTTTTTGTTGTTGTTGTTGTCGTTTTTAGTTCTTTGTTCCTAATCCGCACGACCAAACGGTCTCATGCGGAGAGTGTAGGTGAACACCTCCCCCCTCTCTCTCTCAGAGCCTCATCGCATTGATCGGTGTGGATGAGCTCCTCTCTCTTTTTCCTGCTGCTCTTGCAGTCCCAGAAGTGGTTTGGGTTGGTCTCCACTTCACCACACAGCTCACAGGTGGCGTCTTCATTCAGGATTTTTCTTCGGTAGAACGCTGTGGCTGGACAGTGGTCGCTGCGTAGCTGGACTAGAAGTGTCTCTGCTCGCCTACCGGTGCCATCTTCCCTTTTCAGTGGGGCACCGTAGATTCGTTTTCATCTGGGATCCAACAGCTCAGGAAGTTTCATACTTCTTTTGAGGATACTCTTGATTGCCGACCATGTGACAGACTGTGGTTGCTCGCCTTGGCTTGCGGTGAGTGCGGCTTTGTCTGCCGCCTCGTTACCTTGAACACCAGTGTGTTCAGGAATCCACTGTACTGTCAACTCATTGCTTCGGCTGGCTCTCATGAGATTCTCTTTTGTCCTACTGAGCTGCGGATCGTAGAATCTTGCTGCGCTCCGTAGGCTTTCGACACTTCCTTTACTGTCGGTGAAGATGGTCGCTCTGCCTGGCTGGTGCTCAACGATCCACTTTGCTGCTAAGCTGATGGCTCGGATTTCAGCATCATGGGCTGCACAGAGTACCCCTGTTGCTTCCAACCAGACGTCACTAACCACCTCACCCTCCATAACCACCACTGCACTTCCACCATTCTTGTTGTTGTCGCCTACAGACCCATCAGTGTAAATGACCACTCCCCCTTCCTGCTTACGTAGCATCATTATTTTCTCAACATCAGCCTGGAGCACCTCTTTTGCAGACTTTTTGTTGGCTCCACCTGAGAGTTCACTGCACAGCTGAAGTGCAAGTGTCTCCTCCCATGGTTTAGGCCTGATGTGAGTGAAGGGTTCACGAATGGCCTCATTGCCTGTGATCTGGGCCAATGCACTTCTGGAGTCCTCTCGTCAGCCTTTGTTTCGCTTGAAGCGATTCGGAACATGCTTGTCAGCTGTCACACGTAGTGGGTGGTGTTCATCTAGCCTCAGCGTTCTCTCATAGGCTCTCAGAGTCAGCATACAACCCTTAATCCTTGCCGGCACAATGTCTGCCTCCCGCCACACTGCTTCATCGGGGCATGTCCTGGTTAGACCAGCGATGATTTTTGCCGCTCTTTTCTGTTCCCTTTCCAGAAGATCAAAGTTGGAAGCACTTATCCATGGCATCCAGCTGGCGACAGCATACCAGAGTACTGACTCCACCGTGGCGTTGTAGACCTTCTTCAGTGTCGCAAATTCACATTCCCAGTCCTTACCAGTGAGTGCTGCGATCACCTTAGTCCTTTCACGCATGGATGCTGCCACCAATTGGACGTGCTTACCAAAATTGAGACCATTGTCGATTGTCACACCGAGAAACCTACAGTGGCTGCTGAAACGCAATTTCTTGTGACAAACCACGACCGAAGGGATGACTTTCCAGTCTTTATTGTAGCTGCTGCTGATGTTGTTGTTGTTGTTGTCGCTTTTAGTTCTTTGTTCCTATCCCGCATGACCGAACCATCCCGGTCCCATGCGGAGAAGGTAGGTAAACGTCGTTGTCAACCCAGTGCAGTTTTTGTGGAAGTTTTTCTGACAGCCTCCGCACACCATCGGCATCGTACTGCTGCGGATTGTTCCACTGCATCTTCCACATTGAGGTCCTGGCTTGGGGTGAACATCACCGGCTCTTAGGATGAGATTAAGCCAGAAGACATACGCTGGTTTATGTCCCCTGGCCTCAAAAAACCCATATTTTTGTTGATGTTGTTTGTTGTTGCGCTTCTCCTTGAGAGAGGGGGGGGGAGAAAGGGGGGGGGGGGGAGAGGTGGCGCTTTTGAGATCCTCTTCGTGTCCGAGGGCAGCCAACGACGCCTCGTGAAGGAGGGACCATATAGCCGTTGTGTTGTTGGTGTTGTTGTTGTTCAAACAGCTGTTGTTGCCTCTCTCTTTGTTTTGATAAAGTTTACAATGACCTGTTTATAACTTGTAAACTTGCAATCCAGGTGGGTGATGTGATCATGCTTGAAAAACAGGTGAGTGAAACCTGGTACAAGGGCTACCTCTTTGAGGAGGCTGCCAATCTAGGTGGTATGGCTGCCAATCAAGGTGGCATGGCTGCTAATACAGGTGAAAAAAGATCTGGAATATTTCCTGCTAACCACATTGAGATTGTCGAACCTTTATCAAAGAGTAGCAAAGATGCTCAAGTTAACAACAACAACAACAACAACAATAATAATAATAGCAGTGATAAGCAAAAAAATAAAAATAAAGATAATAACGAGAATAATAATGCAGCCAGAGGAAATTTCGGCTTCAGAAATGACTTCTTCGTCAACAACTTTGGTCACTACGGCAACAACAACAACGACGATGATGATAATGATGCCAACACTGGCCAGCTGATAGACATACCCTCCTACGACCAGGGGGTGCACCATCAGCACCTTCCACCACACAAGTCCCAGGTGCCCTACGCCAGGACCCCCAAGCCCTCTGCCCTTGTTCTGTAAGTTCACTTTTTTTTATTGTCTCATCATCATAATCAGCATCATCATCATCATCTCCACCCCCAGATACGATTTTGACGGAATGGTGGAAGAGGGGGAGTTGTGGTTGAGGGCGGGAGATCACGTGGACGAAGTTGAAGCAGTCACCGATGATTGGATGAGGGGCAGGGTTGTGGGCGGAGGCAGTGGGCTGTTTCCATCGGCATTCGTCGAGATTCTGCCCAATCAGGAGGCAGCTAGAACGTCATCCAATTACGTCAGAGCTCTTTACGACTTTGAGGGCGAACAGGAAGGAGATCTGAGCTTCCGGCAGGGAGAGGTGATCGAGGTTATAAATAGACTGAACGCCGATTGGCTGCAGGGAAGGATCGACGGAGTGTGTGGGGTTTTTCCAGCTAATTTTGTTTCGTCAGACTTTTAGTTTCACCTGCAAACAGTGGGGAGCGGATGGATCTGAAAGAATGTCCTTTGGTACACTGAGGGAATTGGACAGTCTACTAGAGATGGCGTACAGCTGAGTATTTGTACATCTGAATATTTAAACGTATGCATTAAAGCCTACTGCTGCCATAGGAGCTGGCATTTCAAGTGATATTCTCGAGTGTTTGTGCCTACAACCTTCATATTTGAAGGTTTTATATTTTTTTATTTATTGAATATATGAAGGTTATATATTTATTTAAACATTGTTGCTGAATTGGTCTCCGCTGTGATTTTATTTATCTTTTTCAACCCTGTTCAAGCCTATACTATCAAGTATAAACAATATCCAAGTCAATGAGTTACAAAGATTGAAATATTAAAAGTGAAATTTTATGGCTGACTTCATGCTGAGATTCCATTTTCATACCTGCCTATTTCAACTTCCTTCTATGATTTTGCATGCGTGTCAATAGCGCCTCAATAAAGCTTGCTCAAGACACAGTTCGTCGCTTCTGAAGTGGTCACATGCATCAAACAAGATCATTTCAGAATGGCTGTTTACTTTGAAATCAGAAAATTAAAAATTTACATAAATAAATAAATACAACATACATGAATACATAATTAAATGCATGATATAAAAATGTATTTCTGAATGAGAAAAAAATAGGTTGAAAAGTGTGTTAAAATAAGCGCTATACAAAGTTAGAGGTACGAGATTGCTTTGACAAGATTATAAAAACAACGCAATCAACTCCCACCCCTCTACGACCCCATTGTTTTCCCGCCATACACCATCCTTCATTCAGATTCGCACGTCCTACTATCCCCCCCCCCATTCCATCAAATCACATCTTCTCATACGACATCACGTGCTCACAAGTTGCGCACACTTTTGTGTACGTGTCTTCGTCTTCGTTGTATGTCTGTGAGGTTGTGAAGGAGGTGAGAGGAGGTACTAGTAATGATGCTGCTACTGTAACTAGTACTTCTACTACTACTGCTCCTACTAAAACTACTTCTACTACAACTGCTACTACAACTACTCAAACTACTACTACTACTTCTACTACTACTATTAAAACTACTAATACTAATACTAAAACTACTATTACTACTACTACTACTACTACTACTACTACTACTACTACTACTACTACTACTACTACCACTACTACTACTAAAACTACTAATACTACTACTACTATTACTACTACAACTACTACTACTACTAATCATCATCATCATCATAATCAGCAACCTCTTCTCCATACTCATGCTTGTGTTTGCTGGAAGAAGAAATCAAGAGACCTGGTCTCGTCAGTTTCTTCAGGTCTGACGAAGGTCAATATTACGGAAAAGATTAAGTTTAATTCATTCTAATTATAAACAATAAAACATTTATTTGTTAAATTCTTTTTAATGAATAAATATTTAATAAGCAAGCTTTATTGAGGCGTTCTTAAATATTAATTGTTAAGCAATGACGATTAATTACAAACTGACACACATAAAAAAGAAATCTCTAACTGGTCATCTTCTTGATGATCTTCCTCTTCCTCATCTTCTCCTTTTCTGTCTCCCTCCTCTTCTGCTCCTCCTCCAGCCCCTCGTCACTGCCCCACACCTCCCCAGCCCTCTCCGCCACCTTGGTGCCATGATGATGATGATGATGATGAAAAAGGTGATAGTGATGATTATGTTTATTATGGTATTAAATTAATCATTATCATCCCCACCACCAACATCATCATCACCACCCTCATCATCATCATCATCATCCTCTTCATCATAATGATCAATCACCACCATCATCATCATCATCTCCATCATCATCATCATCATCTCCATCATCATCATCATCATCATCATCATCATCATCATCATTATCATCATCATCATCTTCATCATCATCATCATCCCCATCATCATCATCACCTGGCACTCCAGATAAAGCTTCATCTCACCAAATTTCTTCTGCTTGCTTTTCCTGCTGATGAAGCGCAATGGAGGAGGCCTCAAGTCAAGGTCACAATCCTGATGATGATGATGATGATGATGATGATGATGATGATGAGGATGAGAATGATAAAGAAAGTAATAGTGAAAATTATGATAAAAAAGAATAATGATAACGATGATAATGATAAGGGTTTTAATGAAAATGATGATGATAATGGTGTTAATGAAAATGATGATGATAATGGTGTTAATGAAAATGATGATGATAATGGTGTTAATGATAATGATGATGATGATGATAATGGTGTTAATGATAATGATGATGATAATGGTGTTAATGATAATGATGATGATAATGGTGTTAATGATAATGAAGATGATGATGATAATGGTGTTAATGAAAATGATGATGATGATGATAATGGTGTTAATGAAAATGGTGTTAATGAAAATGATGATGATAATGGTGTTAATGAAAATGATGATGATAATGGTGTTAATGACAATGATGATGATAATGGTGTTAATGACAATGGTGTTAATGAAAATGATGATGATAATGGTGTTAATGAAAATGATGATGATAATGGTGTTAATGACAATGATGATGATAATGGTGTTAATAAAAATGAAAATGATGATGATAATGGTGTTAATGACAATGATGATGATAATGGTGTTAATAAAAATGAAAATGATGATGATAATGGTGTTAATGAAAATGATGATGATGATAATGGTGTTAATGATAATGAAAATGATGATGATAATGGTGTTAATGTTAATGATGATGATAATGATGTTAATGAAAACAAATAAAAAGATAGATGTGACTTTCAAGAGGTAGGTTTCCTTGGCTTCCGTCCGCGTGATGAGTCGGTGTGCCTCTTGGCTGTCCCTGAGGAGGGGAGTAAGGGGAGATGTGTGCACACCTTTTTAAATAATATAAATGATAAATAATGTAATGATAATAATAACAATATAAACGATAAATAATGTAATGATAACAATATAAATGATAAATAATGTAATAATAATAATAATAACATAAATAATAATAATAATTATTATAAAACTTTACTATTATTACTACTTTAAAAACAAATAATGAATTTTATAAAAAAAGTGCCGATAGACTGTAACATTCGCACCTGCAAGAGTCACAGACGAGTTTGCTGAAGTTCTCAAAGAGATACGAGTCGATGAACAGCTTGTGACACTCTTCGCATACGAGGTCCCTGCCTCCAGGAATAGCTGAAAACACAAATTGAGTTCATGAGGAAATGAAGATGGTTTTGATTGATAGAATGCACCTGTCGTTTTTGGTATGACATCATCATTGTCTTTTTCTGAAACATTTTCCATGGAAGCTTTTGAGTTGTTTTCAGCCAAAGCTCTTGAAAAGTTGAAATTGGCTAGGTTTACATAAAAATCCATGCTAACTTTGAAATATATTAGTACCTTTTTTTCGCCAATCGTTCTTCAGCCTTTTTTTGGCGCACTAACAACGCCTGTTTTCTCTTTCTTTCCACTCTGGCTTTTACACTTTCTTCAGGTTCTTGTTCATTATTAACATTAGTTCCTGAAACCTCATATACTTCTTCATTTTTCGAGCCAGCTCCTTCACAACTCTGACTATCTTCTCGGTCTAACATTCTTACGTAACACTCAATACAATGTTTGAAGTGAAAAGTAAAACTTTCTAAATTAAAAATAATTTTGATCTGATTCTTGGTTTTAAATGTATTTGAAATTTAAAATTTAAACCAAAGTAACAAAATGGAAAAAATTAAACTAGTTTCAATATTTCGTACAAATTAATATAAAATTGTAAAAAAATGCTTATCAAATTAATATTTAACATAATTTTGTTTCGTCAATAAAACTTAGAAACTGTAAAGTAAAACCTTATTCTAAATATTTGATAGCTTCCATAGAAGTATAAGCTTGTAACAAAATTCCAATTTGTATTTCAAAAGCTTTCTATCTATCGCATCGCTTTAATTACAAACTTTAGTTTATTGAAAAAAGTTTTGCTTTTTGCATTCTAAAGATTTGCTTAAGTTTCACTTTTTATTGCTTCCTTGACCATTTCTAAAGTATGACTTTTAATAAATAGTATTAATTTGAAAACTTATAATAATAATAATAAATATTTAAGCAAAAAATGATTTTTACACCGAAAAAATTAATTTTATAAGCGTTTTTCAAAGTTCAGTTGAAAATTCTAATATCCTGGTCAAAAGAATAAAGTATTTAATTATTTAAAAATAATGGATGATAAACCAATTATTCTTGATCATAAAATGCATTTCATTTATAACTTTAAAATATTTTTTAAGGAAATTCTGATAATAGACAAATTGATCACAAAATCCCAATAAAACTGACCAAATACTTGTAAAAAAAATGGCAGAAAGGCTTGAAAACGATAAGCTAATGGATTACCCAAACGATGCGGACAATGTGGAAGACTTTGAGATGTTCGATCCGATGCTTTCGACTTCTCTGACCCAGATTGAACTCGATTCGCTGCAAGAGTACATGGATATGAATCGAGAAAGTGAGAACATCATTTTTTAATTATTCAAATATTTAATTGATTTTTCAAAATAACTTCTATTATGTTTTATCAATCAAAAAACAGACTTTTACATAAATAAGGCAGCTATAATAGTGCATTATCATCAATTTTGTTCTTACAAATTTGTTATTTATATTAATATTATATTATTATTATTACTATTATTATAAATTGCACTTATATTATTATTATTATGATTATGAAATGCACTCAAGGTCTGGAGAAGAAGTTAATGTTGCGGAGGAGTCTGCCTGAGCTGGTGGACCAAGGCATTTATCCAAGTGAGATGCTGATGATGATGATGATGATGGTTATGATCAGCATGATGATGATGATGATGATGGTTATGATCAGCATGATGATGATGATGATGAGATATTGATAAGCCCGTATCTAATTATGATGTCATTTAATTCTTCTAGTTTCTATGATGGTGATGATGATGATGATGGTGGTGGAGATGATGATAATAATGAGGATGAGGTTGATGATGATGATGTTAATCATGATGGTGATGATGACATCAGAACTGAACACTCCACTGGTGTACGCAGAGAAATGCAGGCAGCTGGAGCAGGCGAAGGTGTCTTTCATTTATGAGATATCATTATCAAGCATGATGATGATGATCATTTAAATAAATCAATAATAAATGTGGAATAATAATAATGAAGTTATAATAATATATTTATAATAATTATAATAGATTTGTAATGACATAAATTTATAATAAGAATAATACATTCATAATTATAATAAGACATTCATAATTATAATAAGACATTCATAATTATAATAAGACATTTATATTAATAATAATAAAGTTATAGTAATACATTCATAATAATAATAATAAAGTTGTAATAATACATTCATAATAATAATAATAAAGTTATTATAATACATTCATAATAATAATAATAAAGTTATTATAATACATTCATAATAATAATAATAAAGTTATTATAATACATTCATAATAATAATAAGGGGTGGTAGTGGGGATAAGCACCCACTGCCTATAAAGTGCTCCTTTACGGCATGCGTCTCTGTACCGCCTCTGACAACTAAGTCCAACTCCTGGCCTGCTCGCGGTGGAACTGCTTCTACTGACAGGAGAAGGGGCGAAGGCGGGTCACTGGCGCCTTAAAACAAGTCGCTTCGGGCAGATGGGGCTCGTCAGCCCGGGAAGGCAACCCATCTAGGAGAAGGAAAACTCTGACTACCAACCGCTGCTGCCTTGCAGGCTATCCATTCATCTAAAAGGCTTTGGGAGTCAACCCCGAGGAAAAATCAGGAGTCGGAGTCCCTAAGGCGGTGGATCGTCATCTATGATGTCCTTCCGGCAACTCCTGCAGCCAAGTCGGCTCTAAGCGTGGTGCTTGCACCCCCTTGGATCTAGTCGACGAAGCCGAGAGGGGGGTCCTGTTGTTTGGGCAGCACAAGATCTCCACACGCTTTGCCCAGGCTAGCGCCCTGGAGATGTTCACTCCAGTCTCGCTTTACGGCGAGAGCACAAACAAGAAGACAGCAGTTTACGGGTTATAAGTCTCTGCTCAATTGGCGTAGAGCTGGACGCCACGGGTTGTCTTCAATGGTGGGAGGGACCCTCGCAGTCCCATGGTAACTACCGCCCTTCCTAAGCCGGGCAGTCCCCAGTCAATAAGGTGTTACCCGTCACGGCCTGCCTGCTTCAGTGGGTGCCTGGAGCTTAGAGCACAGCTCAACAAGCAGGCCGTTATCTTCACGCACCAAACAACTACAAATACAAAAAGATGGAGATTCCAGCTCTCCGTATCGCAATCTGGAACGTACGTACTATGCGTACTAGACTGAGTGATGACCTTCGTGAGATTGAAGACCTTCGCAAGACTGCAGTCATTGATCATGAGCTGCACAGACTAAACGTTGATGTTGCAGCCCTACAGGAAACGCGTCTTCCAGAGTCTGGATCCTTGATGGAGGAACACTACACGTTCTTTGGCAGGGGAAAGGAGAAGAGGAGACCAGGGAACACGGAGTCGGCTTCGCCATCAAGAACACCCTGCTTTGTATGTCCGAACCTTCTTCCCGCGGCACAGAGAGAATCCTCACTCTACGCCTTCTCACAGCATCTGGCTGTGCTAATCTTCTGTGCATCTATGCACCGACCATGCAAGCCAGCACTGAGACTAAAGATCAATTCTACGAACAACTAAGCAGCGTTGTTGCCACAGTCCCTGCCTCCGAACACCTCTACCTTCTGGGAGATTTTAACGCCCGTGTTGGCTCTGACCACGACTCATGGCCAGATGTGCTGGCTCACCATGGCATCGGGAAAATGAACGAAAACGGCCAGAGACTACTCGAATTCTGCTGCTACCACAACCTGTGCGTAACAAACACGTACTTCCAGAGCAAAGCATGTCACAAGGTGTCTTGGAGACATCCAAGATCAAATCATTGGCATCAACTGGACTTGATCATCACCAGGCACAACTCGTTGAACAACGTCCGCAGCACCAGAGCTTACCATAGCGCCGATTGCGATACAGACCATTCTCTGATTGCCACAAAGATAAAGTTGCGCCCCAAGAGGCTCCACCTCTCCAAGAAGAAATGCCAGCCGAAAATCAACACCTATCAGACCACCCATCAGGCCAAGAACCAGGAGTTCATAGATCGGCTGGGAGAGCTGCAACACTGCGACCAAGAGCCTAATGCGGAAGTCAGATGGAACTCGCTCCTGAATACCATCTCCAGAACTGCTTTACTCACGTATGGTAAAAAGAAACACAAGAACACCGATTGGTTCTAAGCGAATGCGGCAGATCTTGAGCCTGTTATTGACGCCAAGAGAAAAGCATTGATTGATTACAAACGCGACCCAAGTCAGTCCACCTTCGAAGTGTTGAAAGCTGCCCGATGAAAAGCCCAGCAGACGGCTCGACGCTGCGCAAATGACTATTGGCTTCAACTGGCGAATAGCATCCAAAAAGCGTCAGACGCTGGCAACGTAAGGAGCATTTATGAAGGCATCAAAAAAGCAACAGGCAAGTCAGCAAAGAAGATTGCACCCTTAAAGTCCAAATCAGGAGAGACCATCACAGACAAAGACAAGCAAATGGCAAGGTGGGTCGAACACTATCTGGAACTTTATTCCAAAGAAAACTCTGTGACTCAGATAGCACTGGACGCTATTGAAGACTTGCCAGTCTTGGAAGAGCTGATGTCGAGCCGACCATGGACGAACTCAGCAAAGCTATTGATGCCTTAAAGAGTGGAAAAGCACCAGGAGACGATGGCATCCCACCAGAAATAATCAAATGCGGTAAACCGTTTCTACTAGAACCACTTCACAAGCTCCTTTGCCTATGTTGGAGAGAAGGTAGAGTTCCACAGGACATGCACAATGCCAAGATTGTCACCCTGTATAAGAACAAGGGCGACCGCAGCGACTGCAACAACTACAGGGGCATCTCACTGCTTAACGTCGTGGGTAAAGCTTTCGCACACGTTGTCCTCAACCGTCTCCAAGTCCTAGCAAGTCGTGTGTATCCTGAATCACAATGCGGCTTCAGATCAGGAAGATCCACAGTCGACATGATCTTCTCCGTGCGTCAGCTCCAGGAAAAGTGCAGAGAACAGCGGATGCCGCTGTATATCGCCTTTATCGACCTAACTAAGGCATTCGACCTTGTAAGTAGGAACGGCCTATTTCGGCTACTCAAGAAGATCGGCTGTCCACCTAGGCTGCTCAACATTACAACTTCTTATCACGAAAACACGCTACGATGGAGAACCTCAGAATCCTTCATAATCAAGAGTGGGGTCAAACAGGGTTGTGTGCTAGCGCCTACATTATTCGGTATCTTCTTCTCGATGCTGTTGAACTTCGCATTTAAAGAGTCTGCCGAAGGTGTTCATTTACACACCAGAAGTGACGGGAAACTGCTGAACATGGCACGCCTAAGAGCAAAGACAAAAATTCGCACTGTCCTCATCAGAGACATGCTGTTCGCTGATGATGCGGCCCTGGTGTCACACACGGAGGAACACCTTCAGCAGCTGATGAATCGCTTTGCTCAGGCTTGCAGGGAATTCGGTCTGACCATCAGTATCAAGAAAACCAACATCATGGGTCAAGACATTCCTGTTCCACCCTCAATCACAATCGACAATCAGGTGCTGAAGGCCACTGACAAGTTCACATACTTGGGTTCCGTCATTACTAGCAGCCTATCCCTCGACATTGAGATTGATAAGAGGCTCGCCAAAGCAGCCAGCGTCATGGCCAGATTGAGCAAACGTGTATGGACCAACAACCAACTGACACGAAACACCAAGCTCAAAGTGTACCAGGCATGCGTTCTCAGCACTCTGTTGTATGGCAGCGAAACCTGGACCACCTATGCCAGGCAAGAAGATCGTCTCGAAAGCTTTCATCTTTGCTGTCTCCGACGCATCCTTGGCATAACATGGCAAGACAAAGTCACCAACACAGCCGTACTCAATCAAGCCAACTCACTCAGCATACACCTCCTTCTATGCCAAAGACGTCTACGCTGGCTGGGTCACGTGCGTAGAATGGAAGAAGGTCGCATACCCAAGGACATCCTCTATGGCGAGCTGGCTACAGGACAACGTCCAGTTGGTCGCCCGCAACTACGCTTCAAAGACGTCTGCAAACGCGACCTCAAACTTACGGGTATCGACCCTGGCAGATGGGAAGAGCTAGCCGATGACCGGAGGGGCTGGCGCCAGACTGTCCACAAAGGCATCAAAAAGGGCGAGGAAGAACGCAGGCAACATCTAGAATCCCGAAGGCAAAGAAGAAAGATGAGGCAGCAGAATCAGGCTCTCGATCTTCCATCCGACTTCACCTGCAGCCGCTGCAGCAGAGACTGTCGATCCAGAATCGGTCTGCTGAGCCACTCTAGAAGCTGCCGTCAAAGAACACATCAGAGCGCTATCATCATCTCACGAGATGGATGTATGCCAACAACAATAATAATAATAAAGTTATAGTTATAATAAAATATTTATTTTTATGATTGTTATAATAGTTGGGTGGCACACCACGGCACAGGCGCGGGACAGTCTGCAGAAGAAGTTGAAGCAGAGGCCTGGCATTGAGTGCCTCGTGCAGCACCACATCCTCGAGGGTGGGTGTGAGGGGGGGGCGGGGTGAGGGGGATGTAGAAGAGAGAGTGAAAGGAGTAGGGAGTGTTAAGAAAAGGAGGACTGTTTCGATCATCATCATCATTAGCGCCACCATCAGCATCAGTAATATCATCAACACTATTATCATCGTCATCATTATCATCGTCATCATTATCATCGTCATCATTATCATCGTCATCATTATCATCGTCATCATTATCCTCATCATCATCGCTATTATCATCATTATCAACAGCGTCTTCATCATCATCATCATCATCATCATCATCATCATCATCATCATCATCATCATCAACACTGACACCCGCTCAACAGACGCCCACCCAATGACCGACCGATCACTGCACGAGAAGCAAAGGTGGTTGCCTTCGTGACTTCACTAAGTTGCCACAAAGAGACAACAGATCCACCTGAATACAACTTTAAACTGCATTACAACACTGCACTACAACTTTATACTGCATTACAACACTGCACTACAACTTTAAACTGCATTACAACACTACACTACAACTTTATACTGCATTACAACACCACACTACACTTTAAACTGCATTACAACACTACACTACAACTTTAAACTGCATTACAACACTACACTACAACTTTAAACTGCATTACAACACTACACTACAACTTTATACTGCATTACAACACTGCACTACAACTTTATACTGCATTACAACACTACACTACAACTTTATACTGCATTACAACACTACACTACAACTTTATACTGCATTACAACACTACACTACAACTTTAAACTGCATTACAACACTACACTACAACTTTAAACTGCATTACAACACTACACTACAACTTTATACTGCATTACAACACTACACTACAACTTTAAACTGCATTACAACACTACACTACAACTTTAAACTGCATTACAACACTACACTACAACTTTATACTGCATTACAACACTACACTACAACTTTAAACTGCATTACAACACTACACTACAACTTTATACTGCATTACAACACCACACTACAACTTTAAACTGCATTACAACACTACACTACAACTTTAAACTGCATTACAACACTACACTACAACTTTAAACTGCATTACAACACCACACTACAACTTTAAACTGCATTACAACACTACTACAACAACACATAACAACTAGAACGCTTCTGTTGCGTGCCATAGCGCTATATAAATGAATTTTTTTATTATTAGAACATCACTAAATCTGCAACACCACACAACAACAACAACCACCACCAACAACCACCCCAACAACCACCACCAACAACCACCAACACAACCACAACATCACCAACAACCACCAACACAACCACAACACCAACAACAACCACCACCAACAACCACCCCAACAACCACCACCAACAACCACCAACACAACCACAACATCACCAACAATCACCAACACAACCACAACACCAACAACAAACACCAACACAACCACCACCAACACTTCCAACAACCACCAACACAACCACCACCAACAACCACCAACACAACCACAACACCACCAACAACCACCAACACAACCACAACACCACCAACAACCACCAACACAACCACAACACCACCAACAACCACCAACACAACCACAACACCACCAACAACCCCAACATCAACAACAACACTACTAACAACCACCAACTCCACCACAACAACACCAACAATCACCAACACAACCACAACACCACCAACAACCACCAACACAACCACAACACCACCAACAACCACCAACACAACCTATACACCACCACCAACAACCACCAACACAACCACAAAAACACCACCAACAACCACCAACACAACCACAACACCACCAGAACACCACCAACAACAACCACAACACCACCAACAACCCCAACATCAACAACAACACTACTAACAACCACCAACTCAACCACAACAACACCAACAATCACCAACACAACCACAACACCACCAACAACCACCAACACAACCACAACACCGCCAACAACCACCAACACAACCAATACACCACCACCAACAACCACCAACACAACCACAACACCACCAACAACCACCAACACAACCACAACAACACCACCAACAACCACCAACACAACCACAACACCACCAGAACACCACCAACAACCCCAACATCAACAACAACACTACTAACAACCACCAACTCAACCACAACAACACCAACAATCACCAACACAACCACAACACCACCAACAACCACCAACACAACCACAACACCACCAACAACCGCCAACACAACCACAACACCACCAACAACCGCCAACACAACCACAACACCACCAACCACCAACTCAACCACCACAACACCACCAAAACACCACCAACAGACTCCTAAAGAAGCTGGAACTGCGGGAGAACCTCAACGACTACTTCTCCCACCGACCAGGCCCCCTCGACCTCCTCGACAAGAACATCCTACGACTCGAAGAGGACTCGGTAGACAGTCTCCACGAGGCCCTCTCTGGCAGTGGAGGTGCTGGAGGAGGAGGAGGAGGAGGAGGGGGTCTTGGGGGTGGAGGTACTGGTACTGGTGGAGGTGAAGGTGGTGGTCTTTTTGGAGGTCTAATGGGGGTCGGGGCAGGCTGGGATGGTAGAAACGGTTTTGCTGACCTGCTGGATGGAGCAGTCCTTCACCACCACAGCACCTCTCCTCCCTCCCTCGCCACTGGTGTGTCTTGTGTCTTTTTGGGACTCAATAATCTTAAATCATCTTGGCCACCGTGTAGTCCTTAAATACTTTAAAAAATCATTATCGTTATCATCATCGCCATCACTACAGACGACAGCCATTCGACAGACCTAGAAGATGCTTTCTTCCTCAACTCTCCCATCTTCACGGACCCCTCCCTCCTCTCTCCCCACTCTTTCCCCTTTTTTCCACCACTATCTCACCTCCACAACAACACACCAAGCACTGATGTTGCTGATGATACTAACAGAAACAATAACAACGTTATCGACCCTTCCAACATTGGTGTCAACAACAACAACAACAACAATATAAAACAAGAGGGCATTTGCAACAACCAAGAGTTTATCAGTGCTGATGATACCATGCAACAACAACAACAACACAACCAAATACAACAAAACGTCATACAACACGTCATGGTGCAACAACCACAACAAAACACGACAATGGAAATAGTGAGTGACTATGGATTGATGGAGGAAGCAGTAGATGCCTTCAACAACAACAACATCAACAACAAAAACAATATGTCAGATGGATTTTTCCCTTTTGAAGGCATCAGAAGTATAGTTATTGATAAGCAACAACAACAACAACAACAACAACAACAACAGATACTAAAGCAGCAAGAACAACATTTTGGTCAACAACAACAACAACAACAACAACAACGACAACAACAACGATCAAAGACATCATCTCTAAATAACAGCAACAACATACCACCACCTCCTGACATCACTCCACTTTTATTATCAACACAACATTTCCTCCACAACACTAACAACAACAACAACAACCTATGGAACCTTTCAAACAATGACAACAACAACAACAACAGCAACAACATCCACTTCAAAGCACCCTCCTCCGTCCCTCCCCTCCAACACCACTCGTCCATGCAGCCACCCCCCTCCCTGCCCACCCTCTCCCCCTCCTCCCTGGCATGCACTGCCACAGCCTACAGGCAACTCAAGTCGCAGAAGAAGATTAGGAGCAGGAACCCCTACAAGCCCAAGCAGATCAAGTTTCATGAGTATAAAGGTGGTGTTGTAGTTGTGGTGGTGTTGTTGTTGTTGTGGTGGTGATGTAGTTGTGGTGGTGTTGTTGTTGTGGTGGTGTTGTAGTTGTGGTGGTGTTGTTGTTGTGGTGGTGTTGTAGTTGTGGTGGTGTTGTGGTTGTGGTGGTGTTGTGGTTGTGGTGGTGTTGTTGTTGTGGTGGTGTTGTTGTTGTGGTGGTGTTGTAGTTGTGGTGGTGTTGTGGTTGTGGTGGTGTTGTGGTTGTGGTGGTGTTGTTGTTGTGGTGGTGTTGTAGTTGTGGTGGTGTTGTAGTTGTGGTGGTGTTGTGGTTGTGGTGGTGTTGTAGTTGTGGTGGTGTTGTAGTTGTGGTGGTGTTGTGGTTGTGGTGGTGTTGTGGTTGTGGTGGTGTTGTGGTTGTGGTGGTGTTGTAGTTGTGGTGGTGTTGTAGTTGTGGTGGTGTTGTTGTTGTGGTGGTGTTGTGTTTGTGGTGGTGTTGTAGTTGTGGTGGTGTTGGGGTTGTGGTGGTGTTGTGCTTCTTGCTGATTTGATGTTGTTCAATCAATAAATCAATCAAATAAGTTTCTATAGCGCTTTTTTTTCTCAAATTTGTTTTCATTATTATTGATGTTCAAGTATATTTATATAGATCTATGAGAACACACGATGAAAAAGCAACAAAGACACTTAAACAACAACCATGATAATGAATACAACAACAACAACAACTCTAACTACCACAACTACAACCATCACAACCACAACAACAACAACTATAACTACCACAACTACAACCATCACAACCACAACTACCACAACTACAACCACCACTAACTACCATCACAACCACAACTACCAAAACTACAACCATCACAACCACAACCACAACTACCACAACTACAACCATCACAACTACAACTACAACCATCACAACTAAAACTACCACAACTACAACCATTACAACCACAACTACCACAACCATCACAACCACAGCCATCACAACCACAACCATCACAACCACGACAACAACTACAACCATCACAACCACAACTACAACAACCACAACTACAACCACAACTAAAACCATCACAACCACAACTACCACAACTACAACCACCACAACCACAACTACCACAACTACAACAACCACGACAACCACAACTACAACAATCACAACCATCCCAACCACAACCACAACTACAACAACTACAACCATCACAACCACAACTACAACCATCACAACCACAACTACAAACATCACAACCACAACTACAACCATCACAACCACAACTACAACCTTAACTACAACCATCAAAACTACAACAACCACCACAACAACAACCATCACAACCACAACTACAACAACCACAACCACAACTACAATCACAACCATCATAACTACAACTACAACCATCCCAACCACAACCACAACTACAACAACCACAACTACAACAGGCCCTCCAGGGGCGCTGAAGGGCAAGCCGAAGTACGAGTCGTTGTTGGTGTTGGAGCAGCAGCAGGAGCAGCTGATCAAGTGGCAGGTGTGTTGTTTTTGTTGTTGTTGTCGGCGGTATCTTCAAGTACCTCATATTTATGTCTGTTAGTAGGGCCAAAAAGGGTGCGTCTTATACATGGTCTTACTGTATTCTGTAATAATGGTGCGCTCTGAATGGTGGCACCGGTGAGAATGATAATGGAAGTATTGTTAAACTGATTAATGAAGATGATTATCATAATCATTACAAGATAATAATCATTACTTGATGATCTCATAATCATCATTACCAGATGATCATAATAATAATAATAATAATGACGAGCATTATTATAGTGGCGTATAACCCGAACGGGCTTCCAGGCCACTTGGGCTGCATATTTTCATTTGCGCCTTTGGGTTACTAGGGCATTGGTTGCACTTGAACCTAGGACCTTTCATTATTGGTCAAGCCGAGAGTCGTTGCCGACTCAGCTACCCGTTCACCCATGCTACCCGTTCACCCATAATAATCATTACTTGATAATCTCATAATCATAATCCTCATTACTTTGACGATGATCAACATAATCATCATCATCATCACCTCAATTGCAGGTGGGAGGCAAGGAATCAAGCAGCACCTCTCATGCCAGCACACCTCCTTCCACCCACGCCATCGACTCGAACCTCCGTGACATCAAGGCGAAGGTCCTAGCCAACCTCCTCAACCCCTCCAACTCCCCTCCTCCTCCCTCCAACAACAACGCCTCATTCCTCCCCATCCTGCCCCACCTCGCCCCCTCCCCCATCCACCATCCCCAACAACCCACCCTTGGCAACCACCCATCCCTTAGCAACCACCCCTCCCTTAGCAACCTGAAAACGCCAGAGCTGAGGGCGTTCTGCAAGGCGCACAACCTCAACGCCACCGGAAATAAGGCGCAACTTCTCCAGAGGGTCAACAACTTCTATAATGCCAATGGCGGTGCTGGTAATAGTGCTGGTGCTGGTAATAGTGCTCTTAGCGTTTGTAATAATAATAATAATAATACGAATAAGAACAATAATAACGTTATTAAAAATAAAATTACAAATATTATGAATTATAATAATAATAAGAATAGTATAAACCCTATTATAAATACTAATGATAGTAGTAATAATAAGAGTCCTTTAAATATTATAAATGATAGTAATATTAACAAAATTAACAATAATGACATTAACAATAATGATAATAATAATATATTAAATAATAATAATAATAATATATTAAATAATAATAATAATAATATATTAAATAATAATAATTTACTAAATAATAATAATGATAATAACGAAGAGACGATGAGGTTCAAGACCTTCAATGAACTCCTGAGCATCTTCAAGCATGGAGGCAATCCTGATAATAGTCTCAGTAATAATAATAATTATAATAATAATAACTTTATTGATACTGGCTTCAACAACAAGACATTTAACGATATTTTAAAGATATTCAGCAACAACCACAGCAATAACCATGCCAACAAAAACCCCATTAACATTAGTTATAACAACAACAACAACAACAACAACAACAATGATAATAATAATAATAAAATAAGAAGTGCCTTAGCCAAAGTTAACAGTTTTGATGGTATCTATTTACATGGCTTTAATAACAATAACAACAACAACAACAACAATAATAATAATAATAATTTCAATTTCAATGATATTAAAAGTAGATTCGATTTAGAAACAGGGATGAGCGATTTAATTAAGAGTAAGCCATTATTCTTTTTCGACCCTTCTGACATAGTAAGTAACCACAACAAAAACAATAATAATATTAATAATAACAATACTAATAATAATAAAACTAACAATAATGTGAATACAAATGATAATAATAATATTTATAATTTCGACAAACAAAAGTGCGCTAGTATAGCTAACAGCAATGTTGACGAAAGCGCCAAAGTTGATACTATTACCAGGATCATCACAAGAAATACTAGCTTCAACAACACCAACAATAACAACGTTAATAATACCAACAGTTTAATCAACAACAACAGCAACAACAACAGCAACAACAGCAACAGCAACAATCTAGTAGAGAGTGAGGTGGCGGCACTGCGGAGGAGGGTTGGTCAGCTGGAGGGCGAGTTGGAGAGGGAGAGGTGGAGGAACAAGCAGGCGGTCACGCAGACGAACAAGAAGGAGGACCTCTTGAGACGCCTCCTGATGATCGTCCAGAGTAATAACACCAATAATCATAATAATCATAATCATAATAATAATGATGATACTAATATTATAAATAGTAATAATAATGGTAATAGAGGTGATAGTAGTGATATAAGCGATTCTTTTGATGATCCCATCATGAATTTATTCTACGGTATTAGCAGCAACAACAACAACAACAACAACAACACAAGTTTAAGCTCCTCAACTACCATCACCAACAATACCGCATCAGTCACTATAGCTGCCAACAACAACATAAACAACAACAAAATCACTCCGCCACAACAACAACAACTCACAAGCGAAATGCTAAGCATCTTTTTGACTCAAGGCCACAGCAACAACCACCACAGCAGCAACCATAGCAGCAACCACAGCTTGCCAGGTAGCAGCAGCGATAGCAGCATCAGCGGTGGTGGCGGTGGTAGTTGTGGCGGTGGTAGTTGTGGTGGTGGTAGTTGTGGCGGTGGTAGTTGTGGTGGTGGTAGTTGTGGCGACGGCGGCTTGGAGAGGGAGGTCAGCATTGGATCGAGCACTTTCAAGCAGTTGCAAAGCCGCTTCGAGCGCAACAGCACCGCTAACGCCTCGTCGAAGCAAGCCAAGGTGACTCTCAAGCAACCAAATACAACCACATCTTGCCAACGATTACATCCACAACAACAACAACTACATCCACAACAGCAACAACTACATCCACAACAACAACAAATGCATCCACAACAACAACAACTACATCCACAACAGCAACAACTACATCCACAACAGCAACAACAGCCACAACAACAGTTACAACCGCTACAACTACATCCACAACAACTACAACCACATCAGCAACCACAGCAACTGCAACATCCACTCAAACAACTCGACGCACAACTACCTCCACTGCAACAATTCTTTAACCAACAACAAGTCAACCAACAACTCAGCAACACACTCTTCAACATAAGCAATAGCAACAACGATACTCTCCAAAACTATAACCATCTCCTCTCTTTCATAAATAAAAACAACGCTGTTTATAATAATAATATAAATGTCATTAACAATAATAAAAACAATAATATATTAAATAATAATAATAATAATATATTGTTTGAGCGGTATCCAGTCGAAATTGTGGAAAAGCATCAAACGCTTAAAAAATTAGTTCAGCCAGTAGGCATTCTATCCCAACAACAACAACAACAACAACAACAACAACAACAACAACAACAACAACATACAACAGCCATGTCGCACTCTCTAGATGACGTTTTAGAAGTCATCAACAATAATAACAACTACAACGATAATTATAAAATCACAAATAATCTTCGTTCCAATAATAATAATAATATTAATGTTAATAATGTTAATAATAATATTGATACCAGCAGTATAAATATTACTCAATTAAAAAACCACTTTAACAATCTCAACAACAACAACAACAACAACAACAACAGCAATGGCAATAATAAAGATCACAATTCTTGGAATGGCCAAGCTACGTTGTTTGCTCCTCTACCTTTCAAGGTCACTAAAAACCACAACAATACTAATATCAAGTCACCACACGTCATGGAGATGGATGATGACAATACTTTGAACAATAACAACAACAATAACAACAACAATATCAACAACAATAACAACAACAATAACAACAACAACAACAACAATAACAACAACAACAACAACAACAACAACAACAATAGTATTTACACCTCAAGAACTGCCTATAAAGAAAAAAGGCATAATAACCTACAAAACGACCATAAAAACAGCAATGATAATAATAAAGCAAGTAACATAAATAATAATGATAATATTATAATTAATAATATGAATAATAATGAGAATAATAGTGCTGATAATGATAGCTACATTGACTGCCTCATGCACACTCCACAGTCAGGCATGGAAGTGATGGATTTTCTAAGTGATGAATAATAATAAACAAGCAAAATAAAAATAAGAAATTATTATTTGGAATAAATTATGATGATTAGGATTATTGTCTCGTATCTTACTATTTTATTTATCATGCAGCAAAGTTACAGTAGTATTACACGCATCCCATTGATTTTGTAACAATTCGTCACGTGCACTAAGTGCATTTGTATAGCGCATGCACGTGATTAAGGTTTCATCACTTTTCCGCAAAAGCATTTTCCAAAGTAAGGTAATAATTTGTAAATAGAGATGATTATGATGACCTTAATAATAATAATCATAATAATAATATTTTTAATGGATTATTTATGGCAAGATATTATTGATATATGTATGATTAAGATTACACAACATCTAGCATTCATCCACCCTTGAAGTACACACCCATGCACACATGCCTAAGCATCCTTGAGACTTCAGACTGTGTGCCTACCTACAAACACGCACACTCGATACACAAAAACTTATTAAACTATTATTATTATTATTTATATTAATTTAAATATTATTCTTAATCTTATTACGCTACTTCAATAAAAACGTAAAACTTCTATTTTATACTTTTTGTAACTTCTTACCTTTTCGACCCACCTCTGGTTACTAAGATGTAACATGGTTTGGGCAGCAGGGATGGCTTAGATGGTAGACGTCGGACTTGCAACTTAAAAGTCGCCAGTTCGAATCCTTGACAAGCAGCCGTGAACTATCATATACCTAGTGTATATGATGCGGTGTTTGCGACGTATGCATTGAAAGATGTGTACGTCGTGTGGAGTGGCGTCTCTGGCGCATAAGGACCATGGTTCTCAGAACCATTGTAACATGGCCTGCGTCTGTCAGGCTGTGAATAATACAGAGCATTAAAAAAAACATGGTTATAACTACCAATTAATTATGTATAATTGCCTCGTTGATTGCCCACTCAATTGAATGCTCTCGCATCTTAATTGCATGGCCATTTACTCCAACGTTTTTTGAGGCTATTTTTCTAACAATAAATCTGAATGCCGTCCATTTCTAATGCATCATCAAAATGGTAATCATCATCATCATCATAGTTATAATCATCCTCATCATTATCATCATCGCCTCGGCGCATGAGAACCATTCTAACATGGACTGCGTCGGTCAGGCTGTGAATAATACAGACCATTTAAAAAAATATTTTTAATTAAAAAATCTTCGTCACTAAAAAGATTAACAAATCATCCTCAGAAGAGGCTAAGATTTTTTCACGGCATCATCATCATGACCACCACTAGCGACACCACCATCATCATGACCACCACTAGCGACATCATCATCATCATCAGGAGCATCACGTGCGACATCATCATCAGGAGCATCACGTGCCTCCTTGAGCGCCCTCCCACTCATCAGACGGAAGAAGACAGACGGAAGCAAACACCTGGCGTACACTGCCATTCTGTACACGCACTTGCACACCAGCACCTCTGTGTGTGTGGTTGGTGGGTGGGTGAGTGGGTGGTCGAGTGTGGTGGGTGGATGGATGGTCGAGTGTGGAAGGGTGGTCAAATGTGTTGGGCTGGTTCTCGAATGTTGTGGGTGAGTGGTTGAGCGGTTGGGTGTGGTGGGTGTGTAAAGGCTCTCGCCTTGACCCATGGAAAATGGTCCTAGGTTCAAGTGCAACCGATGCCCTAGTAGCCCCTTAGCGCGAATTGAAAATATGCAGCCTTCGTGGCCTCGAAGCTCGTTCCGGTTATACGCCATTATAATAATGCTCGTAATTATTATTATTATTAATATGATATTGATGATAATGATGGCAGTAGTGATAATGATGATGAAGATGAAGATAGACATAGTGATGATGATGATGATGTCTCACCTGACTCTTGATTGTCAATAGCTACAAGCACCCTGTCTGCCAGCTCTGAAGGCAGCATTCCTTTCTTCTGGTTTTCATCCATCACTGAAGTCGTGAAGATGATGATGAGTATGATGATGATGATGATGATGATGATGATGATGATGATGATGATGATGATGATGATGATGATGTCGTGGTTAACTTATCCAGTGTAGGTGATAGAGAATAACCTTTGAGTTAAACAGATGAACTTCATTCTCAAGTTCTATTTTATAAACTCGTGATCAACACTACCAGGATCATCATCATCACCAGCAACATCATCATCAAGCGTACCTCCATGCTTGCTGCCATCTCCGTGTAAGGCGCTTAGAGAGAGGGATGTCTGCACATACGCTGGTGACACCACTGTCACCTGTAGATGGGATGGCATGGGAACTCAATGGATGATGATGATGATGATGATGATGATGATGATGATGATGATGATGATGATGATGATGATGATGATGATGATAATAATGATGATGATGATGATAAGGAGGATATACATTTCATCATTTCAGTGGTGCTTCATCCTTTCTAACCAAAACAACTTCGACCTTCCAACTCACCTCTTCTCATCCACCTCATCCAACTCACCTCTTCTCATCCACCTCCTCCAACTCACTTCTTCTCATCCACCACATCCAACTCACCTCTTCTCATCCAACTCACCTCTTCTCATCCACACACTCTAACCCACCAACACATTCTCATCCACTCTCTTCGCCCCATCTCTTTTCATCCATCTTTACCAGTCCACCCACTCCCCAAACCCCTTTAACCTACTAATCCGCATCTATCCCTTCTAACCCATCCCTCCTCATCCAACCACTTTTTCCTAACCCGCCCCTTCTCATCCACTCCTCTAATTATCCCTCCCCCTTCAACCTACCTTGACACCCCTCCTATCCACCTTGACACCCTTATCCCTCCCCCTCCCCCTTCAACCTACCTTGACACCCCTCCACCTCCAACCCACCTTGACACCCCTCCCCCTCCCCCTCAACCCACCTTGACACCCCTCCCATCCACTTCAGCTCTCAGACAGTCAGCAAACGCCTGCAATGCATGCTTTGAGGCTGAGTCTGTCATGATGATGATGGTGGTGATAATGATGATGATGATGATTAGGATGATGATGATGATGATGATCCTGATGATCATGAATGAGTATACAAGGGTGGAACTAATTAGTAGAAATAGATTGATTAGACATCCTCATTCCCATCAACATCATTACCACCTTCTTCATCATCATCATCATCACTACCACTAAAACCATCACACTATCATCATCCCCATCATTATCATCATCATTATCAGGCCACTACTAATATTTAAACAGAAAGATAATGAGATAAATGAATGGATGGATTGTTGGATGGATGAATGAATGGATGTAGGACCATACAGGCGGATCGGTGTGGGATGGAGAGTCTTCCCTGCAGGCTGCTGATGAAGACGATGTGACCTGAGCCCTGTCTCAGTAGAGTTGGAAGAACAGCTGATGGTGGTGGTGTGAGCTTGTGAAGATGATGTTGATGATGGTGGTGGTGGTGTTGATTTGTGATGATGATGGTGATGGTGGTGTTGATTTTTGATGATGATGATGGTGGTGGTGTAAGCTTGTGATGATGATGATGATGATGATGACGATGTAACCTTGTGAAAAAGTTTAAAAAGTACAAATAGAATTGCTTTTGTGAGATAAAATACCAGAAAGAAACGGAAAAGTCAAAGTTTCACTAGCACCATTGGTGGCCTCGACTTGACCAAAGTAGTTGACCTCCATGACCTGTCGATGAACCTTGACCTCAGTGCCTGAGATGCTGCCCCTGTAACTGATGCCCGCGTTGTTCACCAGGATGTCCAGAGCGGTCTTCGAGAGGGTGCGCCTAACCGCTTCACCATCGGTTACATCCAGCTGCCTTACTTCTATTTGGTCTTCAGTTCTTTCAGTCTAAGATTTTTTCATTAAATTATATTTTTATTCTTATTTATTATTATTATTATTTAAAATAGGCATACAAACAGTGCTCAGCAGTTTTTGCTTGACTCTCTCCAGCTCAGACACTCTCCTGGCACACAGTATCAACTTACATCCTGCCTTCCAAAACGCCTCTGCAAGACCTGCAAATTTGAAGTAAATTTTGGAACTCAAAGTTGATTTTTAAAATTTATTTAAACAAAAATGTTTTTTTAGAAAATTAAGCTCCAAACTTTCGCCTATTCCGGAACTGGCGCCAATGATCACCACGGTTTTTCCATGCAGTTGGCTGGCTTTATTTTTCCTTGATAAATACCACACTAATCCAGCAGTACATACGCCAATCACTACAGTTATATACAACATGACCAAAATACTTTTAAAAATTAAAAAAACCTTAGTTAAATGATTTATAAATATTAAAATAAATTGTCACTATTTTAATGACCTGTGAGAGTCATTTAAATAAAGTTCAAACTTAAAAGTAAACTAAAAACTATGTTTGAAATTATTTTTAAAACAAAATATTTGTATTATTTTGATCATATTTATTTTTCAAAAATTAATTTTCCATTATCTCTTATAATCATAATCTAGATTTAACTTTTTTCACTTTTAAATTTTAAAGTTTAAAATTAGCTTTAAAAATCCCAACAAACTCTTCACCGGCAAATCCACTCAAAATTAATTACCATAATTTTAATATAGTTTAAAACCTTCAGCAGGCGCATAACTTGATTTAAATCTTTTAAATATGCATTTTCTAAATGCCATAAGCTGTGTCATCTGCATTGTAAACGTGGTGCTTTTGATTGGGGGAGCTTTCGCTGAACTTCAAACGCTAGATGAAGTTGCCCTCAAGCAAGCCCTCACTTCTAATCGTCTTGTGCTTGCTCACATTAGTAAGTTGTGTAATAATAAATCTCTTTTTTTAAACGTCTGTTTGATAATTACAATATTTATATTTATCAAATATTACTCTAATATTGAATTATTCATGAATTAGGAAGCAATGAGAACTGTGATGAAGAGTGTAGAGAAAACTTGAAGTTCTTGTCAGAAATGCAAGCAACACTTTCAAGCTATGGTACTCTTAATGAGTTTAAACTTTTATTTTGCATGTGATAAACCTTCTTAAAAAAGTAATAAATAATTTTTTCTTTTGACAGAAATTCACACTTTTGATATGTACAGCCAAAAACTTCTCAAGCCTTACACAAAAGAAGGCAAAGTACCACATAGCAGACTATTTTTCTACAGAAATGGCACTCCTCTTTTGTATGAAGGTTTTACTAATAACTTCCACCCATTCTTCACCACTATATAAATTCAAAATCCATTTTTAAAATAATTCTTACCTGGCATTCACCACTATATAAATTCAAAATCCACTTTTAAATCACTTTCACCACCATGACACCACGACACCAGGTGAGGGGCTTAAGAGGGGGGAGTTGGTGGAGTTTGTGCAACAGCACAGCAACCAGATCTACTCGAGGAGCCTCGATGACCAGGTTTTCCTCTACCTCATCAAAAATCTTTGCTGGAAATATATTTTTCAGAAAATATATTTTTTTATAAGAAATCTATTTTTTAAATAATTTTAATGAATTACATATAATATTTCATGAATTATAAGTTAATAGTTACCAATTATCTTTCTCACCCATCTCTTGTCCATCTCCATCACCCAAACATCTTTTTTTGTCAACCATTCCACAAAAGCTTTTTTCTGTACTCCCATCCATCCCAATCACCACCAATCCATCCCTATCACCACCCATCCATCCCAATCACCACCCATATCCCAATCACCACCCACCATCCCCATCACCACCCACCATCCCAATCACCACCCATCCATCCCAATCACCACCCACCATCCCCATCACCACCCATCCATCCCAATCACCACCCACCATCCCACCCACTATCCCACTCACTAACCAACCCCCATCCACCCACTCCACCCACCCATGCAGACGTTTGAACACGAGACACAGGCTTCCACGGGCTCAACCACGGGAGACTGGTTCATCTTGTTGTTAGTCCTCCTGATTATCTCCTTGTGTATTGCTTCTTCTTCTTCTGCTTTTAGTTTGCATGTTTCCTTGTATTCCTGATTTGTATCTCTGTGTACAAACATGTGTACGCTTGTTTATGTCTATCAATCAGAACTCCTCCACATCTCTTTTTTTCTTTTTTTTCTTCTTTTTTTCTCTTTCTCCTTCTCTCTCATCCACCCATCCTTCCCCCTCCCTTCAGCTTTTCTCCGGAATGTGACGAGTACCTCTCGCTGTGGGAGACTTTGGCAGCGAGGTTTAAATTATTATAATTGTTGTTAGAAATCATAATAATAATAATGATTATTATTATTTATATTATTCAGGCGATGATGATGATACCCTCAAAATCAATAATAAACTTCTAAATATTATTGATATCATTAGCGACAATCTTCTATGCCACTTCCAACCCTCCCACTTCCGTCATTAACTCTCCAATACCACCACTACCACCACCTCGACAACTGACACCACAACCACCCTCTCGACAACCACCATGACTACCACAAACACCACTGACACTTGGATACCAACCACAACCACCACCACCTCAGACTGGCGCATGTCAAGGTGGTGGCAAGCGTCGACATGGCACAGGCGCCCATCAGCAGCGAGCGCTTCAAGGCCTCCCACTGTCCCTCGCTCTACTTGTCAGTCCATCTGCTTTCCTTCTTTCCTGCCCTTCTCCGATGCTCTACATGCATTCATCTACTCTTTCTTTTCCAACTATCTTCCATCTTTCCATCTATCTTTCATCCTTCCATCTATCTTTCATCCTTCCATCCATTTTCCCACTTCTTCCCTTCCTGTCACCTGTCATTTTCAACCTATCCACTCATCTACCAACTTTCCATCTATCCATTCTCCACTTTCACCAACTCACCATCCACCCAGCTTGAGGGCAGGCAAGTACTACAAATACGACCAGCCCATCGAGCTGGCCAAGCTGGTCTTGTTCGCCGAGGGGTGGTACAAGAATGCCCCATCCCACCCCGTCAAGCCCCTGCCCACCGCCTTGTAGGTGGCCTAGGGGGAGGGGGGTCTGATGGTGGTGGTTCGAATTTATAGAATTTATGTTCCTCATTGTCATCATTATGGTTATCATCGTCATCATCATCACCACCATCATCATCATCACCATCACCATCATCATCATCACCATCTACCTTCTGCAACCCTCCCCAGTGACTCCTTGCTGGAAAGCGTCGTCAGCACTATGAAGGTGCGTTGTTGTTGTTGTTGTTGTTGTTGTGATTTTGTTGTTGTGCTTTTATTTTTTTTGTTGTTTATGTTTTTGTGGTGTTGTTGAAGTGTTGTCGCTGATGAGGTGATGTTGATGTTGTTGTTGAGATGTTGTTGTTAAGGTGTTGTTGTTGAGGTTGTTGATGTTGCTTGAAGTTGTTTTAGTCGGCTCGATAGTCCCTCACAGATGCATGTTTTGGTGCATTATGAAATAATAATCGATAGAATGTTACGACTGTTGAGCTGTATTCGTGGCGCGCTTTCATAAAACAAAATGTCTGCCAACGCCACAACTATAACAACACGTACAACGTCATCAACAACATGTGGTCTCTAAGCTCATCCGGGTTTACGCCGCGTAAATAATACTCGTCGTTGTATTGTATTATAACAAAAACATCTACAACAACAACAGCATTAACAACAACAATACAACAAAACTACAACCAAAATACAAAAACAACACAACAACAAAAACATAACAACACAAAAAGAACAATAACAAAATCAACGCAACTGTCGGCAGCAAGTGCAGCTGTGGTATGTAGTGGTTGCAGCCTCAGCCGTCGTGGCTGCCATCTTGTCTGTCGTCTGCTTCAGAAGATGCTGCAGGAAAACAAAACCGAAACTATTTTGAAATTCTTTTTTGTTTTGTTTTTGTGTGTTAGTTTTTTAAAGAGATTTTTAGATCTTAAAATCGCTTTTATGTTTTTTGTTTGGGAGAACAGGCGTAATACTGGTGCTGGGTGATTTTTTGTTTTTCTTCAACTTTTTTTTTCTTCTCAATGATCTCGTCAGGCTTTTTTTTTCATGCTGTTTTTTTTCTCTTTTTCATTGAAAACTTGAAGCTTCAAAAAAACTATTTTTAGACTTTCATAAAAACATTTTTGATGGGGGTTTGTTTATTCGGTTAATTTTGTTGACCTAATTGTTTGCTCATTTCCACTTTTTTCTCGCTCACAAACAGTTTTGATCTTTTTCTTAAAAAGTGGAAAAAGTTTTGTTTCATAATAATTTTTTAATTTAACAAATAAATAAAAATTATGAATTATAAAAAAAAGTAAAGTTAATTAATAAAAAAGTTAATTATTAACCATGGACTAAAAATATATTTTAAAACCATACTATTAGAAAATACTTCTAACCCATGAAATTAAAAAATGCTATTATCCAGATCAAACTTTGATGATTAATCGAAGTTTTCCCGAAAGTAGAACAATTATTGCAACTTACCGTTAAATGTTTGTCAAGCTGAATTGCCACTCCACCACAGGACTCTGTGATGTTCAAGTACTTGGTGCTAATGGCATCGGCAATCATCATCATCACCACCCTCGTCATCCTCTTCATCTCAAGAATTCGTCCATCCACTGTCGATCATTCTAAAATCAATTAAATCAGGATGAGGATGATGCTGCTGATGATGGTGGTAGTGATGATGATGATGAGGGTTATAGTAATTTATAAATATTCAGTTGTTTTCCATCTAAGGGTTGTTTGTTGTCGTCTTTCGTTTCTTGTTCAATAAAATAAATATTGAAAAATGAAAATAAAAAAATCAACTTTTTTTGTCCGTATTCCATCTCATTCTAACGCCATGCCATCGAACACATACAAATCAACACAGACACAAACACATACAAACCAACACAGACACAAACACATACAAACCAACACATACAAACCAACACACAGACACAAACACATACAAAACCAACACAGACACAAACACATACAAACCAACACACAGACACAAACACAGAGACGAATACAAACAGACACATACACAGAGACAAATACAAACAGACACATACACAGAGACAAATACAAACAAACACATACATAGAGACAAATACAAACAAACACATACACAGAGACAAATACAAACAGACACATACACAGAGACAAATACAAACAGACACATACACAGAGACAAATACAAACAGACACATACACAGAGACAAATACAAACAGACACATACACAGAGACAAATACAAACAGACACATAGAAAAGAATACACAGACACATACACAGAAACAAATAAAACAGACAAATAGAAATGAATACACAGACACATGCAAACAAAGACACAGAGACTCTTGTGTTGAGGGTGAATGAAGGCAGACTCCTTTTAGAAGACTTCTAACGTCCAGATAAGCAGACACTCAAGTACTGCACTGAAGATGATGATGTTGATGATGATGATGGTGGTGGTGATGATGATGATGATGGTGGTGATTATGGTTGTGATGATGGTGGTGATGATGTTAAAAACTGTGGTGATGATGATAATGATGATGGTGGTGATGATGATAATGATGATGGTGATTGAGGTTATTGAAGAGATGAAGTTATAAATGATAGGAATTATTGGTGCGGATGGTGAGGGTATAGGTGCTGCAATTGTTGTGTAGGTGGTGATGATCAAGAAGGTGGTAGTGATGATGATGATGGAGGGTGATGATGATGATGGGTGATCTGTGGAAGCGACTGACTAATTAAAGGACCCATTACGTCAAGTGTGTGATTGTATTATAATTAATGAAAAGGGTTTTATCTCTACACCCCTTACACTCAAGAAGATAGAGACTTTTGAGACGCTCACATATGAACTTACACGCACACACACACACACACACACACACACACAAATATATAAAAACGAGAATTGCCTCTGTGAAAGCTCTGTTTAATTGATCTAAACGTGTGTTCTGTTACCACTAAGAACTAAAATTAAAGTTCAATAAACCTACTTCGTTTCTGAAAACACTGTTAACAACTACACTCAAGTATCGACAACTAAATTGCGAAAAATCCATATTTTGCAACACACCACGGCAAAATTTTAAAAACTAAAACATCTTAACAACAACAACATTTTCCAAAACAACAACACAACACATTTTACGACTACAACACACTCTTCAACTACCATACTCTCTACACCTACAACACAATCCACAACTACAACACACTACACAACAACAACAACACATTATACAACAACCCAACAACTACAACACATTCTACAACAACTACAACCACAACACATTCTTCAACAACTACAACACATTCTACAACAACTACAACAATTTCTACAACAACCACAACTACATCAAGAATCCATCCAAACACCTTCTCCTCAACTCCCTCCACAACCCCCTCCACAACTGACACAAAACAACAACAATGACCAGCATGAGAGCTGTGAATCAGCTGGTGGATCTAATGACGGCAATCATCATCAACACCACTTGCCGCTCCAGGGGTGATGCTGATGGTGATGTGGAGGATAAATGTGTTGGCGACGTGCCAAGATCGTACCACCTCATCCAGAGTTCGTGACGTCATTATGTGCTTGTTAGCGAGAGCTTCATGCTTGTTTGTTCCTCAAACATCTTTGCGCCAGTCATGATTCAAACGAATTTTTTTTTACAATTAATTTTCAACTTTCTCATTCTCCTCTCTTCTCCCTTGACTAACTCTCTTCTCACCCTTATACAGCACCGTAAACGCCACCTTCATCTTCTAGAATCAGCCCGCTACCTCCATCTCTTCTCCACCTCCATCACTTCTACCCTCTACTTGCACTTCCACCCTCTACCCCACCTCCCACCTCCAAGCATCACTCCACCACCTCCTCTACCTCCTCCCCCTCAGAACTGCCTTCTGGAGTGCTCATCTTATACTCCTTCCTCCTCCTCACCACCGTCTCCACCATCGCCATCTACGTAGAGGAAGTCATCTTCATCGCAAGAAACTTCTGCAACAAGAGCAGGAAACACAAGACCATCTGGGTCTTGGGAGCTTTTCCCGTGAGAATCGAGATATGAATATACAATTTTAATGTGTTTATATTTATATTTTATATTTATTTTTTATTATATGAATAAATAAAAATACATAAACTTATTTTTTGAAAAAATAGCGTTTTAAAATATAAGTTAGGACTTTTATTTTGTTTTCAAATATCGCTTAAAGAAACTTTTCTTTGTTAAATATTCTTCTTCTCTACCTTTTAATTTATTTCTCCTTATCTTCCCCTCCTCTTCTTTCCCCCTCCTCTTTCTCCCCTCCTCTTTCTTCTCTTTTTCTTTCTATTCTCATTTCTATCCACCTCTTCCTTCTGCCCCTCCACCTATTCCCCCTTTCTTCCACCTCTCTCCCTTTCCTCCACCCCTTTCCCTTTTTTCACCTTCTCCTCCTTCTATCTCTCCACCTCCCTCCCTCCCAGATGTACTCCACCACAGCCCTCTTGGGAGTGATGGTGCCTCGTTCAGGCCCTCTGGTCGACATGGTCGCCAATGCGTGAGTCCTTACGGATCTTCATCAAATCATTCTGATTATATGCTTAATTATATACCCAGTTATATACCCAATTATATGCCCAATTATATACCTAATTATAAGCCTAATTAAATACCTAACTATATGTATAATTATATTCCCAGTTATTGCCAAATATATACATTAATAATTGTCTAAATAAATACATAATTAACTGTCTAATAAAATTTTTTATTATATGCTTAAATAATTTTTTATTAAATGTTTGATTAAATACATAATTTAATGTATATTTAACTGCTTAGTTAACTGTCTAATTAAATGCTTAATTAACTGCCTATTATTGGCTAATTAACTGCTTTATAATGACTAAACAATGCAAATGCATGCAAAATTGACTGTCTAAAAATGACTAATCAATTCATAATTAACTCCCTATTAATGACTAATTAATGCATAAGCATTCATAATTAACTCTCCATTAACGACTACTCAATGCATAAACATGCCTAATCAACCGAAGCTTCTTCGGCTCTTGCCTCTACAACTTCGGCCTCTTGATGGTGAACTACATGGGCGGCAAGGAGACGATGTGGAGGTCCATCGGATCATCATCAGCACCACCACGACTTGAAAGGATGATGCGTCTAAACACTCCACCTCTGTGCTGCTGCTGCGTCTGCTTGCCTGCGGTGACGTTTGACAGGTTGGTGGCAGATGACTTTCCGAGACTTGCTTCCAAATTTTAGCCATTTTGAAAATTTCCACACAATCAAATCCCTTTTTTGTTTAAAATCAAAATTTAAATTTAAAGGGATAATAAATAAACTTTTTATCATGAAAAGCATTTATCCATCCACCACTCCCCCCCCCCCCTCCCAAGAACCACCTACCTACGCCTGAGCGTGATGGTGATGCAGGTGTGTGTGGTGCGGCCCTTCATAATGTTCCTGGCGGCAGTGATGTGGGCAGATGGAATCTACGTGCCCGGAGACGTTAGCAAGCACTTGTTCACCCAGCTTCTTCTAGATATTTTTCTCCATATATTCATGATGATGATGATGATCATATATTACAGCTTCATACATCTCTCTTCGTTCTGAAACCCGAACATCCACTCACGCTTCTGAAACCATTGCCACCCACAAAATCACTACAACTACTTTTACATACCCCCCATCATCTACCACTTCAACCACTGATTATCTATTTCAACCATCAATTACCTCACCCTCATCTACTCTATCCAACCCCCAGCTACCCTCCCCCATCCAACCACTAACTACCCTATCCAACCCTCATCTACCTACTTCAAACATCTAACCCTCCTCCCCTTCCTAACAACCCACCCAAACCACCCACCACCCCCCAACAGACGAGCATTTACAAGGGCTTCATCTACATCGCAGTATGCAACCTCGCCTCCACCATCACTGCCGTCTATGGCCTCATGCTGATCAGAGGAGCACTAATGAAGGAGCTGCAAGAGAGGTGGGTGGGAAGGAGTGGGAAGGAGTGGGAAGGGGGTGGGGAGGTTGGTGTAAAGGAGAAGAAAGAGGGGAGGAAGAAAAGAGAGGGAGGAAATTGATGTGAAAAAGAGGGTGAAGTATTGTGAGGGTGGCTGATTGGTTTGGGAAAATGGACAAAAGAAAATAGAAAAGTTGAAAGAAAGAAAAATGAAAGCTTAAAAGTCACTGGACCAATTCTAATGGGACAATCACACTAATCACGTGATGATTATAGTTACGATGAGGAAGTCGACGATGATGATGGCGACGATGATGATGATGATGGCGACGACTTCACGACCTATTCTCCATCTCGGGCAAGATAGCTTGCTTGCAGTTGTGCTTGTTGAGCGGGGTGGTTCCAAACCTCGTGATCAGCATCCTCGTTTCGAATGACGTCATCCAGTGTAACAGCATGCTCACCTCCAAGGGGAGAGGAGAGAGTGAGTGAGGGGGGGGTGTTTCAAGATTTGATTAAAAATTGCAAGAATTAAATGTTTTTGAAATGATTTTATTGTCTGAAAATGTATTCCAGTCTGTAGTGAATCTCCCAACATCCCTTCCACTTACCAACTACCTTTTTTTCTTTTCTCAATCCCTATTTACCACCCCTTCCCCATCCATCCACTCACTCACCCCCATCTCCCCTCAGTTCTCTACCACATGCTTCTCGTTTTCCTGATGCTGCCTCTGCAGCTGATGGCCCGCTTCTTCTACAGACGGCCTCAAGACACAAGTGGTTATGCCTCTGAAGATGCAGCAGTCACCACCACAAGCCACTTGGCCACACTCGACCATCACCCTTCTGCCGTCGTCATTGACAATGCTGAGTCTTATCCACTGAAGACCACTACTTATAATGGTGGTAGTGGTGGTGGTGGAACTGGTGGTAGTGGTGGTGCTAGTGGTTTTGGCTCGTCTGTTCCCGTTCACTCTGTCGTCTGACCAGATGAACAATTAAATGGGACAAAACACCCTTAAATGGGACAAAACACCCTTAAATGGGACAATATGTCTTAAAATGGGACAATACACCCTCAAAAGTGTTTTACTGTGTTTTGACGATTCTAAAGACTCAGCGCATAATCTGCTTGAAGAGCATTGATGGATTACTTTATAAATTAATATTTATTTCTTGAGAGACATATATGCATATATTATATTTATACATATATTAAAACTATACATATATTATATAAAACTCATATAGAAATGCTTTGAAATCTTTTTCGCTTGTTTGTTCAGTTTTTCAATGACAATATCCCTTCTTTGCCAACGAGCCTCTTGCTGTATCCATTCGTTGCAGGCAAATGCAACAATGTAGCATTGGCACATAACCCTCCAGGTTTATTCAATAAGGGTGTTTTCATGTTTATTCAGTCAAAGTTTGTCCTTTTTTATTCGATCAAAGACTTTCTTTGTCATCGCTGCGGATGCATTAAAGAGGTTGAGATGTCTCTTCAGTCCTGAAGAAGCGAATAGTTTCTGCTGTGTTATAGCTTTATTGTCTAATAACAAAATAATAGGCAACCTGTTATTTTAATGTAAAGAATCATTGGAACAATCACTGATACATCATTGAGGCATTTGGTCAAACTTAATTTTTATTTCATAAACAAAAGTGACAAAAAATAAAAACATATATATATATATATATATATATATATATATATATATATATATATATATATATATATATATATATATATATATATATATATATATATATATATATATATATATATATATATATATATATATATATATATATATATATATATATATATATATATATATATATATATATATAATACAATATAATACATATATGGGGAGCGGGGATGGCTTAGATGGTAGACGTCGGACTTGCAACTTAAAGGTCGCCAGTTCGAATCCTTGGAAGCAACCGTGAACTATCATATACCTAGTGTATATGATGCGGTGTTTGCGACGTATGCATTGAGAGATGTGTACGTCGTGTGGAGTGGCGTCTCTGGCGCATAAGAACCATGCTTCTCAGAACCATTGTAACATGGCCTTAAATACGTTAATTCAATTTGCAAAGGCTGAAACTAATATTTAATCATTTTTCAATAAAAAATGTGGCATTATACCTACCATACAGTTTTTCAATAGTTTCAAGTTCTTCAATAAGTTTAGTTTAGGGAGTTAAACCACGCAGATCTTTTGACCTCTATAATGGTTTTTAAAAAAATAATAAAAAACACATATATATATCTAATAATAATAATTATATATAAAAAATATATATATATTTATTTTCTTCAATAAACAAGTTTTTTTTAGAAATACTAGAGTTAGGGGCTTTTATTTACATAAAAGAATTTTTTTCGAGACATTCTGTTTTTCTTCTCTTGCTGGCCATTGATAATAACCAGGTTTCTTGGAAGGATTAAGAAACTTCACAACTGCATTTTCTTCGTCTATAATTGTTCCCACATTTTTCATTGACTAAGTACTAGCCCCACTCCTTCGCTTATAGAATTTTCTTGTTGTGATAATCCAGTTTTAATATTTTGAAATGAGGTGCCAAGGGCTTCACACATAGGACCAGGAAAAGTAATTGTTAAAAGGCCTGTATGTAAAATTATGAAGTCTAAAAATTGTTAAAAAATAGTAATTATTATTAATTAAGAATAATAAATTTTTAAAACTTCAAGTTAAATTAAAATATTCACTTAAAAATCAAGAAAAAAATAAAGTTAATTGAACGATGTATCCTAGGATTGTCTTAATTTTTTAAATTTTTATTAACTAAATAGAATTAACTATTAAATCCAAATTCTAGTCATCTGAAATCGGTTATATATAAATAATTAAATAAATTGTAATATTCATTTTTTAAACTAATTTTTCTAAACTTTTCTGCTTTTTACCCATCAATCCGCAGAATAAATGTGCAAAGCATTTTACACATTTTCAGTGTACTTTCTTCGTGTGCAGTTAACCTACAACATACGATTGCAATTGAATCAATCAATCAATCACTAATGATTTGTATAGCGCCCTTTACAAAGTGAATGTGGTTATTATTTTAACTTAGCTATCACTCGTAATAATTACTCCATGCTACTCTTTTCTTTCCTATATATGACATTACTATTATTTCTTTATTGCAATACAACGCAGTGAGAACGCTTCAGGTGCGTGCCCGGACGCTATACAAAAACGACAATTATTATTATTATTATTATTATTATTATTATTATTATTATTATTATTATTATTATTATTATTATTATTATTATTATTATTATTATTATTATTATTATTATTATTATTATTATTATTATTATTATTATTATTATTATTATTATAGGCGAATGTGTAGAAGCTTTGAATGGGTTGAAATAATCAATGCTGGAGAAGTAGAATAGGCGAGCATTTGTTTCAAAATAGCAGATTATATAGCTGTATAAGCTGCTATGAGCCCAATTTTTGCTGTAAAATCCAACGTGAAGGAGTCTCGAATGGGTTGGAGGGGCATATAAGGAGCAGAGCGCCAGTGCCAGAATATTTTTAGACTTGAACTAACAAATATGATTTTCATTTGTTCTGGTTAGTTTCACGTCGGCCTGACATCATTTTCTCTACAACTAGCCACCACTCTCTACCACTCTCTACTACTCACTACTACTTTGTACAACTACGTACTGTTTCCTACTACATTTCTATCACTTATTCTGCCAAGCACTACCATCACATTAATCCACAATCTATACATTTATCTACCTTTTCCTACCTTTCTCTTCCCTTACCTACAATTCCCTACCCTTACCTACCCTACCTACCCTTCCTTTCTCCTTTCAACTTCTTTATTCTG
>OX030965.1:2984200-2999200 GCA_943735955.1 Piscicola geometra | reverse complement strand
ATAGATAGATAGATAGATAGATAGATAGATAGATAGATAGATAGATAGATAGATAGATAGATAGATAGATAGATAGATAGATAGATAGATAGATAGATAGATAGATAGATAGATAGATAGATAGATAGATAGATAGATAGATAGATAGATAGATAGATAGATAGATAGATAGATAGATAGATAGATAGATAGATAGATAGATAGATAGATAGATAGATAGATAGATAGATAGATAGATAGATAGATAGATAGATAGATAGATAGATAGATAGATAGATAGATAGATAGATAGATAGATAGATAGATAGATAGATAGATAGATAGATAGATAGATAGATAGATAGATAGATAGATAGATAGATAGATAGATAGATAGATAGATAGATAGATAGATAGATAGATAGATAGATAGATAGATAGATAGATAGATAGATAGATAGATAGATAGATAGATAGATAGATAGATAGATAGATAGATAGATAGATAGATAGATAGATAGATAGATAGATAGATAGATAGATAGATAGATAGATAGATAGATAGATAGATAGATAGATAGATAGATAGATAGATAGATAGATAGATAGATAGATAGATAGATAGATAGATAGATAGATAGATAGATAGATAGATAGATAGATAGATAGATAGATAGATAGATAGATAGATAGATAGATAGATAGATAGATAGATAGATAGATAGATAGATAGATAGATAGATAGATAGATAGATAGATAGATAGATAGATAGATAGATAGATAGATAGATAGATAGATAGATAGATAGATAGATAGATAGATAGATAGATAGATAGATAGATAGATAGATAGATAGATAGATAGATAGATAGATAGATAGATAGATAGATAGATAGATAGATAGATAGATAGATAGATAGATAGATAGATAGATAGATAGATAGATAGATAGATAGATAGATAGATAGATAGATAGATAGATAGATAGATAGATAGATAGATAGATAGATAGATAGATAGATAGATAGATAGATAGATAGATAGATAGATAGATAGATAGATAGATAGATAGATAGATAGATAGATAGATAGATAGATAGATAGATAGATAGATAGATAGATAGATAGATAGATAGATAGATAGATAGATAGATAGATAGATAGATAGATAGATAGATAGATAGATAGATAGATAGATAGATAGATAGATAGATAGATAGATAGATAGATAGATAGATAGATAGATAGATAGATAGATAGATAGATAGATAGATAGATAGATAGATAGATAGATAGATAGATAGATAGATAGATAGATAGATAGATAGATAGATAGATAGATAGATAGATAGATAGATAGATAGATAGATAGATAGATAGATAGATAGATAGATAGATAGATAGATAGATAGATAGATAGATAGATAGATAGATAGATAGATAGATAGATAGATAGATAGATAGATAGATAGATAGATAGATAGATAGATAGATAGATAGATAGATAGATAGATAGATAGATAGATAGATAGATAGATAGATAGATAGATAGATAGATAGATAGATAGATAGATAGATAGATAGATAGATAGATAGATAGATAGATAGATAGATAGATAGATAGATAGATAGATAGATAGATAGATAGATAGATAGATAGATAGATAGATAGATAGATAGATAGATAGATAGATAGATAGATAGATAGATAGATAGATAGATAGATAGATAGATAGATAGATAGATAGATAGATAGATAGATAGATAGATAGATAGATAGATAGATAGATAGATAGATAGATAGATAGATAGATAGATAGATAGATAGATAGATAGATAGATAGATAGATAGATAGATAGATAGATAGATAGATAGATAGATAGATAGATAGATAGATAGATAGATAGATAGATAGATAGATAGATAGATAGATAGATAGATAGATAGATAGATAGATAGATAGATAGATAGATAGATAGATAGATAGATAGATAGATAGATAGATAGATAGATAGATAGATAGATAGATAGATAGATAGATAGATAGATAGATAGATAGATAGATAGATAGATAGATAGATAGATAGATAGATAGATAGATAGATAGATAGATAGATAGATAGATAGATAGATAGATAGATAGATAGATAGATAGATAGATAGATAGATAGATAGATAGATAGATAGATAGATAGATAGATAGATAGATAGATAGATAGATAGATAGATAGATAGATAGATAGATAGATAGATAGATAGATAGATAGATAGATAGATAGATAGATAGATAGATAGATAGATAGATAGATAGATAGATAGATAGATAGATAGATAGATAGATAGATAGATAGATAGATAGATAGATAGATAGATAGATAGATAGATAGATAGATAGATAGATAGATAGATAGATAGATAGATAGATAGATAGATAGATAGATAGATAGATAGATAGATAGATAGATAGATAGATAGATAGATAGATAGATAGATAGATAGATAGATAGATAGATAGATAGATAGATAGATAGATAGATAGATAGATAGATAGATAGATAGATAGATAGATAGATAGATAGATAGATAGATAGATAGATAGATAGATAGATAGATAGATAGATAGATAGATAGATAGATAGATAGATAGATAGATAGATAGATAGATAGATAGATAGATAGATAGATAGATAGATAGATAGATAGATAGATAGATAGATAGATAGATAGATAGATAGATAGATAGATAGATAGATAGATAGATAGATAGATAGATAGATAGATAGATAGATAGATAGATAGATAGATAGATAGATAGATAGATAGATAGATAGATAGATAGATAGATAGATAGATAGATAGATAGATAGATAGATAGATAGATAGATAGATAGATAGATAGATAGATAGATAGATAGATAGATAGATAGATAGATAGATAGATAGATAGATAGATAGATAGATAGATAGATAGATAGATAGATAGATAGATAGATAGATAGATAGATAGATAGATAGATAGATAGATAGATAGATAGATAGATAGATAGATAGATAGATAGATAGATAGATAGATAGATAGATAGATAGATAGATAGATAGATAGATAGATAGATAGATAGATAGATAGATAGATAGATAGATAGATAGATAGATAGATAGATAGATAGATAGATAGATAGATAGATAGATAGATAGATAGATAGATAGATAGATAGATAGATAGATAGATAGATAGATAGATAGATAGATAGATAGATAGATAGATAGATAGATAGATAGATAGATAGATAGATAGATAGATAGATAGATAGATAGATAGATAGATAGATAGATAGATAGATAGATAGATAGATAGATAGATAGATAGATAGATAGATAGATAGATAGATAGATAGATAGATAGATAGATAGATAGATAGATAGATAGATAGATAGATAGATAGATAGATAGATAGATAGATAGATAGATAGATAGATAGATAGATAGATAGATAGATAGATAGATAGATAGATAGATAGATAGATAGATAGATAGATAGATAGATAGATAGATAGATAGATAGATAGATAGATAGATAGATAGATAGATAGATAGATAGATAGATAGATAGATAGATAGATAGATAGATAGATAGATAGATAGATAGATAGATAGATAGATAGATAGATAGATAGATAGATAGATAGATAGATAGATAGATAGATAGATAGATAGATAGATAGATAGATAGATAGATAGATAGATAGATAGATAGATAGATAGATAGATAGATAGATAGATAGATAGATAGATAGATAGATAGATAGATAGATAGATAGATAGATAGATAGATAGATAGATAGATAGATAGATAGATAGATAGATAGATAGATAGATAGATAGATAGATAGATAGATAGATAGATAGATAGATAGATAGATAGATAGATAGATAGATAGATAGATAGATAGATAGATAGATAGATAGATAGATAGATAGATAGATAGATAGATAGATAGATAGATAGATAGATAGATAGATAGATAGATAGATAGATAGATAGATAGATAGATAGATAGATAGATAGATAGATAGATAGATAGATAGATAGATAGATAGATAGATAGATAGATAGATAGATAGATAGATAGATAGATAGATAGATAGATAGATAGATAGATAGATAGATAGATAGATAGATAGATAGATAGATAGATAGATAGATAGATAGATAGATAGATAGATAGATAGATAGATAGATAGATAGATAGATAGATAGATAGATAGATAGATAGATAGATAGATAGATAGATAGATAGATAGATAGATAGATAGATAGATAGATAGATAGATAGATAGATAGATAGATAGATAGATAGATAGATAGATAGATAGATAGATAGATAGATAGATAGATAGATAGATAGATAGATAGATAGATAGATAGATAGATAGATAGATAGATAGATAGATAGATAGATAGATAGATAGATAGATAGATAGATAGATAGATAGATAGATAGATAGATAGATAGATAGATAGATAGATAGATAGATAGATAGATAGATAGATAGATAGATAGATAGATAGATAGATAGATAGATAGATAGATAGATAGATAGATAGATAGATAGATAGATAGATAGATAGATAGATAGATAGATAGATAGATAGATAGATAGATAGATAGATAGATAGATAGATAGATAGATAGATAGATAGATAGATAGATAGATAGATAGATAGATAGATAGATAGATAGATAGATAGATAGATAGATAGATAGATAGATAGATAGATAGATAGATAGATAGATAGATAGATAGATAGATAGATAGATAGATAGATAGATAGATAGATAGATAGATAGATAGATAGATAGATAGATAGATAGATAGATAGATAGATAGATAGATAGATAGATAGATAGATAGATAGATAGATAGATAGATAGATAGATAGATAGATAGATAGATAGATAGATAGATAGATAGATAGATAGATAGATAGATAGATAGATAGATAGATAGATAGATAGATAGATAGATAGATAGATAGATAGATAGATAGATAGATAGATAGATAGATAGATAGATAGATAGATAGATAGATAGATAGATAGATAGATAGATAGATAGATAGATAGATAGATAGATAGATAGATAGATAGATAGATAGATAGATAGATAGATAGATAGATAGATAGATAGATAGATAGATAGATAGATAGATAGATAGATAGATAGATAGATAGATAGATAGATAGATAGATAGATAGATAGATAGATAGATAGATAGATAGATAGATAGATAGATAGATAGATAGATAGATAGATAGATAGATAGATAGATAGATAGATAGATAGATAGATAGATAGATAGATAGATAGATAGATAGATAGATAGATAGATAGATAGATAGATAGATAGATAGATAGATAGATAGATAGATAGATAGATAGATAGATAGATAGATAGATAGATAGATAGATAGATAGATAGATAGATAGATAGATAGATAGATAGATAGATAGATAGATAGATAGATAGATAGATAGATAGATAGATAGATAGATAGATAGATAGATAGATAGATAGATAGATAGATAGATAGATAGATAGATAGATAGATAGATAGATAGATAGATAGATAGATAGATAGATAGATAGATAGATAGATAGATAGATAGATAGATAGATAGATAGATAGATAGATAGATAGATAGATAGATAGATAGATAGATAGATAGATAGATAGATAGATAGATAGATAGATAGATAGATAGATAGATAGATAGATAGATAGATAGATAGATAGATAGATAGATAGATAGATAGATAGATAGATAGATAGATAGATAGATAGATAGATAGATAGATAGATAGATAGATAGATAGATAGATAGATAGATAGATAGATAGATAGATAGATAGATAGATAGATAGATAGATAGATAGATAGATAGATAGATAGATAGATAGATAGATAGATAGATAGATAGATAGATAGATAGATAGATAGATAGATAGATAGATAGATAGATAGATAGATAGATAGATAGATAGATAGATAGATAGATAGATAGATAGATAGATAGATAGATAGATAGATAGATAGATAGATAGATAGATAGATAGATAGATAGATAGATAGATAGATAGATAGATAGATAGATAGATAGATAGATAGATAGATAGATAGATAGATAGATAGATAGATAGATAGATAGATAGATAGATAGATAGATAGATAGATAGATAGATAGATAGATAGATAGATAGATAGATAGATAGATAGATAGATAGATAGATAGATAGATAGATAGATAGATAGATAGATAGATAGATAGATAGATAGATAGATAGATAGATAGATAGATAGATAGATAGATAGATAGATAGATAGATAGATAGATAGATAGATAGATAGATAGATAGATAGATAGATAGATAGATAGATAGATAGATAGATAGATAGATAGATAGATAGATAGATAGATAGATAGATAGATAGATAGATAGATAGATAGATAGATAGATAGATAGATAGATAGATAGATAGATAGATAGATAGATAGATAGATAGATAGATAGATAGATAGATAGATAGATAGATAGATAGATAGATAGATAGATAGATAGATAGATAGATAGATAGATAGATAGATAGATAGATAGATAGATAGATAGATAGATAGATAGATAGATAGATAGATAGATAGATAGATAGATAGATAGATAGATAGATAGATAGATAGATAGATAGATAGATAGATAGATAGATAGATAGATAGATAGATAGATAGATAGATAGATAGATAGATAGATAGATAGATAGATAGATAGATAGATAGATAGATAGATAGATAGATAGATAGATAGATAGATAGATAGATAGATAGATAGATAGATAGATAGATAGATAGATAGATAGACACACACACAAATACAGGATGCCTGTCGCTGGAGATTGTGGATCCTTCCATTGTTGTGGGGGCACTACGTTAATTGAAACTCTGAATTGCGACCCTGGTAAATTCCCATCCATTCATATATTTACCAAACCATCCATCCCACAATATTTTCATTCATTTATCCCAGCATACATTCATCCATTCAAAAATCTATCAAACAAACAATCGATCCATCCATCCATCTTCATAGGCCTAGTTTTTGACGAGCTTACCGAAGAATGCGACACTCCACCAAACGTGCCCCCTCCCTGTGGGACAGATAGAACTCTAGATACGACGTGAACTCAGTGAAGTACATCGGCTTTCAACTGGATTTGAACACGGAACGTCTGGGACCGAGATTGAGGAATATGTGAAGTTATATAACTATACGCTTTTGTTTTTATAATATTTACATGTATTCGAACATTCACTTGGTTTATTCCAAATTGATAAATTCATGCAAATTCGTTTGAACGACTAAGTTCACATTTAAGGCAATAATGAACCTTCTGTTTGGCTCATAATCAGAGATTTCATCGGCTAATTTACCGCTTAATTCTCTGATTGGAATCAAAAAAGGTCAGCATCAACTCTAGAAAGCACGAAAGGACAGTTAACATTAGGGAAAAACTGATTTACGATTCGCTGATGACATAAATGGTTTAGCGGGAAGAGATGAAGAGATGAAGAACCTTGTTGAACGAAAAGACGAAGCCTCTTCAGCCTATAGCACGCAAATCAGTTCAGAGAAGACCAAACTGATGACCAAAAACACTAACGGCATATGGTCCATGGCGAGGAGTTGGAGACCGTCGAAAGTTTCAAATACCTGGGTGCAATTTTCGATGATGACTAGAATTATAAATACTTGTAGAAGAGAAAAAACATTAAAAAAACAATTAATGTATTTCAAATACTTGAAGCAACTATGGAAAAAAGAAAAATTGTAATTTTGGAAGCAGGGACGACGATCTGCTGCAAATCTTGGGAGGCTCTACCTAGCATGGACGATCCTGGGGGGTCCTGGACACCTCCCCACCTAAATTACAATTTCTGTTTTAACACGAATATTTAAGTAAACAAAGAATAGTTTTGTTCTAGACAGCTATTTTTATATACTCATAATTTATTACTATATAAATATTCTGTTTTATGCCATGTTTGACGATTATGCTCGCATCAAAACAATAGTTTTAAAATGTTTTCAATGAAAAAAGTGGGGGTCCACATTAAGAACCCCTTCACTACTAAAAAATGTGGAGTTCAGACTCCAGGACCCCCCATGATCGCCGCCCATGCTTGAAAGTTTCCAAAAATATCGCCTTTGCAGGAAATATTAGTTACAACAACCTTCCAGGATAGGTGAATATTCATCAGCTAGTGTGCTACTAATATTTCAATATTAATATTGTAAAAATATATATTTACTGCGAATCTTGGGTAAGGTTACGGAAGAGCCTCACTGATTGCAGTCATACACCTGCGTGCATTGAGATGGCCAGAGTATATATATATATATATATATATATATATATATATATATATATATATATATATATATATATATATATATATATATATATATATATATATATATATATATATATATATATATAGGAAAAACCGTCACGAAAGTTGATAATTTTTTTAAAGTTTCAAAATGAATCATTTTTCAAGCGCACTTTCCATTCTTCTCGCATTGATTTTCATCCTGGCATTGGGAGACCTGCAGTGCGAGGCGAAGAGCTTTCAGAGAATTTATTCTTGCGCGGGAAGATTCGCATGCGTCTACGAGACAGAGAAGTTTTTCCGATTCATCAAAGCTGAATTCTCGAGCGACAATCGACTCTTTTTCCAGATGGAAGACAATGATTTCAAGAGAATGAATTACAACATGAGTTTACCGCTCAGAAAAAGCATAACAACTTTGCCGCTGAACCTCCCAAACCCGGGGCAACCGCAGGTCAGTGGTTCATTTAGCGACCATTTTTTGTTCCTGATGTGCGCCTATTTGTGCCAAAAAGATGAACAGTGCGTCAGTATTTCTATATGGGATAATAAACTCTGCACCATACACCACTCCTACCCTTACCAAATTTCCGAGGTTCCCGGCTGCCAAGGATGGGACGTGAGTGTTTGATGTCGTTGCATCCGAGTGATTCATTATGAGTGAGATTAATTAAATTAAAGCATCTATTAAAACCCATTAGGGCTTCCAACTGCACGCACCCCTTTTTAAGGCTCGCATGACACATGACCTTTTTTGGCTTCTTTCTAAATGAATTTTCGGTCGAGTTCAACTTTTTATGGTCAAAGAGTTAAGCGTCGAAGTTATATACTGTTTTTGTTTCACTATTTAAACTTGAGAATGTTTTAATGATGCAAAATGGCCAGCAAACTATTGATGAATGAAAACCGGAGCAGAAAGTTGAATAAGACAAAACGTATAGAAGGCAGCAGACTGGTCACGTGATCAGTCACTGGCGGACGTTGGTGACTTAAAACTCTGCATCTTCTGTGTTGGAGAGTTCGGCAAATGGAGGTGCATTTTTGCGGCAAGTGCCACTTGTCATGAATGTTGTCGTGGCTGAGCTTTTCCCCTTGGTATCATCTTCAATGCTACATGAGTTTTCCTCTCTTTGGACTCATCGACGATATAAGTCACCTTGACTGCATCCCAGGCTTTCTCAACGTAGGCGCATCTGGCTATGACTAATGAAAGAATGCTCGCCAAAGGACATTCTCCCATCACATCCGCTCACTACTTTGAATCCTCGATCCGATGCAACAGTTTGCCGGTCTGTCGTTGGTTGCATGAAACCGGAATAAGCATTTCAGGGATATAAATGTGCCCTCATACACCAGAAAGTCTCAAAACGAAGCAAGAAATTCAAGTGTTAGAAACTATGTGATGTTCCCTACACAGTATAACTCTTATGCGATTTTTAGTGCAAAAAATATATTCCAAAATTCTTCATTCAATCTTTTTCATCAGATTAAAGTTAGTTTTTCGTATGCAAAGGGCGTTAAAAAACATTAAATTATAAAAAATTGAATTTTTTGTTTATCAAACGTTTTAATTGACTTTTTTCATTGAAAAAGTAAATACTACTGCTCTTGAAGGTGGTGAAAAGTGAAGAGGAAATGAGAGGTGAGTTTGATCGGTCATCACATTCGCTACAGCAATATCTACTACAGCCACTACATATTCACCTCAGCACAAAGAACTAATACAACGACCATAAAAACCACCACCCACACCACCACATCCACTTCAACATCCACCACCCACACCACAACAGCTGAAGTAGCAGCGCTGAGAAGCAGCGACAACGTAGCCTTGCAAAAGCGCGCCTGCATGAGCGACACGCAGCAGCACTTGATGCCGTGGAAGGCGGTCGACGGGGCCACCGGAACTTCCGAGGCGATGCTCGACTGCGCCGTCAACCGACCCATGCAACCCAACTGGTTCTCCGTCGACCTGGGCTACCCCATGAATGTTGAAGCGGTGTATTTTCTGCCCAGCGATGACGTAGCGTCGAGTTGGTTGTTTGTGTGGAAGGTTGTTTGTGTGAAAGGTTGTTTGTGTGGAAGGTTGTGTGTTGTTTATGTGATGTTTTTTGTATGTTTGTGGGATGTATGTGTGAATAAAAATTAGGTGCATAAAACAGAACATTTTCATTTAAAAAAAAGTTAATATTTAGAGGTTCAAGTTTAGATAATCATCAGATACTTTTTAAAAAATGCGCTAAATAACGTGTTGTGTGCACTCAGTGTACAAGTATGTGGGAGTAGTGATGGGCGTGAGCGCTAAGAGGTGGCAGGAGATGGAGAAGAGAGTTTCGAACTTTGCCTTTTGTGCCCAAGTCACCATGATCCCTGAGGCCGCCATGTGGTACGGTCTAGAGTGCACCTCTAAGACACTGTTCGGAAGGTAGTTTGTGCACGTGCGCATACACACACACACACACACACACACACACACACACACACACACACACACACACACACACACACACACACACACACACACACACACACACACACACACACACACACACACACACACACACACACACACACACACACACACACACACACACACACACACACACACACAAACACACACACAAACACACACACACACAAACACACACACACACAAACACACACACACACAAACAAACACACACACACAAACACACACACACACACACTCAAACCCCTTAAGAGAGAAAGTATCTCCTCACTCAGGCACTTTGCCTTGTTGACACTGCACAAACTCCCGCCTCCAGAACAGTGATCATACAAGCAGGCGAGTCTGGCGAGTTGTGTCTGTGTGAAGTGGAAGTGTACGTGACCAGGAGTGTGGATGCGAACTCTGCTGATGCTGGCGTTTGATCGTGATGATGGTGATGATGATGATGTTGATAAGGGTTATGAAGAGTGATTTGAACACTCTGACGGCCACAATCGAATCTTTTCGTAGTCATTTTTGAATATTCAACGAACACCTATATGAATATTCAACGAACACCTATATGAATATTTAACGAACACCTATATGAATATTCAACGATCGCCTATATGAATATTCAACGAACACCTATATGAATATTCAACGAACACCTATATGAATATTCAACGAACACCTATATGGATATTCAACGAACACCTATATGAATATTTAACGAACACCTATATGAATATTCAACGAACACCTTTATGAATATTCAACGATCGCCTATATGAATATTCAACGAACACCTTTATGGATATTCAACGAACACCTATATGAATATTCAACGAACACCTTTATGAATATTCAACGAACACCTATATGAATATTTAACGAACACCTATATGAATATTCAACGAACACCTTTATGAATATTCAACGAACACCTATATAAATATTCAACGAACACCTTTATGAATATTCAACGAACACCTTTATGGATATTCAACGAACACCTATATGAATATTCAACGAACACCTTTATGAATATTCAACGAACACCTTTATGAATACTCAACGAACACCTTTATGAATATTCAACGAACACCTTTATGAATATTCAACGAACACCTATATAAATATTCAACGAACACCTTTATGAATATTCAACGAACACCTATATGAATATTCAACGAACACCTTTTTGAATATACTTGACTGATTGATTAATTGATTGATGAAGGTATTCATTTAATTGTATGCAGTTTCCAAACGATTGGCACTTTCAACTTCATCTTGGCGCCTATATTGCGCCTGAAAATGCTTTCATTCACTGGTAAACATTCTTTAATTTACAATGTTAACGTGATATTTATTCATACATTAACACACATCCATCTTTGAAATTAATTCATTCCTTGACACACATCCATCACTGACACACACACATCCACCACTGACACACACACATACACCCACCACTGACACACACACATCCACCACTGACACACACACATCCACCACTGCCACACAACCACCACTGACACACACACATCCACCACTGACACACACACATCCACCACTGACACACACACACCCACCACTGACACACACACACCCACCACTGACACACACACATCCACCACTGACACACACACATCCACCACTGACACACAACCACCACTGACACACACACATCCATCACTGACACACATCCACCACTGACACACACATCCACCACTGACACACACACACCCACCACTGACACACACACAACCACCACTGACACACACACATCCACCACTGACACACACACATCCACCACTGACACACACACACCCACCACTGACACACCCACACCCACCACTGACACACACACATCCACCACTGACACACACACATCCACCACTGACACACAACCACCACTGACACACACACATCCACCACTGACACACACACATCCACCACTGACACACACACACCCACCACTGACACACACCCACCACTGACACACACACATCCACCACTGACACACACACATCCACCCCTGGCACACAAGCACCACATAATTGCTAGGCAGTGAGCGCTTCCAAAACCTTCAAACGTTTCCTTGGTGACGCCTTTTTTGCTTGTATAATTAGACAACGCCATCAGCATCATTAGCATTATTATCATCGCCACCACCATAATTATCATCATCATCATCACCACCACCACCACCACTATAACTATCATCAGCATCACAAGCCTTTGAAGACACACAGCAATCTCCTTTTCATAATCACACCTTCGCATTGATCGATCGCTCCTCTTCGCCTTTCTAGATATTCTTTTTCCACGAAGTTGATGTCTCTTGAGGCGACGGTAGGAATCGAACCCACGCTATTGAGTTGACCGCCAAGTGTTTTACCGCTAGACTATACCGGTGACTTCATCTTGCAGCCGATATTAAAAGAAGATCATAGGGACTGAAGCGGTCGTTACGCTGACTTTCCTTTTAAAATCGCTGAGAAACAAACCTTCTAAAATGGATTTATTGTTAAACAACGTGAGATGAGTGACATAGTGTAAAAAACCTAGTGAATCATCATCATCACCATCAACATCATCATCAGCAGCAGCAGCAGCAACATCATCATCATCACCAACGACAATTGGTCTCTTAAATTGTGCAAGCAAGTGCTTCTTTGAAGTATTTTAGCAAATAAAAAAAAGCAATAATAAATAAAATGCAAAGAAATAATATAAAATTGAAATAATTAATATACAAAATTGAAATAATTAATATACAAAATTGAAATAATTAATATACAAAATTGAAATAATTAATATACAAAATTGAAATAATTAATATACAAAATTGAAATAATTAATATACAAAATTGAAATAATTAATATACAAAATTGAAATAATTAATATACAAAATTGAAATAATTAATATACAAAATTGAAATAATTAATATACAAAATTGAAATAATTAATATACAAAATTGAAATAATTAATATACAAAATTGAAATAATTAATATACAAAATTGAAATAATTAATATACAAAATTGAAATAATTAATATACAAAATTGAAATAATTAATATACAAAATTGAAATAATTAATATACAAAATTGAAATAATTAATATACAAAATTGAAATAATTAATATACAAAATTGAAATAATTAATATACAAAATTGAAATAATTAATATACAAAATTGAAATAATTAATATACAAAATTGAAATAATTAATATACAAAATTGAAATAATTAATATACAAAATTGAAATAATTAATATACAAAATTGAAATAATTAATATACAAAATTGAAATAACTAATATACAAAATTGAAATAATTAATATACAAAATTGAAATAATTAATATACAAAATTGAAATAATTAATATACAAAATTTAAATAATTAATATACAAAATTGAAATAATTAATATACAAAATTGAAATAATTAATATACAAAATTTAAATAATTAATATACAAAATTGAAATAATTAATATACAAAATTGAAATAATTAATATACAAAATTGAAATAATTAATATACAAAATTGAAATAATTAATATACAAAATTGAAATAATTAATATAAAAGAGGAATAGAATAAAAATGATAAATAATAGATTAATAGAATCTCTTCCTAACCCTGAGGTGGAGTGAGGAGGAGTGATGAACGTCAGTGAAATGACCAACGTCGACGAAGATGCGCATGCGAAAGCACAAGAAGACGATGTTATTTGCAATAAATCTAAATGATTAAATAATAATTTAAGGTGATGATGATGGCGATGATGATGATGATGATGATGGCGATCATGATGATGATGTTAGAGACAACACAGCGAAGAAGCATTGATGCAATTGGATGACAGCAGCAAAGTTCATTGTTGCATTCCTTCAACTCAAAGTCTTTGTACAATCGAGTCTTTGTAGTTTCGGGGATAGTCGGGAGGTCGGAGAAAACAAGGTCGGAGTTAGTCGAGAGATTAATGTAACGTGTCTTTGTAGGTACACAATGCTTTCGACATGAGATGTTAGTGAGAAGAGAAATTAATTGTTGACATTATAAATTATTTGTAATAAAACAAATTTGACGAAAAAGAAATAGGTT
>OX030965.1:2974200-2981700 GCA_943735955.1 Piscicola geometra | reverse complement strand
GTGGTTTGTTGTGGGGGAGTTTGTGGGTGGTTGTTGTGGTGGTTGTTGTTGGTGGTTGTTTTGGTGGTTGTTGGTGGTTGTTATGGGGGGTTTGGGTGGTTGTTGTGGTGGTTGTTGGTGGTTGTTGTGTTGGTTTGTTGTGGTGGTTGTTGTTGGTGGTTGTTGGTGGTTGTTGTGGTTGTTGTGGTGGTTGTTGTTGGTGGTTGTTGGTGGTTGTTGTGGTTGTTGGTGGTTGTTGTGGTGGTTGTTGGTGGTTGTTGAGGGTGGTTTGTTGTGGTTGTTGGTGGTTGTTGTGGTGGTTGTTGGTGGTTGTTGAGGGTGGTTTGTTGTGGTTGTTGGTGGGGGAGTTTGGGTGGTTGTTGAGGGAGAGTTTGGGTGGTTGTTGGTGGTTGTTGTGGAGAGTTTGGGTGGTTTGTTGTGGTTGTTGTGGGGGAGTTTTGATAGTTTGTTGTGGTGGTTTGTGTGGTTGTGGTGGTGGTTGTTGAGGGGGTGGTGGTTGTTGGTGGTTGTTGTGGGGGAGTTTGGGTGGTTTGTTGTGGTTGTTGTGGGTGGTTGTTGAAGGAGAGTTTGGGTGGTTTGTAGTGGTTGTTGAAGGAGAGTTTGGGTGGTTTGTTGTGGTTGTTGTGGTGGTTGTTGAGTTTGGGTGGTTTGTTGTGGTTGTTGTGGGGGAGTTTTGATAGTTTGTTGTGGTGGTTTGTGTGGTTGTGGTGGTGGTTGTTGAGGGGGTGGTGGTTGTTGGTGGTTGTTGTGGGGGAGTTTGGGTGGTTTGTTGTGGTTGTTGTGGGTGGTTGTTGAAGGAGAGTTTGGGTGGTTTGTAGTGGTTGTTGAAGGAGAGTTTGGGTGGTTTGTTGTGGTTGTTGTGGTGGTTGTTGAGTTTGGGTGGTTTGTTGTGGTTGTTGTGGTGGTTGTTGAGTTTGGGTGGTGGTTGTTAGTGGTTGTCGTGGTTGTTGTGGGGGAGTTTGGGTGGTTTGTTGTGGTTGTTGTCGTGGTTGTTGAGGGAGAGTTTGGGTGGTTGTTGGTGGTGTTGTGGTGATTGTTAGTGGTTTGTTGTAGTTTGTTGTGGTTGTGGTGAGGTTTGTGGTTGTGGTGGTTTAAACCTTTCATCCTGCTAATAATTTTCTCTTCCTTCCACACTCCTCAACCACCATTTTACTCCATCGCAACTACATAAAAATCTACCCACTTCACCTACCCCCTATCCCCTCACCCACCTACCCAATACCCTCACCAACCTCACTTCCCACTCACCCACCTACCCCCTCACCCACGCACCTATTATTACGCAGAATAGGCTTACTCTGGTTGCTGATAAGGACACCAGCTTGAGTGTTGCGGAAGATGTCGTTATTCTCGAGGACACCTGGGATTTGTTGGTTGGTTAGTGTGTGTGTGTGTGTTGTATATGTGTGTGTGTGTGTATAAGTGTGTGCATAAGTGTGTGTTTGTGTTTGTGTGTGTGTGTTGTGTGTGTTGTGTGTGTGTGTGTGTGTGTGTGTGTGTGTGTGTGTGTGTGTGTGTGGGAAGGGAATGTGTGTGTGTGTGTGTGGGAAGGGAATGTGTGTGTGTGTGTGTGTGTGTGTGTGTGTGTGTGTGTGTGTGTGTGTGTGTGTGTGTATAAGTGTGTGTGTGTATAAGTGTGTATAAGTGTGTGATCGGAGAACGAGGAGTGGAGAGTGTGGTGGTGATGGCTGGATGAAGTGCATGTTATAGATAGAAATGCATTTTATATTTAAACGAAATTTAGAAAAAAAATATTCTCAAAAAACACCCACACCAAATTAAGCCTCTGAACTTCTACCCCCTCCCCAACATCTCCACCCCCTCTTAACTTCTACCATCCCAACACATCTCCACCCCCCCTTAACTTCTACCATCCCAACATCTCCACCCCCCATTAACTTCTACCACCCCAACATCTCCACCCCCCATTAACTTCTACCACCCCAACATCTCCACCCCCCATTAACTTCTACCACCCCAACATCTCCACCCCATTAACTTCTACCATCCCAACATCTCCATCCCCTCATTAGCAACCTTGACCACCCCCACCCCCCACCCACCACCACCCACACTCACCCCTCCCTCCATTGAAGATGCACACGCCTCCATCCCTACCGTCGTGTATCTTATTGAACTTCAGGATGGGATTCGAGTCGGTCTTGATCCACACGCCCGCCATGGCGTTGTCGAAGATTTCGTTGTGCTCGATCACGCCCAGACCGCCGTTGTAGACCAAGATGCCGCCGTTCTGCCCGCCCCATATCTTGTTGCGTTGGATGATTGGGCAACTGCCTGTCCTGTTGTGGGGGTTGTTTTGGGTTGTGGGGGACGGGAAGGGGGTAGGAGGGGGGAAAAAGGAGGGGGGGAAGGGGAGGGTTGAGGGTTCTGGTTGGGTTTTAGATGCTGTTGAAAAGGGTTGGTGGTTTTTGTTGTTTTATTAATAGTAAAATAATAATGGAAGTAGAGGGAGCTGTGTTGTAGTTTTTTTTATCTTTGTGTTTCCAATCTTCTTCTTCCTCCTCCTCCCTTCCACCTTCTACCCCCATCCACCCACCTTCTCCTCTTTCCTCCACCCACCCCTCCTCCTACCACCCACCCACCCCTCCTCCTACCACCCACCCACCACTCCTCCTACCACCCACCACACCCCTCCTCCTACCATCCACCACACCCCTCCTCCTACCATCCACCCACCCACCTGATTTGCACTCCAGAGTACAGGTGGTTGAAGATGTCATTATCCTCCAAGGAACCGTGACCATTGTCGTAGAAGTAGACACCCACCTGTGGTGGTGATGATGATGATGATGTGAGGTGGTCAGGTGGTGGTGATGATGATGATGTGAGGTGGTCAGGTGGTGGTGATGATGATGATGTGAGGCAGTCAGGTGGTGGTGATGATGTGAGGTGGTCAGGTAGTGATGATGATGTGAAGTGGTCAGATGATGATGATGATGTGAGGTGGTCAGATGATGATGATGATGTGAGGTGGTCAGGTGGTGATGATGTGAGGTGGTCAGGTGGTGGTGATGATGTGAGGTGGTCAGGTGGTGAGATGATGGGTGAAAAAAGATGAAGTGAGAGGGTGAGGGGGGATGAAATGAGTGAGTGAGAGTGTGGAGTGGGTGGGTGAAATTGTGGACTGGGTGGAAGATGAATTGATCGAAGACGATGAAGTTTGGCAATGTGATGATGATTAAAGTTTTAATTTCATCGATAATTATAATCTTCTATTTACCCCTATCTCCACCTTTTTACCACCCATCAACCCACAACCAACCACCACCACACCCTCCCTCCCCCCCCCCCCCCAACCACCTGCAGCCCCCACCTGTTTGCCACTATGTATACGATTTCTTCTTAGGAGCGGGAAGGAGGTGGTAGTGATCCAGACGCCTGCCAGTGTATTGGCGTACACCTCGTTCTCCTCTATCAAGCCCCGCCCCTTCTCGTGCTGGTGTAGGGGGGGTGTGTGTGTGTGTGTGGGAGTGTGTGTGTGTGTGTGGGTGTTTATGTGTTTATGTGTGTGTTTGTGTGTGGGTGTTAGTGTGTGTGTGGGGGGGGGGGTGTGTGGGAAGATCGTGTGGTTGTGTGTGGTTGTGTGAGAGTGGTGTGTGCGAGGGTGGTGTGGCATGGGTGGATGGGTAGTAATGGTGTGGTGTGTTAGGAAAAGGGTAATAGGATAAGGGGTTAGAGCTTGGTTGCATGTGATCCTTTATATCCCCACCATCACCATCATAACCACCACCACCACTCACCACCACCACCACCATCCACACCATCCACACCAAACCAAACCACCCAACACCCCCCCCCCACACACCACGTAAATTCCACCATGCTGGCCGTGATGGATCTTGTTGTGTCTGACGATTGGGTCGCTGCCTGTACGTATTTGTATGCCTGCCAGTGCGTTGCCGTATATGTCGTTGTACTCGATCAGGCCCCGCCCCTCCCCGAAAATGTATACGCCCCCCTGGTTGCCGTCGTATATCTCGTTTTTCCTGGGTGGGGAGATAGAGGGTTGGAGGGGGTGGGGTTGGGAGAGCGTGGGGTTGGAAGGGGGTGGGGTTGGGAGAGGGTGGGGTTAGGAGAGGGTGGGGTTAGAGAGGGTGGGGTTAGAGAGGGTGGGGTTAGAGAGGGTGGGGTTGGAAGGGAGTGGAGATAGAGGGTTGGAGGGAAGAAGGGGGGAAGTGGGTAGAAAAATGGGGAAAAAAGAAAAATATTTAAAGGCGAAAGGGGGGAGGACCAACCTAACATCATCAGCATTGTCACCATCACTCACCAGCCTCACATCCTAATCACTCACACACACACCTCAACTCACATCTTCATCATCATCACCATCACACACCAACCTAAAACAACATAATCATCAGCACTATCACCCACATCATCATCATCACCATCACCACATACCATCATCATCACCACCACCCCAACACCTGACCACCCACCCACCTGACAGTGGGGTTACTGTTACTGGTGATCCAGATGGCGGCAAAGTTGTTGGAGTGGATCTTGTTCTCGATGAACTGGCCACGCCCATTCTCGTGCACGTACACTCCGCCCGTGCGTCCGTTATAGATGTGACATTTCACCACTGTGTGTGTGTGTGTGTGTGTGTGTGTGTGTGTGTGTGTGTGTGTGTGTGTGTGTGTGTGTGGAAAGGGGGTTTGTGTGTGTGTGTGTGTGTGGGAAGAGGATGTGTGTGTGTGTGGGGGGAAGAAGTTTGTGTATATGTGTGTGTGATTGTGTGTGTGTGTGTGTGTGTGTGTGTGTGTGTGTGTGTGTGTGTGTGTGTGTGTGTGTATGGAAAGGGGGTTTGTGTGTGTGTGTGTGTGTGTGTGTGTGTGTGTGTGTGTGTGTGTGTGTGTGTGTGTGTGTGTGGGAGAAAGATGTGTGTGTGTGGGAAGAGGATGTGTGTGTGTGTGGGGGGAAGAAGTTTGTGTATATGTGTGTGTGTGTGTGTGTGTGTGTGTGTGTGTGTGTGTGTGTGTGTGTGTGTGTGTGTGTGTGTGTGCGTAGAGACCTGTGGGATTGGCTCCAGCCTTGACTTCAAAGCCTGCGATGCGGTTGTCATGGATTTCGTTGCCTTCGAAGTAGCCCTGGTGCAGGTGGTGGGGGTGAAAGGGGTGCAAGTGGTGGGGGTGGTGGGGGTGAGGGAGGTGCAAGTGGTGGGGGTGGGGGGATTGCAAGTGGTGGTCGGATAGGGGTGAGGGTGGTGTAGGTGGTGCAAGTGGTGGGGTGGTGGGGGGGTGCAAGTGGTGGTCAGGTGGAAGTGGTGCAGGTGGTGGGGGTGAGGGGGTAGGGGTGGTGGAAGTGAGGGGGGTACAGGTGGTGGGGGTTGGGGTGGTGCAGGTGGTGGGGGTGAAAGGGGTGCAGGTGGTGGTCGGGATGGTGCAGGTGGAGGGGGGGTGAGGGGATTAGTAGGTGGGTGAAAAGATGGTAAAGATGAGTGGGAGAGATTGAATGGCGAGTGGAAGAAGTAGAAATAGGGTGGGTGGGTAGTTGAAGAAATGAAAAAAAAATTATATGGCGCTCATAAAGTACACCAAATCACCCCGTGTAAGACACACTTTGGACTGAAGACTTAGAAGCAGTTTCACTGTGAAGCCTGACCACCCCATCAAAAGCACCTAACCTCCCCACCACCAGCCTATCCTTCCACCTCCTCAACCATCAAAGCACCCCTCATCAACCCCCACCACCCTCTCACCTACTCACCCTTCCATTATCAAAGGTAAAGATGCCCACATCCCTGCCATGGTGTATGTGGTTGTTCCTCATGGTCGGGTTGGCGTGCCTCTTGACCCAGACGCCGGCCAGTGCATTCCTGCTTATCTCATTGTTCTCGTACGTGCCCTGTGGTGATGGTGGTGGTGGTGGTGGGGGGAGTAATGGTGGGGGGAGGGGGTGTTTGATGGTGGAGGGGGTGTTTGATGGTGGGGAAAATTTGATGTTAGGGGAGAGGGAGTGTTTGGTAGGGGCGTGGGACGGTGGTAGTGTGATGGAGTGATGACGGCGTAGTGATAGTTATGTGGTGGTGGTGGGTGCTGCAGTGGTGGTGGTGGGTGCTGCAGTGGTGGTGGTGGTGGGTGCTGCAGTGGTGGTGGTGGGTGCTGCAGTGGTGGTGGTGGTGGGTGCTGCAGTTGTGGTGGGTGCTGCAGTGGTGGTGGTGGGTGCTGCAGTGGTGGTGGTGGGTGCTGCAGTGGTGGTGGTGGTGGGTGCTGCAGTGGTAGTGGTGGTGGGTGCTGCAGTGGTGGTGGTGGTGGGTGCTGCAGTGGTGGTGGTGGTGGTGAGTGCTGCAGTGGTGGTGGTGGGTGCTGCAGTGGTTGTGGTGAGTGCTGCGGTGGTGGTGGTGGGTGCTGCAGTGGTGGTGGTGGTGGGTGCTGCAGTGGTGGTGGGTGCTGCAGTGGTGGTGGTGGGTGCTGCAGTGGTGGTGGTGGTGGGTGCTGCAGTGGTGGTGGTGGTGGCGACTACTGCAGGACCCCATCGAGACACCCACCTGGGCCTCGTCAGTGATGTACAGACCAACGTTCTCGCAGTCGCTTATGTCACAGTATCTGAGAAATCATTTTATTATTGCCATCAATTATTACGACAAATTAAATAAAAACAATAATTATTATAAATTAAATTATAATTTTTATAAATTCAACAATTTGTTTTGTTATTATAAACTACATCTTTATTTTTAGCCTCATTAATACAATTATTTATATATTATTATCAATCATTTCGCGGGAAGGCATCTAAACATCTAAAGTGGCGCACACCTGATGCACGGGTCGGCGCCCTCTCCTGAGACGCACACTGCTGCCCCCACTGCGGTGGTGGTGGTGGTGGTGGTGGTAGTAGTAGTGTTCCCCATTGAGCAACCAATCTAATCATCATCTTCATCATCATCATCTTCATCATCATCTCCTCGTCCTACCCATTCAATTACGTTCCCCCCCTTAAAACCACTTTTCCCACTATTGACACACTGACTAGCCACATCACCCAAACCACACACCAGCCCAAACACACCCATCTATTCATCTACCAACCAACTAACAAACCCCCAACCCATCAAACAACCACCCAACCAGCTCCTACGCCCTACTTACCCACCCTCTAACCAACTCACCACCTACTTACCCACCCTCTAACCAACCAACCACCTACTTACCCACCCTCTATAAAAATAATAATAATAATAATGACGAGCATTATTATAGTGGCGTATAACTCGAACGGGCTTCCAGGCCACTTAGGCTGCATATTTTCATATGCGCCTTTGGGTTACTAGGGCATTGGTTGCACTTGAACCTAGGACCTTTCATTATTGGTCAAGCCGAAAGTCGTTGCCGACTCGGCTACCTCTAACCAACCAACCAGCCAACTACTTACCAACCCTTTAACCAACCAACCTGCCAGCAACTAGCCACTTAATAACCGACTATCCACCCTCTCACTCATCAGCCAAATAACTCAGTTACACACGCGCCCATC
>OX030965.1:2839200-2969200 GCA_943735955.1 Piscicola geometra | reverse complement strand
GTGTGAGTGGGTGGAGGGTGTGAGTGGGTGGAGGGTGTGAGTGGGTGGAGAAAGGTGTGAGGGAAAGAAGGGCATCTAGTGAATCAACTAAGCATCCTCAGATTAACTAACCATCTTCAGAACGTGAGTGTGTTGGACAAAATTTTAATTTCTTCGGAGCAGAACACTGGAAAGCAGGTGGTGGTGATGATGATGATGGAGAGGAAGAAGAAGATGATGATGATGATACACTTGGAGACATGCGACAGAGAGATGCCTTCTTTCTCAAATCATACCTGAATAGATTACAGACATTTTTATAACTTGACTCATCAGTTTAATTATAAGTTAATAAATTGATATTTAATTAATTATTTGATATTGAATCAGTAAATTCAATACCATAATAATAGATAATAAAATATAAAAAGTGTCTCGTGCATGAAAACCTATGTTGACTGAGCGAGCTCTGATCAGACAAGGAGATTCTGGCATGTGTTGCAGGTGCAGCATCTTCTGAACCTTAATTAATAATTGACAAATATAATTACTATTTAACATTAAATTAATTATTTTAACAATTTTAAAACTGTAAATTATCAAAATTAATGTATTTCAGAAAAATATTTGACATTTTAAAGTTTGTCACATAAAACTTTAATGATAAAAGTGACAGTCAAGAGTTGCTATGCCAAACAAAGTATGAAGGCTACACCCATATGTTGACAAGCCAACCAAATATAAAAATAATCATGCAATCTCCTTCAATTTAATTTTAAATAATTTTAAAATGTACATGAATCAGAAAATTCCACTTGGGTCTTCTTAGCTGCAGCCCTTTTAATATTCTTAATGACCCGGTTTTTAGAGAGATTACTGCTTGAAGACATAATGGTTGAGAATTGACTTTTAAACCTTTTTAAACCAAAGTGCAGTCATTTGTGAAGAGGGTTGCCAATGGGGAGAAAGAGAAGACAAATATTGAATAATTTCTTTGTTCGGCTATTTTTAGACCTTTTGAGCCTATATATTTTTAAAAGTTTTTTTCTAAATTGAAATAGTTGGAATATAAAAACTTTTCAATGATTCATTTAAAATAATTGTTTGAAATGTTAAACTTTTCAAAACAAAACTTTACTTTTAACTTTTATTTACAAATCATTAAAGTCTTTTAAAAATTTAGATTTAAAAACAATGTTCGCAGTGTAACAAAATGGGATCATTATTATTTTTTTTTAATAGCTAATCACAATTTGTATAGAGAAATGGAGAAAAAATCTCTTTTTGCTGATTTCGAAGAACTGAGTGAACACCGACTTGACATCAGGGATATTGTAGATCAAAGCCGACATTTCTTCTTTATCGCTCAACCTTTTTTCCAACTTCTTATTCTTTTGGACAAATTTTTTAGGTATTTAATGTTTTCAATTTGAGTTAATATTGCAAAATAATTCAAAAGTTGCCTCATAAAACATTGTGAGTCTTTTCCATGACAGATGGCACAACATACCAGCTACCTTGATCACTTTTCTACTTCTCAACATCTTCATCTTAGAATCAAACACCAGTAAGAAAGTCATTTTAAATAATCAACTTTTTTCAATAAAACTTCCAAGTTGTGAATAATTACTAAAAGTCTATAAATATTTTCCAGAGGTTCCATCTAATATTCATCAAATTCCAGACGACATTCTGGTCTTTTTGGCGGGAACGTACACACTCGTCTGCGTGGTGGGACTGCTGCATTGGAAGCACAGACTGCTCACTCGAGTCCTGCCCGTGGTTGACCATGACGCGGAGTACAACAACGTATCGCAAGCTCACAACATGAGGGACTTCCGGATTATGTTGGTGCTGCTATTTTCTTATTTTCCAAAAATTAATTAATTTTTTATATATTTTTGTTCAGGGCTATTCATTTATTTATTTTTCGCTATTTACTGAAAATCTATAAGTTACTCATTAAATTTATTATTTAATTTAAATAAAATAAATTATTTTTAAATGCTTTTTGATGCCTCTTACTTGAAGCCCACCAAACTTTGGTTTTCTTTGAAAGCCACACGATTTCCTCTGGCAGTCTGGGTCTGCTGGAGAGGGGCGTCAAGGCGGGCAACCATGGCATCCTCTGCCTCTACTCCCTCCTCAAGTGGCAGCACGAGATTACTGCTTTTTTGTGAGAACTTTTTATTATTATTAGTTAATTAATTATTATTTCTTGAAATTCTTCACAATTTTCTTATTAATTAATTATTATTTCTTGAAATTCTTCACAATTTATATTATTAATTATTTATTATTTCTTGAAATTCTTCAAAATTATATTATTAATTATTTATTATTTCTTAAAATTCTTCACAATTTATATTATTAATTAATTATTATTTCTTAAAATTCTCCACAATTTATATTATTAATTAATTTTTATTTGTTAACATCCTCAAAATACTGCTTTTAATTGAAGTCAAATACCTGCAAGTATCAACTCCATGATTTTACCTTTAAACCTTCCAGAGCCTACTCCTTCCTGCTTCTTTCTTCCACCCTGCTGACAATTCTTCCACTCCGCTTCTTCTTCCTTCTCTCGTTCAATGTCATCCTTGCTGCCAAGCCTCTCAAGCACGGTTGCATGCATTAATGGATGAATTGATGCATTTTGCATGCATTGTTGCATGGATGGAAAAATAAATGGATGAATGCATGCATGCATTGTTGCATAGATGGAAAAATAAATGGATGAATGCATGCATGCATTGTTGCATGCATGGATGGATGTACGGAGTGATTGTTTCAAATAAAGATGGATGGATGGAGGAATTGAAGGATAGTTTTTTGGATAAATGACAGAATAAGTGTATGTATGATTAGCAGAAAAGATAAATAAATTGATGGTTGGTTAACGGGGATGTTGATCTGCACCATCAACAACCTACCTCAACAACACCCCAACAATCCACTATCAACATCAACACCAACACACAACAACCACCCTCAACAACCCGTCTCAACAACCTCATCATCAACAACAAACACACCTCCAGTCATTCAGAAACTCAAGACTTCAGACGCGTCACCCATCTCCCATTCTGACGTCATCACTGGTGTTTATGATGATGATGATCCTACCGAAAGCATCATTTCTGTGCGTGATGATGATGATGTTGATGTTGATGTCAATGATTTTCATGGTAATGATAATATAAGAATGACTAATTTTTACTAATTTACTAGCCCACCAATCACACTTCTTCTCTTTGATTACATTTTCTGCTTCCTTACAGTTCAACTTACTTTCATTCACCCTCACAATGATAGGTGGAAAAGAAGCTGGAAACCGACTCTGAGTCATCAGACGTTAGTTGCCTTCATCAATCTATTGCTATTCAATCATTACCAACTTAATCATCATTATCACCAATTCAATCATCATCATCATGTACTTAATCATCATTATTACGAACTTAATCATCATCATCACCAACTTGATCATCATCATCACCAACTTGATCATCCATTAAATCAATTAAGTCATCATCACCAACTTAATCCTCATCATCATCATCACCCATTCAACCTCATTCAAAACTCTTCACAGCTTCTCGAGCAAGACAACAGCAACGACTTCCTGGAGGTCAGGGCGCTTGCAGAGGTCGAAAAGGTCAAAGTTCAAAGGTCATCGCCTCTGAGGCCAAGCAGCGCTGACCTCCAAGGCCGCTTGAGGCGTCGAGTGGTTGCTAAGGACGCCTCTAATGACGTCAAGGCAACCGTTGCCAAGAGGATTGATGACGCTGTATCCAATAGCAACCCCAACAGCACCCATCCACATATTACTCATCCACATACCAACCATCCACACACCACCCATCCACAAAACACCAACTCCAACAACCACCAAGACAACAACGACCACTATAATGATTTACAACTACGTCACAGCGTCAACCACAAGACATCGACACTTGACGTCCTTCTTCACATCCCTAAGGCCTCCTCCACACCATCTCTGGTCACGCACATTCCAGAACAAACCACCGAATCTCCTCTTCCTATCACTATCTCTTCTCGCGCCACTCCTTCCACCATCACCATCTCTCCTATCCCAACCACCACCACTAAACCAGCCACCACTGCCACCACTGCCACCACTAAACCAGCCACCACTGCCACCACTAAACCAGCCACCACTCCGTCACCCAAACTGGGCTTCAAAAGCCTCTTGAGTAAAAACTTCAGCACATCTACTACAACTACAACAATGCCCGCCACAACAACAACAGCAACTGCAACAACTGCAACATCCCCCACCACAAAAACCACAACAACTAAAACAACCATAGCAACAACAACAACTTCCATAGCAACAGCAACAACAACTTCCACAACTTGCACAGCGACAAGCACCACCGGCAACTTCTTGTCGATGCAAAAGAAGCGAATGAACCAAAAAGTTCCCGCCATCGTCGACAAGTTTTTCGAGCTCAAGAAGAGGGCCAAGACTGCAGGATTCTCCGGTTTACTTTTAGTTTTTTTTCCAATTTAATTATTATTTATTTATAATTCAATATTTTATTTTAAAATTACTTTTTTATTCTAATAAAAAGATAATGGGATTTATTTTTTTAATTTTGATTTTATTTTTTATTTTAGAAAAATGTCGTGGATGTGATGTTGTCTTCACGACCATCCTCAAGAGACGGGTCTTGCATCCATGAATTCATCCACTCTTGCATTCATCCACTCTTGCATTCACCCACTCTTGCATTCATCCACTCTTGCATTCATCCACTCTTGCATTCATCCACTCTTGCATTCATCCACTCTTGCATTCATCCACTCTTGCATTCATCCACTCTTGCATTCATCCACTCTTGCATTCATCCACTCTTGCATTCATCCACTCTTGCATTCATCCACTCTTGCATTCATCCACTCTTGCATTCATCCACTCTTGCATTCATCCACTCTTGCATTCATCCACTCTTGCATTCACCCACTCTTGCATTCACCCACTTATACATTCACCCATTTACCCGTCCACTAATCTTCTCTTTCCCTACCTTTTCATTTTCACCTATTTCAACTTATCTATCCATTCATCTATCTATCCATCCATCTATCCATCCATCTATCCATCCATCTATCCATCCATCTATCCATCCATCTATCCATCCATCTATCCATCCATCTATCCATCCATCTATCCATCCATCTATCCATCCATCTATCTATCCATCCATCTATCCATCCATCTATCCATCCATCTATCCATCCATCTATCCATCCATCTATCCATCTATCTATCCATCTATCCATCCATCTATCCATCCATCTATCCATCCATCTATCCATCCATCTATCCATCCATCTATCCATCCATCTATCCATCCATCTATCCATCCATCTATCCATCCATCCATCTATCCATCCATCTATCCATCTATCCATCCATCTATCCATCCATCTATCCATCCATCTATCCATCCATCTATCCATCCATCTATCCATCCATCTATCCATCCATCTATCCATCCATCTATCCATCCATCTATCCATCCATCTATCCATCCATCTATCCATCCATCTATCCATCCATCTATCTATCCATCCATCTATCCATCCATCTATCTATCCATCTATCCATCCATCCATCTATCCATCCATCTATCCATCCATCTATCCATCCATCTATCCATCCATCCATCTATCCATCCATCTATCCATCTATCTATCCATCTATCCATCCATCTATCCATCCATCTATCCATCCATCTATCCATCCATCTTTCCATCCATCCATCTATCCATCCATCTATCCATCTATCCATCCATCTATCCATCCATCTATCCATCCATCTATCCATCCATCTATCCATCCATCTATCCATCCATCTATCCATCCATCTATCCATCCATCTATCCATCCATCTATCCATCCATCTATCCATCCATCCATCTATCCATCCATCTATCCATCCATCCATCCATCCATCTATCCATCCATCTATCCATCCATCTATCCATCCATCCATCTATCCATCCATCTATCCATCCATCCATCTATCCATCCATCTATCCATCCATCCATCCATCTATCCATCCATCTATCCATCCATCTATCCATCCATCTATCCATCCATCTATCCATCCATCTATCCATCCATCTATCCATCCATCTATCCATCCATCTATCCATCCATCTATCCATCCATCTATCCATCCATCTATCCATCTATCCATCCATCTATCCATCCATCTATCCATCCATCTATCCATCCATCTATCCATCCATCTTTCCATCCATCCATCTATCCATCCATCTATCCATCCATCTATCCATCCATCTATCCATCCATCTATCCATCCATCTATCCATCCATCTATCCATCTATCCATCCATCTATCCATCCATCTATCCATCCATCCATCCATCTATCCATCCATCTATCCATCCATCTATCCATCTATCCATCCATCTATCCATCCATCTATCCATCCATCTATCCATCCATCCATCTATCCATCTATCCATCCATCTATCCATCCATCTATCCATCCATCTATCCATCCATCCATCCATCTATCCATCCATCTATCCATCCATCTATCCATCTATCCATCCATCTATCCATCCATCTATCCATCCATCTATCCATCCATCCATCTATCCATCTATCCATCCATCTATCCATCCATCTATCCATCCATCTATCCATCCATCTATCCATCCATCCATCCATCCATCAGCACGTCTGCAACTGCTGTGGTGAACACTTTTGCTGGAAATGTTGCTGCCAAAAAGTTCCCAGAGCCAAATTTGGAGCTACTGGTATGTGCATTGGAACACCATCATTTTCAAAATTATCATTATCATCATCACTTCTTCATTTGAATATGAAAATCAAGATTCTGGTATGAATATTTTAATTAGGGACATTATTAGGGCTATCAAATTTACTAACAGGTTTATTACTATTATTATTAATATTAATATTAGTACTCTTAGTATCATTGTTATAATTATTATTGTGTATAAATATCCTTGTTATTATTATTATTATTATCATCATCATCTTCATCATTTGTATCATCACTATTTTTATCCTCATCATCATCATCATCATCATCATCATCATCATCATCATCATCATCATCATCATCATCATCATCATCGAAGCTCCAGCAGCGCAGACTGAGACGGTGCCTGTGTGCATGCACTGTCTGCACAAGCTGGTCCAAAATAAAGACGCTCTCGCCGCCAAGAAGAATACTACTACTAATACTACTACTACTACTACTAATAATAATAATCATAATCATATTAATAATAATAATAATAATAATAATAATAATAATACTTATACTAATAATATTATTAATAGTGAGTCTAATAATAATAATAATAATGATGATGATGATGATACAAAAAATAATCATAATCATATTAATAATAATAATAATAATATAGTAGCGACTAGTGATCGGTGTGATGAAGTGGCTTTGAAAGCTCTCTGTACTTGTAACGATGCCGATGAAGATGATAATGATGCTGACGACGATGATGATGATGATGATGAGATGAAGATCAAGAACGAATCAGAAGAGCTGGAAAATGTCAATTCCATGAGAGGAGATCTGAGGCATGTGGAGGAGAGGGAGGAGGAGAAGGAGGAGGAGGAGAGGCTGCCTGGAGATGGAATGTTGCACGGGTTGCTTGGTGGCTTCTGCGGGGAGGATTCTAAGTCGGCTGTTGGGGTTAGCAGCAGCAGTGCTACGCCGATGGACGTTGAGTGTGGTACTACCTTTCAGTCCTTTGTTTATTCTACTACTGCTACTACTGCTGCGGCTACTACTACTACTACTGCTACTAATACTACTTCTACTACTACTGCTACTACTACTACTGCTACTACTACTACTACTACTACTACTACTACTACTACTACTACTACTGCTACTGCCGCTGCTACAACTACTACTACCCATGTTTCTACTCTAGTAACTAGTACAATCGCTTCTATTTTTAACGCAACTACTACTACACTACCAGCTACAACCTCCATTATTTTCACAGCTACTACCACTACTACTATAACACCTACTGATGCAACTACTATCACGGCTACAGCTTCTACTAGTACTGTACTTTCAGTAAAGGATACTTCCAAAGGCACGCATACAACTGGTGATACTTGAAACGAGTCTGAGAAGCGCTTGGGAGTTCGTAGTCGTAGTTGATAGCCTTGTATTCCACCTAAAGCAAGTTCACAAGCAGTTAAAATGATGATTCACCTTTCAAACTGTGAATCGTAATTACCGCAAACTTCCGTGTATAAGCCGCAGTGGCCATTTCAATTTGAAAACAAAAACAAAAAATTTCGAAAAGCGAAACTATTTGAACTTCTCTTCAGCTCACTTAATCCACAAATTCGCATTATTGGAGGGTTTTGGAGAGGACGAGTTTGCTTAAAAGAGTGCGGCTTATACATGGTAATTGCAGACATATTTTAATTCAAGATGCATTAAAATGACTTAGATGTTAAACATTACAGACTCTCCTTTTGCTCTTCCCTTTCAGTTTCACTTTTCGTAAATTCCTTTCGATTAGTAATCTTTTCAAGGCTTACTTCGATTGATTGATCTGTTTAAAACTTTGCGTTTGAACGCCTTTGCTGAGATTTGTTGAGATTGCGAGCTATATAAATCAATCTCAATTCTTGTCACTAATTTCGATGCTACCACCATTCTTTCAAACTCACACACATACTCACACACACACACACAAACTCACACACACACACAAACACACACACACACACAAACACACACACACAAACTCACACACACAAACACACTTCTATTAAGTTACTTTTAGCCCCACCAGAACTTCTCAACTCTCCCGCCTCCCCCCTGAACCACCTCGAGAACCCACCAATCCACCACTCCTTCCCAGTTCACATGTCTTTTAGCATTGCCGGTTGCACACTTCTCTGTCATTCATAGTCCCTTAAATTAACTTCATGTCATTCATTTATTACATTTGTATTTGATTCACTAAGTCGACATTATTTATATTCTCCCAAATGCCTAGCTGGAGATTGGTATATCGTTTAGGCATGACTCAAGTCAGCATCGTCATCACCATCATTACCAATACCATTTTCATCATCATCATCATCATCATTTGGACCCCTTTGAACAAATACTATAACTAACTATTGCCAACATAATAAGACTCGTCTTCATCATCAGTACCATTGTAAGTGCCATTATCTCCATCATCATCATCATCATCATCATCATCATCATCATCATCATCATCATCATCATCATCATCATTACAATCATCATTAATCCAACAGTGTAAGGCTACATGATTCGTTTTGTTTGGAAAACATTGAAGCTGGATGTGTGTGTGTTTACGTATGCATGAGGTTATACTGTAAGCCACACAAGCCCCTATATTAACAGTCGTAATTACTTGAAAATATGCGCATAAATGAATATTAATTAGAGAATAAATTAAATTAAGCGGAAGTAACAAGCCCATACCAATATGCCTTTGTATTATAAATTGTGTTTGGGAAGTAAAGTTTCACACACAATGCATGTACTATTGTATAGGTAGTTCACCGTCAACATCATCGTCATCATTATTATTATTTGTAGTTGGAAGCAAAGGTATGACTATGGAATAAGAAAATGATGTCGTGGTGATGATGATGATGGTGGTATCGTGGTGATGATGATGATGAGAGGAAGCTTTTGAGAGTTGTTTTCTTCTCGACTTTGAAGGACAAACTGAAAAAATCTTTCAGATCAAAAGAGCGAAAGAAGAATTTATGGGTAAGGGTGGATGAGAAGGATGGAGAGATGGAGAAACCATGATGATGATAATGACAAGGAGGATGGAGAGACAAAATAAGATGGATGGAGAGAAAATGATGAGCAAAATTAAAAGATGAAGATGTAGCGCTAGTTGATCAAAAGAAGGAGAGGCGGGAGTGGAGTTCTTGCAGCTGGAGGGGACTGACCTGGAGAGGCACACAGCGGGACTGGCCACTGCAGGGAACTGTGATGGAGGCAACCACCTTCTGGGTGGCTGCCACACCCTTGCTGTCGAGCACCTTGAGGTAGGGCGCTGTGGCGAAGGCTGCAAAGTCACTGACCACCTTGCCACCCAGCTGCCTGGACGCCATCTTGGTGGTGTAGAGCTGCTTGAAGTCGTTCATCTGCCGCTGCAGTGACGCCACTTGAGCCTCCCTGGCCTGCAGCTGCTTGAGGGGGTCGTGTTGGGGGGATGGTCTGACGCCCTTCTTGAGCTTCGTCAGGTCGACCAACTGCGGAATCAGCAGTTGCCTCGACTTCTGCACCAACTGCTTGCCACTCCTCCTCAGCGCTGCCATCTCCTCGTCCACCACCTCGGCTCCAAAGACCTCCAGGTCGGGCAGCTTCTTGAAGTCCTCCAGCAACTTCTCCCCACTCAGCTCTGATATCTTGAGGTACAAACTCTTGATCAGCTCCCTCTGGCAGGCGATCTGTCTGGCCGACATGCCGCCCTCCTTGACGGGCGTGTCGACCGCCTCTGACGTCTCGGGAGAGGCGAGCTGCTTGGCGAGGCCAGCGAAGAGAGACTTCTTCGAGAGGTCCTTCAACTTCTTCTGCAACTCGACCTTCTCACTCTCGAGGGCGTCGATGTCAGCCTGCAGGGCGTCAACGCTGTCCTCGTGGTCCTTCTCCTTCTGCTTGAGCGCCATCGTCGCCTCGTCGAGTCGCTGCTGGATGCGGTCGATCCTGTCATCGGCCTCTTTGTTCAGCGTCTCCAGCTTCTTCTCCAGCATCTGCACCTTCAGGACGCTCTGGCCCAGGTCTCCCTGCTTGTTCCTCACTTGCGCGTTCAGGCGCTGCAACTCCTCCTCCTTCGCGTCCACTGTCGCCTTCAGATTGTCCACCTCAGCAAACTCGCCCTTGACGGCACTTGCCCTGTGCACCACCGGAGGCAGACAGCACCTCTCTGGCGTTCCATCAAAGTCGTATTCTCCATTCTCCATCGCCATGGCAACGTGCTTGAAACACTTGCACGCAGCTGCGACCACTTCGCTCAGCTGTTTGTAGCTTTCTGCATCGGCCCTGCCGTACAACTTCTCGACCGACTTCATCATCACCTCGTTCAGCTGCTCCAGCGGCAAGTACAACTCCTCGGCAGGCGACTGCTGGTGACCCTCGAGGACAGCGAGCAGCTGAGAGGCAGCCGAACTGACCAGACGGAAGACTCTGAGCGCCTTGTCGAGTGAGGCGAGGTTCTCTGCCATCTCGGTCTGCACGCTCTTCGAGAAGGTGAGTGGCGTCGAGGCATTCTGGTGGTCGGGCAGACGCCGCTTGATCTTCTTGGCGGCAGTCCTCATCTCCTCATTCAGAGCCTCCACCTTGCTCAACAACTCCTCCACACCACTCTCCACGCCTCCGCTCGACTGTGCCAGTGGTTGTAGTGGTCTCGATCATAATGATGGTTGCAGCAATAATAAAAGCACTAATCAAGTTAAATAAAAAATAAATAAATAAAGTTTAAAAAACAAAGACCTACAAATCGAAAACCTAAAAAAAAGCGCACACACACGCGACAAACCTTGACGGCCAGCTTGAGGGTGGCCACGTCATTACGGAGGCAGGCACTCAGTGCGTTGAGGACCCTCACCTGGCAGGACATCAGTTGCGCACAGTTCGGCTTCGACTGCGCCAAGTGCACCTTGTACAGGTGCTCGAAGTACTGGATGGCCTTGGCGAGACTCTCGAGGGAGGTCGTCTCGTCCAGCTGTCGTGTCGGTGGGTCGTTTTGAGCTGCAGCAACCATCATTACCACCACCACAACTATATGGTATGGATAGCTTCGGAAGCAGCTATGGCCACAACTGAATTTATAACCATTGTTGCTGCCACAGCCACCACGTTTTGACCTTCAATTATAACTACCAAAAACAGTTGTAACCAGAAACTAAAATAGAACCATAGTTACCACAACCAACCACACCAACACCAACAACCACACCAACCACAGCCACACCAACACCGCCACCACACCAACAACCACACCAACACCGCCACCACACCAACCACAGCCACCAACACCAACAACTACACCACCACAACAACCAACACCAACTACACCACCAACAACCACACCAACCACAGCCACCTGATCTCGACTCAGCAGGTCGATGTAGTGGTCAAGAGTCTTCTCGTAGACCGCAATTTCAGGCAGCAGTGTGCTTATCTTGAGGAGCATGTCAACGCTGCAGATGGTCAGTGAGCTGAGGGGGGTTGGGTTGGGTTGGGTGAATGACAGTTTTAGTTTATCAGTACAAAAAACTTTTACTTTTATAAATGATTTATGTAAAATTAAACGTCTACTTTTATAAATGATCATTATTTAAGGAAAGATTTTATGAAAAATGCAATGGTTACAATCATTGAAGAAGCATTAAGCGCTCACTTTTGATACTGTCTGAGGTAGCCCTGCAGGATGGCGATGTGGTAGTTGAGGTTGTGCAGACTGCCGTACGCCTCGGACTTGTGTGTACGCACCACGTCGTCACGTGAGATGGTTTCTGGAATGTCGTACTGGAGGGGGATGGGGAGGGGGATGGGGGGGGATGGGAAGGTGGGATGAGTGAGTGAGGAAAGGTGTGAGAAAAGAAGAGAGAAGGAAAGAATGCAATAGAATACAACGACGAGTTTTATTAAGATGGCGTTAAGCCGAACGAGCTTCAAGACCACTCGGTTATGAATGATGATGATGTCACTAAAACTTGTTATTGGAGGATAACCATTTAGAGGAGGATGAATGGATGAATGGATGGATGCATGGAGGGATGGATGGATGGATGGATGGATGGATGAATTAATGGATGTATAGATGGATGCATGGATGGATGCATGGACGAACCTTCTGACTGGCCTGAGAGGTGATCAGGTCGCACTTGGAAATCATCCTAGGGATCAGGAGAAGAGTCAGAATGACTTCATGGTCCCCTGTGACGATGGTGGTGATGATGATAACGATAATGATGATGATAACGATAATGATGATGATAACGATAATGATGATGATAACGATAATGATGATGAAAGTAATGATGGTAATGATGACGATAACGACGACGACGACGACGAAGATGATGACGATGACGAACCTCCCCTCTTGAGGAAGCTGTCGGGCATGAAGGAGCACAAGTAGCTGACGTGCTGCTTCGACTGCTCCAGCTCCAACTTACGCAGTTCAGTCTCTATCGCCTGTGCAGTTATTATGATGGTGGTGGTGGTGATGATGATGGTGGTGGTGGTGATGATGGTGGTGGTGGTGGTGGTGATGGTGGTGATGGTGATGATGATGATGGTGGTGGTGATGATGATGATGGTGGTTGTGGTGGGGGTGGGGGTGGTGATGATGATGGTGGTGGTGGTGATGATGATAATGGTGGTGGTGGTGGTGGTGATGATGATGGTGGTGGTGGTGGTGGTGGTGATGATGGTGGTGGTGGTGGTGGTGGTGATGATGGTGGTGGTGGTGGTGGTGATGGTGGGAATAATGATGTTAGTGGTGATGGTGAGAATGGTGATGGTGGTGGGAATAATGATGTTAGTGGTGATGGTGAGAATGGTGATGGTGGTGGGAATAATGATGTTAGTGGTGATGGTGAGAATGGTGATGGTGGTGGTAGTGATGATGATGATGATGGTGCTGATGCTAGTGGTGATGATGATGATGGTAGTGGTGATGGTGATGATAATAATGATGATTTTGGGAGTGATAGTGGTCGAAATAGTAATGGTAGAAAAACATCAGTAAGATGGTAGCTCATGATGATGAAGATGATGATTATGATGATGATGACGATAATGATGATGATGACGATAATGATGTTGATGATGACGACGATGACGACAATGAATGATGACGCCAATAATAAAAATCCGAACCTTAACCCCTCCCCCCTCCAAACCTTAGCAGTGGCTTTCGTCTCAGCAAACTTGGTCTTGAAATCGAATTCAATGGTTGGTGTTGGAATCTGTCTGGCTGCAGCGTCCACTGGAGCTTCAGTGGCTGCGGTGGTGGTGCTGCTGCTGCTGGTGGTCGTAGCCACACCTGAGCTTAAATCCTGAGATAGAGAGGTTTTGAGGTTTTTATGGTGGATGGTGATAAAAATCATAAATCTTTAAAAAATCTTAAATAACTATTTTATCACACCACCACCAAAAACCCTCCACTGACCCACTACCTGCCCAAGACCACAACTGACCCACCCCTAACCCACTATCTGCCCAACACCACCACTGACCCACCCCTAACCCACTACCTGCCCAAGACCACAACTAACCCACCACGTTCTTAACACCACCACTGACCCTCCTAAAACCATCACACTACCAAAAGCCCATCACCACATAATGATCAGTCCACCACACCACCACCACCCCAACACATCACAACCACAACAACCACCACCCCACCACCACCAAGACCCCACCACCACCATCCTTCACCTTAATCTTAGCCTGCTGCTGGGCGACCAAATCTCGAAACTTGACGATGGTCTTCTGGTAGTCGAGGATCGTCTCGTTCACGGCGTCGATCCTCCGCTCGGCCTCGATGAGTTTAGCCTTCGTCAGATCGAGCGTCTCCCTCAACTCAAGCTCGCTCTCACGCGACGTTTCCTGCAACTCGTCGTTCATCTCGCAGAGTTGTTCCTGGCCGGTGGTGGTGGTGGTTGGTGGTTGTTGGTGGTTGTTTGTGGTGGTGGTTGTTGGTGGTTGTTGGTGGTGGTTGGTGGTGGTGGTTGTTGGTGGTGGTGGTTGTTGGTGGTTGGTGGTGGTGGTTGGTGGTGGTGGTGGCCGGTGGTTGGTGGTGGTGGTGGTGGTGGTTGTTGTTGTTGGTGGTTGTTGGTGGTGGTGGTTGTTGGTGGTTGTTGGTGGTGGTTGTTGTTGGTGGTGGTGGTGGTTGGTGGTGGTGGTTGGTGGTGGTGGATCGGGTGTGTGGATTGCATGGTTGTGTGGTAGTGGTGGTAGATGGAAATGAAACAATGGTGATGAGAGTTGTAGATAGAATAATAGTGCTTGAAAAAAATAGCCCTTCTTTTCCTCTTCCTCTACCCTCTCTTCCCACCTCCTCCTCATCTCACTAAACCATCCTCACTCCCTCCTCCTCCTCCTCCTCTCACCAGGTCATTCTTCTCCTCCTCCATCTTCTCGACGGCATCCTCCAGCGACAACACCTTCTCCGTCAACTTCTCCACCATCTCCTCCGCGCCCTGGGCACTGTCCACCTGGCGAGGAAAAGAAAATCCTCATCATCACCCTCATCATTATCATTATAGCAATCATTATGAACATAATCATAATCATAATCATCATCATCATCATCACCACCTGTTCTTTAAGCTCAATAGCCTCTTCCAACAGCTTGTCCACTTGCTCCTTCATGCTGTTTGCATGGTGCATGGTGGTTGGTTGGTTGGTTGGTGGTTGCATTGTTGGTTGGTTGGTTGCATGGTGGATGGTGGTTGGTTGGTTGGTTGGTTGCATGGTGGTTAGTTAGTTGGTGGTTGGTTGGTTGGTTGGTGGTTGACGAGGCAAGGTGAGGCAAGATGGCATGAAGACGTCCTTTGAAGATGGTCCACCACCACTATTTGAACGCATCCTCAGTCACGGATGGAAGCTCACTACATAAATAAGTATCATGTATGCATTTGAGTTCCAATGTGCTCATCTCTTGGACTTGCAACCAGCCACCATCTCCGACTCGTTTACTGCTCATTAAACCTTCTCATATCTCTTCAAGCCTTCTCCTTACTTTCCTTTATCTCTCTTTTCCTACCCTATCCCTCTCCTACACCACCTTCTCCCCCATCGTACCCACCTCCCTCCCCATTCTCTCTTCCACACACCACCTCTTCCCCTCCCCCTTACTTACACCCCCCTTTCCCCATCGATAACACCACATCCTCGCTTACACTGCCTCCTCTCCTCCGTATCCCATCTCCTCCCTTCCCCTCCATCTCCCATCTCTCCCCTCCATCTCCCATCTCTCTCCTCTCCCTCCTCCTCTCTTCACCTCTCTTTTCCCTTCCCCTCCTCACCGATCTCTCCCACCTCCCTCACCAATCTCTCTCCCCTCCCCTCTCTCACCGATCTCTCCCATCTCCCCTCCCTCACCGATCTCTCTCCCCTCCCCTCCCTCACCGATCTCTCTCCTTGCTGATGGCGGCAATCTCGACCTTCTGGCTCTCACACAACTTGTTCACCGCCACCGACTCCTGCTTCTCCCAGTTCGCCATGTCCCTCACTCTGGAAAGAAGGAAGGAAGGAAAGGAGGAAGGAAGGAAGGAAGAAAGAAAGAAGATGAAGAGAAAATATATTAAGGGATAGATAAAATGAAATATAAAAAAGTTGAAAGATACTATCATGAACAACATCATCATCATCATCATCATCATCATCATCATCACCCACTTGACGATGGCCTCCTTCAGCCTCTCGTTCTGCTGCTCCAACTGCTTCTTCTCGAAACTTGTGAATGAGCCGTCAGAGGCTGGTGTGATGATGATGATGCTGATGATGATGATGCTGATGATGATGATGCTGATGATGATGATGATGAGATGATGACGACGACGATGATAATGATGAGATAATGTTGATGATGACGATGATGATAGCGATGATGGTAATAATGATGACGATGATGACGACGATGATGATGATGATGATGATGATGACGATGATGTTGATGATGATGATGATGATGATAGCGATGATGATGATAGCGATGATGATGATGACGATGATGATGATGATGATGATGATGATGACGATGATGGTAATAATGATGATGATGATGATGAAGATGATGATGATGATGATGATGATGCGTGGAGCACCTGGAGCAGCCATCTCCTCCTTGACGAGTTGCAGGTCGACGAGAGTTTCGTCGAGCTTCTCCTTCAGCTGCTCGATCTCCAGCTGCAGACCTTCGCACTGGGATGGTGGTTGGTGTGGTTGGTGTGGTTTGGTGTGGTTGGTGTGGTGTGGTTGGTGTGGTTTGGTGTGGTGTGGTTGGTGTGGTGTGGTGTGGTTGGTTAGTGAGGTTTGGTGTGGTTGGTGTGGTGGAGTGTGGTTTGGTGAGGTGTGGTTGGTGTGGTTGGTGTGGTTTGGTGAGGTGTGGTTGGTGAGGTGGAGTGTGGTTTGATGAGGTGTGGTTGGTGTGGTGAGGTGGAGTGTGGTGAGGTGTGGGTTTGGTGTGGTGAGATGTGGTTGGTGTGGTGTGGTGAGGTGGAGTGTGGTGAGATGTGGGTTTGGTGTGGTGAGGTGTGGTTGTTGTGGTGAGGTGGAGTGTGGTTTGATGAGATGTGGTTGGTGAGGTGGAGTGTGGTTTGGTGAGGTGTGGTTGGTGAGGTTTGGTGTGGTTGGTGAGGTTTGGTGTGGTTGGTGTGGTTGGTTGGTGTGGTTGGTGAAGTGAGGTGTGGTTTGGTGAAGTGTGGTTGGTGAAGTGAGGTGTGGTGTGGTTTGGTTGGTGAGGTGTGGTTGGTGAAGTGAGGTGTGGTTTGGTGAAGTGTGGTTTGGTGAGGTGTGGTTTGGTGAAGTGTGGTTTGGTGAGGTGTGGTTTGGTTAGTGAGGTTTGGTTTGGTGAGGTTTGGTTGGTGTCGTTTGGTGAGGTGTGGTTGGTGTGGTTTGGTGTGGTTGGTGTGGTTTAGTGTGGTGTGGTTTGGTTTGGTGTGGTTGGTGAGGTGTGGTTGGTGTGGTGAGGTGTGGTTTGGTGAATTGAGTTGTGGTGAGATGTGGTTTGGTGTAATGAGTTAGGATGATGAAGTGTGGTGTGGTGAGAAGTTTTATATGTTGGTGAGTGGTGAGGTATGGTGGGATGAAGCATAGCAGTGTGGTGTGGTTAAGTGGGGTGAGGTGTGATGTAACATAAAAGTATAATAAAAATGGAGTGGCGTTGCAGCATGGTGGCAGTCACACATAGAAACAACAACATCACCCCCAAAAACGAAACCCCCACAACAACACCAAAAACAACACTTCCACCACCAACAACAACACCATCACCAACACTACTCCCACAAACAACAACAACAAAAGCCACACCACCACCAACAACAACACCAGCAACAACAACAGCACCAACAACCCCACCAACAACACCCCCACCACCACCACCAACAACAACACCAACACTACCACCAACAACAACAAGAACCTTCTCTTCAGCCATCTCCTTGTCGAGGGTGGCCATCTCGATGCTTTCTTGTGCGTCCGCCATCTCCTCCTTGTAGTTGCTGTATTGCTCTTTGATGCTCTCTGTCTCCTGCGTGGATGAGTGGGTGGGTGGTGGGTGGATGGGTGGGTGGATGGGTGGGTGGATGGGTGGTGTGGATGGATGGGTGGGTGGGTGGATGGATGGGTGGGTGGATGGGTGGGCGAATGGGTGGGTGGGTGGGTGGGTGGATGGGTGGATGGATGGATGGGTGGGTAGGTAGTGTGGAATGGATGGGTGGATGGGTGGGTGGGTGGATGGGTGGGTGGATGGGTGGGTGGGTGGATGGGTGGGTGGGTGGATGGGTGGGTGGATGGATGAATGGGTGGGTGGATGGATGAATGGGTGGGTGGGTGGTGTGGAATGGGTGGATGGGTGGGTGGATGATGGGTGGGTGGATGATGGGTGGTTATGGGATGGATGGGTTGGTGGTGGACTGGTGCGTAGGTGAGTGGTTGGATAGTGGTGATAAAGATGAGAATATAATCATCATCAACGAGCGACCACAAGCACCTTCTTGGCGGCTTGCAGCTGCTTCTGTAACTCATTCATCGACTCCTGTGTCTTCAACTTGTACTCTTGCAGCTGTCAGCAGTGGCAGTGGTGGTGGTGGTGTTGGTGGTGCTAGGGTGGTAGTGGTGGTAGTAGTAGTAGTGAGCTGTAGTAGTGATGAAAGTGATGTTAAAAGCCACTACAGATACAACAAAGGGTACAACTACCCATCCTCCTACATCACCACCATCATCATCAGGAGGCAAACCCATCATCATGACCATCATCACCACCACCACCACCATCATCACCATCATCATCACCATCATCACCATCATCATCACCACCATCACCATCATCATCATGACCACCGCCATCATCATCATCATCACCTGCTGCAGCTGTATCTTGGTCTTCTCGAAGTCCTTGAGGCGGGCGACGTCTTGACTGCGCTTGATCTTCAGCGTGTCCAGGCGCTCCTTCAAGTCCTTCACCTCGCACCTCAGACCCTCTGGCGTCGTGGTGATGATGATGATGATGGTGGAGTGATGATGATGGTGATGGTGGTGGTGATGATGATGATGATGATGGTAGAGTGATGATGATGGTGATGGTGGTGATGGTGGTGATTATGATGTGGTGGTGGTGGTGGTGATGATGATGATGATGATAGTGGTTAAGTGATAATGATGATGATGATAGTGGTGGAGTGATGATGATAGTAATGATGATGATGATAGTGGTGGAGTGATGATGATAGTAATGGTGATGATGGTGATGATGGTGGTGGTAGTGATGATGATGATGATGTGGTGGTGGTGGTAGTGATGATGATGATGATAGTGGTTAAGTGATGATGGTAAGAATGATTAGAAATTATATAGAGCGATTAAGGTGCACCTATTTCCTGCAGCTGATGCACGCTGTCGACCGCTTGTTGCTGCTGCTGCAGACTCAAAGAGGCTGTAGTCGTTGCTGCTGCTGCTGCTGTTGGGACCTGGTGGATGATGATGACGATCAATATTACGATGAAGATTAGGGTGGTGGTTGATGGTGAGGGTTGATGACACAATCTCTTTAGGTGAATTGTAAGAATTCGAATTCAAAAAAAACAAATTATAGGATTTGTTGGAAGATAGATCGAGTAGACAACAACAACAACAACAAGAACAACAACAAGAATAACAACAAGAATAACAACAAACAACAACTGACGCAACTAACTGGAGCGGCAGTTTCCTTCTTCTCCCCAACGTCGGCCACCGCCTTCTTCTCCACCACGTCGACCACCTTCTCGACCACCGCCTCTCTGCACGGAGTGGCTGCCAGGCTGGACGTGCTGGAGGACTTGGAGTCGGCTGCATCGCTGCTGGGAGAGGCTGTCGCTTTGGTGGTCGTTGTGGTCTTTCCGGCTGGTGGCTTTCCCAGTTTGGACTTGCCGTCTGCTGTCTTGGGAGTCTCGAGCGCTGTGGTGGAGGTGTTGAGGGGTGGGAGGTGTGGTGGAGGTGTTGAAGGATGTGAGGTGTTGTGGAGGTGTTGAAGGGTGTGAGGTGTGGTGAGAGGCAGAAGGGTGTGGTGGAGGTGTTGAGGGGTGGGAGGTGTTGAGGGGTGGGAGGTGTGGTGAGAAGCAGAAGGGTGTGGTGGAGGTGTTGAGGGGTGGGAAGTGTGGTGAGAGGCAGAAGGGTGTGGTGGAGGTGTTGAGGGGTGGGAAGTGTGGTGAGAGGTAGAAGGGTGTGGTGGAGGTGTTGAGGGGTGGGAGGTGTGGTGAGAAGCAGAAGGGTGTGGTGGAGGTGTTGAGGGGTGGGAAGTGTGGTGAGAGGTAGAAGGGTGTGGTGGAGGTGTTGAGGGGTGGGAGGTGTGGTGAGAGGCAGAAGGGTGTGGTGGAGGTGTTGAGGGGTGGAAAGTGTGGTGAGAGGCAGAAGGGTGTGGTGGAGGTGTTGAGGGGTGGGAGGTGTGGTGGAGGTAGAAGGGTGTGGTGAAGGTGTTGAGGGGTGGGAGATGTGGTGAGAAGCAGAAGGGTGTGGTGGAGGTGTTGAGGGGTGGGAAGTGTGGTGAGAGGCAGAAGGGTGTGGTGGAGGTGTTGAGGGGTGGGAGGTGTGGTGGAGGTAGAAGGGTGTGGTGGAGGTGTTGAGGGGTGGGAGATGTGGTGAGAAGCAGAAGGGTGTGGTGGAGGTTTTGAAGGGTGGGAGGTGTGGTGGAGGTAGAAGGGTGTGGTGGAGGTGTTGAGGGGTGGAAAGTGTGGTGTGAGGCAAAAGGGTGTGGTGGAGGTGTTGAGGGGTGGAAGGTGTGGTGAGAGGTAGAAGGGTGTGGTGGAGGTGTTGAGGGGTGGGAGGTGTGGTGGAGGTAGAAGGGTGTGGTGGAGGTGTTGAGGGGTGGGAGGTGTGGTGGAGGTAGAAGGGTGTGGTGGAGGTGTTGAGGGGTGGGAGGTGTGGTGAGAAGCCGAAGGGTGTGGTGGAGGTGTTGAAGGGTGGGAGGTGTGGTGGAGGTAGAAGGGTGTGGTGGAGGTGTTGAGGGGTGGGAGGTGTGGTGAGAAGCAGAAGGGTGTGGTGGAGGTGTTGAGGGGTGGGAGATGTGGTGAGAGGCAGAAGGGTGTGGTGGAGGTTTTGAGGGGTGGGAGGTGTGGTGGAGGTAGAAGGGTGTGGTGGAGGTGTTGAGGGGTGGGAGGTGTGGTGAGAAGCAGAAGGGTGTGGTGGAGGTTTTGAAGGGTGGGAGGTGTGGTGGAGGTAGAAGGGTGTGGTGGAGGTGTTGAGGGGTGGGAGGTGTGGTGGAGGTAGAAGGGTGTGGTGGAGGTGTTGAGGGGTGGGAGGTGTGGTGAGAAGCAGAAGGGTGTGGTGGAGGTTTTGAAGGGTGGGAGGTGTGGTGGAGGTAGAAGGGTGTGGTGGAGGTGTTGAGGGGTGGGAGGTGTGGTGAGAAGCAGAAGGGTGTGGTGGAGGTTTTGAAGGGTGGGAGGTGTGGTGAAGGTAGAAGGGTGTGGTGGAGGTGTTGAGGGGTGGGAGGTGTGGTGGAGGTAGAAGGGTGTGGTGGAGGTGTTGAGGGGTGGGAGGTGTGGTGAGAAGCAGAAGGGTGTGGTGGAGGTTTTGAAGGGTGGGAGGTGTGGTGGAGGTGTTGAGGGGTGGGAGGTGTGGTGAGAAGCAGAAGGGTGTGGTGGAGGTTTTGAAGGGTGGGAGGTGTGGTGGAGGTGTTGAGGGGTGGGAGGTGTGGTGGAGGTAGAAGGGTGTGGTGGAGGTGTTGAGGGGTGGGAGATGTGGTGAGAGGCAGAAGGGTGTGGTGGAGGTTTTGAGGGGTGGGAGGTGTGGTGGAGGTAGAAGGGTGTGGTGGAGGTGTTGAGGGGTGGGAGGTGTGGTGAGAAGCAGAAGGGTGTGGTGGAGGTGTTGAGGGGTGGGAGGTGTGGTGAGAAGCAGAAGGGTGTGGTGGAGGTGTTGAGGGGTGGGAGGTGTGGTAGAGGTAGAAGGGTGTGGTGGAGGTGTTGAGGGGTGGAAGGTGTGGTGGAAGTAGAAGGGTGTGGTGGAGATATAGGAAAGGTTCTGGTGGAGGTATTGGAAGACGGATGGAAAGGTGTGAGATAAAAGAGAAAGGGTATGTTGGGAGCTAAGGGGTGTGGTGGAAGAAGAGGGGTGTGTTGGGAGCTAAGGGGTGTGGTGGAAGTTGAGAGGTGCGTTGGGTGCTAAGGAGTGTGGTGGGTGGTGGATGAAGAGTTTTGGTGGAAATGAAGGGATGTGTTGGGAGGTGAATGGGAAGGTTGGGTGAGAAGATGTGGTGAAGGTGAGGGAGTTTATTGGAAGTTGCAAAAAGGTGTCGTGGTGTGTGGTTGACCACAAGTGTTTTGAAAAAAGCCAAATAGATTTGAATAATTTTGGCGGGAATGGGACAAATGATTATTGGGATGAAGCTTCAACGAAATTGATGCAATGACGCAAGAGATGCTGAAGCAGGAAATCCTCAAGCAGAAACACTAGCACATTTAAATTGAGATGATGATGATCAATGGACTGGAAGGGAAGCTGAATGAAAAATCAAAGCTTTGAAGCAAGAAATTTAATGATTTATGTCTCATTAGACTGATAATTAAAATTATAATCAATCATTACTTTTAAATCGATTAATTAATTGAAAAGGTGTAATGAAGGGGTGTGTAATGAGGCTGATGAATCAAAGCTTTGAAGCAAGATATTCAATAAATTATTACTTATTAGAGCTGATAACTATAACTAAAATCTTACAATACTTTTAAATTGATTAATTAATTGAAAAGATGGCAGTTAATTGGATGGTAATGAAGCTGCTGAATGAGGCATAAAGCGGCGCGAAGCGAGGACCACCACCAACCTCTGCCTACAGAGGCCTTTGCAAGTTTGACACCAGCATCTTCAAACAAGCGGTTTATGACATCATAAAAAGTGCAAAAAGATAACAAATAACAATGGAAATAGTAGTAATAACGATACAAACAAAAACGCAACATTCGGAAAAGCATTGACAATTTAAATAATTCTGCTAAAAATTCAAAAATGTCAATTTGAATTTTTAAGCTTCCCATTGTAGCTGAAAGCAGGCTTTAGGAACATTTAAAAACGTGAGTGGCGTATAAGGTGGGCAACTTATCTACAAAGGTGAGAATGCATCCAATTAAATAATTTAATCAGTCAATTATTTGTACTTTATTGCTTTCATTTTTAATTATGACCTATTGCATTTGTAATTATGACCTATTGCATTTGTAATTATGACCTAATTTGTTTTTAATCATGACCTAATTTGTTTTTAATCATGACCTAATTTGTTTTTAATCATGACCTATTTTGTTTTCATATTTTCATTACATCCATCGAAACATCTGTCAAAACAGCATCTCCTCATTCACAAAACCACAAAAACTCAGACAAATGTTCCAATTATCCCCCCCCCCCCCCCCACTTTAATCTACCAGAACAAGACCGATAGACAAACTAACATTTGAGAGGCGCTCGTATACCAGTGGGTCTGGCCTTCTTGTCGATCTTGTCGGTCGAGGAGGTGCGGTTGAGGGAGGTCTGCGAGCCGAGGAGGGACGTCGACGACGAGGAGGGCGTCATCGTCGATGATCGGTCAGGAGTCGCTTGCAGCTTTCAAGTGTGGCAGTTGAGGAATATGAAAATAAGAAGGGTAACTATATGAATGAGAAGAAATAAATATGTTTAAAATGATAATTTAATTTTGTAAAAATAAATATTTTACAAATTTCATTAACAAAAATTCCTTCTAAAATAGGGTTGTTGAAGTGATCAAAAAGTGTTGAAATGAAGATTTCATGGAAGGTGATTGATAGGTTAAAGTGGGGAGCGTGAAGGTCTTTCAAATATAAAGAAGTTTGATGCAATGGAAAATAAATGCAGTTGAAAACACAATAATTGTAACTAACTGAAGATTTTGCTTCTTCCACAACAGCAATCTATTGCAACATAAAAAATTATGAAATTATATTTTATAAAAACTCAAAAAACTGAATTAAATTTGCAAAATAGAATTTGAATAAATAAGCACTTCCATTCACCTATGGGACAACTCCCAAACCTGGGTTGTCCTCACGAAGATGCCATAGTTGTCAGGGCAACTGAAGTAGCTTTTGCCTTGAACTGTGCCATTGTTCTTGCCTTTTGGCTCATCCAGTATCACTCCAACCCACTTTCCTGCAGAAGTTTAAATTTTTGCTTGACTTCTATTGTAATTCAAGATCAAAGTTTTTTAATGTAGATTATAATTATGTTCTGAGATAACTTGCCAACCATTTTGAAAGAGAGTCGTGCCAACGAATGCTACTGTGCCTTCATCTTCTTTGCCGATCACTTTCACTCTCGCTCCCACTTTTATGAGCTTATCAGCCATTTTCTGAAGAACTTAAGAATGAAATCCCGTCTATAAGAGTTTAAATTTAAGTCACTTTTACGTATAATTAATTTTAAAATGACTCATCTATCGATCGCCTTAGACTCGGGTTTTTAATCTTTAAAATATGGTATTCTAAAGAACGAAACTAAGTTAATAAATTTTTAATCACTTTTATCATATTCAATCAAATATTATATCATATAAATTTTTATAAAAATATCAAAGTTATAGATTTTTTATAACAAATATTAAACTTATGCATTTTTTTATATAATTTATTTAAATTTCTATGTTTTTCATGAAATAAAATTTGAGAAACATAAAAATGTTGCCAAAGAACAATTATGGACGATAATAAAAATATTTAATATTTAACTTTTAGCAGCCGCAAAAATGAATGGTTCTCTAAATTCAGAAAGTATTGAAAATGATAAGGAAAAAATAAAATTTCTGCTGTCGCCTTCAAGAAGCAGTGAGAGTTCAGAGTCGAGAAAGAATAAATTCGATTTTTGGAAAAGCAATATAATGAGCATTTGTAAGAAAGACAAGACAGCAGTCTTTGACTTCAGAAAACTCGCTTGCATGGTGGCGATCGATTCCCGCGTGCCTCGCTGTTTGGACGCTGTCGTCAGTCAGATGCTCAAGTAGTGACATAAATTAGTAATAATTAATTCACCCATATTCAAATATCAAAATCTATTTTCAATTTTTAATACTATTTTTTACAAAATCTTTCATACTGCTAACTAATGTCTCCATCTCTCAGAGAGGGCTCTCTTCAAACACTGTCCGACTTCAAGCTGGCGTGCGATCCAAGCTGGATTGCATGGTCTGCCAAAAAGTTCCTTGTGAAGCCCATCTCCTGGAGCTGGAAGCGATTGGTTAAAGGTGGAATATGAAATCATAAATTATGAAGATATTGAAATAAAATAAAAATTATAATCTTAAATTATATCAGCTCTTAAAGTAAAAATTTTTTTAAATTCAAACTTTCGCTCACGAACAGAGCCCTTGGTTTCCAGCTACAAGTGGGCGTTTGGTCAGCAGGAGTACAACCTGAACCTTCATCGCTCAGACCAGGTCCAGATGCCAGAAGAAGATCTCGTGCTGCCCTCACTCATCTCTGTTCGTTCTATGCTTGCTTCCTTATTGTTTTTTATTCTAGTGTCTTTGGGTTTATGCCATTTAAATGGTACACATTAAATTTAAATTTCAGCATGATCAATATTCATCATTATGATCATTATCAATATCTTATTCATCATTATCATCGTTATCATTATCTTATTCATCACTATCATAGTTATCATTATCTTATTCATCACTATCATGGTTATCGTTATCTTATCATTATCATCGTTATCAGGCCATTGCAGACGAGTTATACCACAGGCATGCTGAACAACTGAAAGTCGATTTCACTGACAACATCCTCAGCTGCCGCTCCTTCTTCAAAAGGTCTCCATCATTGTCATCATCATCATTATCATCATTCTCATCATCATCATTCTCATCATCATCATCATCATCACCATCATCACCCCCATCTCTATGCATACATTCATGAGTTTTCCTCAGTTTCAAGCCTTTCATCCACTACTCAGTGTCTCCATGTCACCACACCATCGTTTCATTGGCTCACCATCCATACTTCTCTATTCTTCCCCCCCTCCCACATCCACCCATTCCTTCCTCGCACCTACACTGCCCTCGCATCCACACCACCCTACCACCACCACCACCCCTCTTCCACTGCAGCTGCAGGGACATAGTGAGTGACGAGGGCCTCTTCGAGTTGGCTGTCATGGACATGTGTCGCAGGAAGCTGTGCAGGGTGGTCCTGAATGCAGACAATGATAAGGTGTGCTCATGAATTATGCAGTGATTGGAAATTGAAATACCAATGCCCTCCCAGCCCAACACCCTCCCAATCACCCTCCCAGCCCAATACATCCTTAAACACCCTCCCAATCACCCTCCCAATTAAATGTCGTGTTTTATAGGTTTTAATTTAATTTGGTTTACAGATAAAACATTTAAATACGTAAGAGGAGTTCTAGACACAGTGCTCGTTCCATTTGCTAAGACCCACTTTCTAAATCATCATTTGTATCAACACTTCATTCTTTAAGAGCATGATTGCTTTTTCATTCATACTTTTTATATAAATACTATATTATCAATAACTGTTACTTTTAGTTAATAACTACTATATAATTGTTAATAATTTTTACTATATGTTAATAAATACTAAATAAGTGTGACTAATTTTCAATAAAGTCTTTCTAATTCTGACCTGCACAGTTCTTGGTGATGCTTGACGACAGCAAGAGCTCGTCTGCCATGCATGGCAACGAACAGAAGATCTACAGGTCGTCTGCCTTAACTTTTAAGCCTCTGTCTCATTTAATCCTTTAATACTTTTAGTCCGTTTGCCGCACGCTAGCTCGGTGCTTCATCCTCGTCTCAGCCAGTCGTACCGATAAATTAGGTCTCCTTCTTTAAGGGCGTTTGCGTGCGAGTCGGTAAGAAGGACAAAACGGCCTCGCGACGCATGCAAGAAGCCGAATACCAATGCGACTTAACATTTTTTTCATAGTATTTTGTTTAACGGACTTTTTTTTTAAATGAAGAAGAATGAATGAATCTTCTTCTTTGCAGGCTGAAGATGATGGCGGAGAAGTTGGAACGGGAAATGGAGAGTCTGGAGGTGCAAGTGATCGAGTGAGTTATCATCATCATCATCATCATCAGTGATGAGTGCTTGTGCTGATGATTATGATGCTTAGTGATCAGGTGTAATACTGTTGTTGAAGATGATGATGATGGTAATTACGATGATGATGAAAATTTGGATAATGATGATGAAGAGTGATTAGAGGTGATACTGGTGATGATGAAAAGTGATATGGTTGATAATGAGGATGATGATGGTGATCATGATGATGATGATAATATCTGCTTCCAACAGATGCAAGCAAACCGCTAAAGAACTATTGAAGGAAGGAAAGAAAAAAATGGTATATTAATTATATAATGACGATGATGATGACGATGGTGATGATGGTGATGATGATGGGGAAGAAGATGAGGAGGAGGATGACTGCACCGCCACCATTGCAGGCGCTGTCGATGCTGAAGAAGAAGAAGATGCTGGAAGGTCGCATGGAGGAGAAGCACGCGAGCATTGAAAAGGTGGGAAGGTCCTTCGTGTGCCGTTTCCACTTGGAACTGTATTCCTACAATTCTCAAAGGCGCTTTATTATTATTATTAATATTAATATTAATTTTATCTTTTTATTTTGAATATATAAAATAGCGAATTAATACTAATTAATTGATCATTTTATTTAAATAAGTATTTATTTTAAAAGTGATACAATTCACCAGGTGTCAAGTCTCCTCTCGCTCATCCAACAAGCTGAACACAACAAGCAGGCGAGTGTGCCGTCTGGTCATTAGTCTCACCAATGCTGTCTTTAGCAACACTAAGCAATACTTAAAAGTACTAAGAAATGCTTAGCAATACTTAGTTGTACTTAAAATACTAAGTAATACTTTAAAATACTAAGTAATACTTTAAAATACTAAGTAATACTTTAAAATACTAAGTAATACTTTAAAATACTAAGCATTACTTAGCAACAATAAATAGATCTTAGTTACTCATATAAGTATCCTAAAACCTTCACCCTCATCATCATCACCACCACATCATCATCATCATCATCACCACATAATCATCACCATCATCACCATCATCATCATCACCATATCCAGGTGTATGACGTCTTCTCGTCAGGCGTGGAGGCGATAAAGGGAATGCAGAAGAGGGGATTGACTGAAGAGAAGGTGGAGGAGACGCTGATGCAAGTTCAGGAGGTGAGGGTAGAGGAGGAGGAGGAGGAGGAGGTGCAAGTTGAAGGAGTGGAGGGAGGGGAGTGGTGGAGGTGGAGGAGGGGGTGTGGAGGTTTGCATGATGTGTGGTGATTGAAGTGGGCGGGTTCTAGGTAAACCATGCAACACTCTCCAACCACTCACAGGCGCTGGAACAAAACCAGGAAATCAACCAGATGATCTCGAGGCCCATGGACGGTGGTGATTGGCAGGACGAGGAGTTGGAGGAGGAGCTTAATGAGTTCATGGCCAGTCACGAAGCAGAGAAACAAATCGAGGACCTTGCAAGTATGTTGGTTGGCTGTGACAGTTTTGAATGGTTTACAGGTTATATAAATGTTTAGAATATAGAATTATTATTTTTTTACTTTAAAAAAAATAATACTTTAAAAAAAATAATACTTTAAAAAAAAATAATACTTTAAAAAAAATAATACTTTTAAAAAAAATAATACTTTAAAAAAAATAATACTTAAAAAAAATAATACTTTAAAAAAAATAATACTTTAAAAAAAATAATTTAAAAAAAAATACTTTAAAAAAAATAATACGGCAATAATCTAAACTCAAGCACTAAATAAACTATTTTTATTCTTTGCAGGTTTGCTGGACCTCCCCCCGGTTCCCAAACACGATCCAATCAGTCCCACATCCACCCCTCCCAGGGCCACCAGGAAGAGCCAGAGGAGTTTTGAAAGAACTTAAAAGTGAACTTCGATCTTCAAGCGTAGACAGTGGCCGAAATTTTAATTTTTTGTTCTTAACTTTTAAATTGTAATTCTGACATACCACGATGTTTTAATAACAATTGCCTTTTTGTAATAAAATTAAACGAATTCTCTTTCAATTTATTCGTTTACACTTATGACACTACTACCACCATCATCATTAATATCCTCACCACCATCATCTTCATCATCAGCACTCCTCTACATGAACATTTATCTATACTATCACTATCATTGTGTATTGCCACAATCTCACACTTCTTAAATACAACTTTGACTGATTGGCGTAGAAACTATAAAAAGCGATCATTTAAAGAGGTGTCTGTTACCCTCTTGAGCTTTCTGGAAGCGATCAGTTGGACCAGAGTGGTAAAAATAGACCTTAGAACTGGCTGCAAAAGGAAGACCTCACAAAATCTACTTTTTATACTTTCTCACTCTTCATTCTAAAGCATCATAGTAAATTATTATTGAATTTTTATTTTTAAAACTATTATGAAACCAGACACTGACCTATTGGGCCAATATATGCACAAACACTTGTTTAGAAACTTACTTGGCGATCTCTCCTTATCATTTTTCTCGCATCAATAGTTAAGCCATTTTTAACTCTTGTTCGAAAGCTCTTCAACTTATTATCTTTTTTAGAAGAAAGGCAAGATAAGTTGGGTGTTCCATATATACCCTTTGCTTCCTAGGCCAAACAGTTGGTCTTTATCACTTGTCATAAAGCCATAGACACATCTGCTTCTAATGAGCTTACACGCCACAATATAAAATTTGATGAAACTGATAACTTTTGTAACGTGTAGCGGCCACATTGTGTACGATATGTACACAACCACTCCTAGGCGACCTTTGTCCCTAGGACCCTATATAAAGTCGTTATCGTGTAAATAAACTCTCTCTCGTGTTTCCTAAAATCTTAGTCGTAACAATTGGTGACCCCGACGTGATGGAAGATATTTTTTTTAAAGTTACGTCAGAGGAGGAGACAAGGGCAGAGCAGACGCCACAGGTAAGCTCTCTTAGCTTACCCGTTTTTTTCACAGCCAACCCAAGACTCTGATTCTGCCACGTGGAAGCAATATTCCACACGCGCAAAGTGACAGCAGGCCTTACAAAGTACTCGTATGTGGTTGAGCACATACCTTTCCATGTTGCCGAACAGGTTCAAGACCTACTCGTGGAGGTGCCGTCGTCGTCGCCATACGAGACGCTGAAAAAGGCAATTCTTTACAGGTGCTGCCAGTCTGAGGCAAGCATGCTGAGAGCGTTATTTGGCGACCTGCAACCAGACGGCAGGCAACCCTCCCAGCTGCTTCGCCACATGAAGACCCTGCTGGGCAGCAACCAAATGGACGAAGCCATCTTAAAGCAGCTATGGTTCGACAAAATGCCCACTCAGATTAAACCAATCCTGGCGGCTTCAATGAACATCCCACTAGCAGAACTGGCGTTACAAGCAGACAGGATGGTGGAACTTCAACAAACCACCATCACACAAGTCTCAACGCCAACTCCACAAGCTTCAGCCCAAACCATGCCGGAGATACATACGTGGCTGCAACAAATCACCACAAGTATGGCCACTTTAGCTGCTAACCAGAATCAACCACGAGGAAGAATTCGTTCAAACAGTCGACACAATTCACCTCGTTCCAGAAGCCCGAACACCACAGCAGGCATGTGCTGGTACCATCAAACGTTTGGGAAACAGGCACGAAAATGCACACCACCATGCAATTTTCGCTCATTTTGAAAGGCAGGGCCGGACAGTAGGAGCGACATCTGTCCACGGCCAACAAAATAAGAGTCGTCTATTATTTATAAGAGACGCATGCAACAACCTCACGTTCCTAATCGACACTGGTGCAGAAGTAAGCGTCATTCCTCCACCAGTCAATCATTCTCCCACCCCATCATCGTTCACGCTTCATGCAGCCAACAACTCCATCATCAAAACTTATGGACAGAAATCCCTGATGGTCAACCTCGGTTTACGCAGGCAATTTCCTTGGGTTTTTCGCGTAGCCGACGTCAAGAAACCCATCATCGGAGCGGATTTTCTGTCTCATTTCAGTCTGGGAGTGGACATGTCTCGCCAACGCCTGGTGGACAACGTGTCAGAGGTAAGCATCGACGATCCATCATTCCTCTTCGATAAGAACGAAGGATTCCAAGAAGTGACGTCACGTCGAACCATGAAAATCAAAATTAAAGCGGCGCAACACAAAGAAGGCGTCAAGAAGAGCCAACTGAAGCAAGCGATAAGAAAAAGCGCGGGAATTTCTTCCCAGAATCATCATCATCACCACCAGGTTTCTGTCGTGGCAGCAACGTCGTCGGCTCCAGCTGTTGTAAAGTCGAAGACGAAAAAGAAGGCGCTACCTAAGTCTCAGCAGACAGCCGTGGTGTCAGACAAGCTGACAAGATTCAACAAAACAAGCATTTCCGCCTCAAACCTCACCAGCCAATCTGCTCATCATTATCATCACCACCCAACTGAGAATGCATTCATGCATGCATCATCCATCAATGCACCAGAAAACAACAAGTCTTCTACAGACTTTTCCATAGCCAATACGTCAGACTTCTCAGATGTAAAAGCATTCATGTACAACTTCACTGTTGGTGAGTGGAGCAACAAAGATGGCATCGACCACAACAACAACAACAACAACAACCTCACTCCAAATCCGCCAACAACAACAACGACTACCAACTCATCGAATACTCAACAGCCACCTCCAATCCACACTAGGTCCGGCAGAAGGGTGCATTGGCCAAAGAATTTGGCAGATTACACAACGTGACTCATTGACGCCTTGTCTATCAACCGCCCATCAACCAATCGTTCTAACTAAGTCTTCATCATCATTTTCAGAATTTCTCCGTCGTCAGCTTCGTTTTATCTTGCGTCATCACTTGATTCTTTGAGTTCACAAAGGGCTGCGACATGCACCACTGCAACATGCACCACTGCAACATGCACCACTGCAACATGCACCACTGCAACATGCACCACTGCAACATGCACCACTGCAACATGCACTACTGCAACATGCACCACTGCAACATGCACTACTGCAACATGCACTACTGCAACATGCACCACTGCAACATGCACTACTGCAACATGCACCACTGCAACATGCACTACTGCAACATGCACTACTGCAACATGCACTACTGCAACATGCACCACTGCAACATGCACCACTGCAACATGCACTACTGCAACATGCACCACTGCAACATGCACTACTGCAACATGCACTACTGCAACATGCACCACTGCAACATGCACTACTGCAACATGCACTACTGCAACATGCACCACTGCAACATGCACCACTGCAACATGCACTACTGCAACATGCACTACTGCAACATGCACCACTGCAACATGCACCACTGCAACATGCACTACTGCAACATGCACCACTGCAACATGCACTACTGCAACATGCACTACTGCAACATGCACCACTGCAACATGCACTACTGCAACATGCACTACTGCAACATGCACCACTGCAACATGCACCACTGCAACATGCACCACTGCAACATGCACCACTGCAACATGCACTACTGCAACATGCACCACTGCAACATGCACCACTGCAACATGCACCACTGCAACATGCACCACTGCAACATGCACCACTGCAACATGCACTACTGCAACATGCACTACTGCAACATGCACCACTGCAACATGCACTACTGAAACAACAACTATTGCACCAACAAAATTCACAACTTGACAATATTTTGTTTGCTTCTTCGTTCGCCAGTACTCTCTGGTGGGGGAGTATTGTAGCGGCCACATTGTGTACGATATGTACACACAACCACTCCTAGGCGACCCTTGTCCTTCGCACCCTATATAAAGTCGTTATCGTGTAAATAAACTCTCTCTCGTGTTTCCTAAAATCTTAGTCGTAACAAACGCTATTGATGAGAATAATTATAAAGACATCACACACAGACACACCATGGGCGGCGATCCTGGGGGAGTCTTGGGGTCAAGACCCTTCCACTTTTTGGTAGTGAGAGCGTCTGCCTCAATGTGGACCCCCACATTTATTTCGATAAATTTTTATAAATTCATTGTTTGATACGAGCATGGGATAAAAAAGATAGTTTATATTATTATTATTATTATTATTATTATTATTATTATTATTATTATATAGCAATACATTGTGAGTAGGTATGGCTATAATGATGCCTGTCTAAAACCAAACTATTGAAAACCTGGTGCCTTCAAGCTGGTGAGAAAGCAATCTCCCAGCTGCTCTCCATCCTCGCCTTCATCAAGTATGAGGCTAGGGTGGCACAACTTGAACTAAACAAGATTTGTTTTATTTAAAAACATTTTATTGATTAAAAATGTTGGTAAAATGCACCCTGCACACCTATTTAGGTTCGGAGACAACGTGAGGCAGCTTCCGTTGTACTTCGTTTTGATGAAGGCACAAGTCACATGACTAATGACGGTAAGAAAAACTTATTTCTTCTTTAAATCATTGTTTTCAAATGTAGGATGTTTGTTGAACGGAATGAGAGTGAATACTTTGGTTCTTGACTTTGAGGCTGGACTCTGGGTGGCTTTGCGACAGGTCTTTCCTGGCGTCCACTATGAAGGTTGTGCTTTCCATCTTTGCCAGACCTTTTGGAGAAGCGAGCAAGGGTTTGGACTCTCTTCTTCCCATCCTCTTGGAACTGACACCTACTTTCTATTACGTGAAATATTCGCTCTTTGTCTTCTCCCTGCAAACCAAATCCGCTCTTCTCTCGATGAACTCCGAGAAAGAGGGCAAAGTCCAGAATTGAAACTTTTTCTTTTAGTCTCCTAGTGAGCTTCTTCCTCATTTCTTCTGGCATTTGTGGACCTGTATAATCTGTTGTCTTTTTTTAATTCTTTTCTTTTTCTTCCTTCAGGTGGTTATAAGACAGGCCTATTCCACATTTGCTTTCTTCTTTCTTTTTTTTTTTTTTTGGTTTTTGTAGAACCTGTCCACTGCCTTTTTGAGCCCAGCTTCAAAGTCAAACACAAATCTATTGATTCTCGTTTTGTTAAAAAATACTTCCCTTTTAGAAATGATTTCGTTTGTTTTTGTTTTGAATTTTATATTATGTGATACTTTTATGAAAAATATTTAATTGTAAAAATTAATATTATAAATATAGATATTTTCTGCCCCATATACCATTCCATACCAGGTGTTCGCCTTTTACAGCAACTTCAACTGCATTAAAAACCGCAAAGATGGAAAAAAGACGTTCGTTCACGAAAACAGTTGCACGTGACAAAGGGCTCTTTCAGTGTGCCTCAATGAAGCTCATCGATGGGAGACTGGTGAAGAGGTGCCAACTTGGACAACCCTGTTAAACAATCATTTGTAAAAAATGGATTATTTGAATCTTTAATAAACGTTTTATATGTTTTTCTTCATAGTACATTTTACTGAATTAACAAAAAAGAGTAAAAAGCAGCATCTTTATGATAAAATGTGATAAAAAACTTATCTTTACATTGTTCAAACGAAATACAATCAATGAGTTTCACTGAGTTAGTGGTTGTATTGCTTGAAACACTACTTTTGAAGAAGAAAATAAATCTAAATGAACTTTGAAAAAGTCAGAATTTGAGTAATCCATTATTTCATTAATAAGCTTGTGCTGATGAAAAGACTGTTGTTATGATCAATAGTTTACTACCAGCAAAAGAACGATCCTGGGGGGTCCGGACCTTCTACTTTTTGGTAGTGAAGGGGTCCACTTTAATTGTTTGGACCCCCCCAAGATTTGAAGCAGATCACCGCCCCTGAAACACACACACATACACACACACACATATACACACGCACACACACTTTCCAAAAATTGGATTATATTTTATTTTAATGGAGTAAGAGCGAGCAGATCTTCAAGTTGATTATGAATCATGGACAAAATACGCCAATGGTGGTCAGTTCAGGTTCTGTCAAGTACCTGCCCCTACTACCACGAAGCTAGTACAACCTGTGTTGTGTTCGGGTGGTCGGCGACTAAACTGACCCCCTCACCACCGTGCACATGCGTTCAGAGGGCTGCGACACTCGACAAGCGAACCACTCATGCACCTGCAAACAAATCCATAGGCGCAAGTTCATTTACTGACCAACAACCAGACCAATGCATCTCAAGGTTTATATTTGGCAAGACCTATTTTTTAACATCTATTTTGATTGTATACCTAACCTCTTACCTTCATACTACACGACAGAGAGCGTGATTAAATTAAAATGGGAGCTGTAGACTATACTTTTGTTAGTTTGGATATGATTGTGCTCTTCATTAATTGATATGTTTTATCCAATAATTTTCAAACAAATTCTTACTCTGAGTAATTATAACTTATTCTTGATGTAAGTATAAAGATAATATGGTGATGGTGAAATAGTTGAAAGGCTGGCTCTTTAATCGGAACTTCATGAGTTCTATTCCTGCTATCGCCTGGTAGCTAGCGAGGAAACTTGTTGCTGGCGTCTGTCAGTCTGGAAGACAATGCACTTGCATCTGCTTCAGCATGTACAGCGTCTTCTGTGGCCATAGAAGTTCACTCTAGAGTGGAGGTCTCCGCTTCAGCTTGAACACACAAACCTCGATTCGACTGCTGGTCGCTGCTCTTGTCTTTTCTGGCAAATCTTTGCTTCTCCACTTCTAGTCCCACACGCACAACGTTCCTACAGTTACTTCTACCTTGATCAAGCGATTCCCAGGTGCTGACGTCGATCTCTGTAGACTTGAGATCGTGCTTGCAGACGTCCTTGTAGCGAAGGTATGGCCTGCCAGTTGCTCTCCAACCTGAGGCAAGCTCACCGAATAGCACGTCTTTGGGAAGTCGGCCATCATCCATCTGACGTACATGTCCCAACCATCGGATACGTCTTTGACGGAGAAGAGTGATCATGCTAGAGATGGCTGCCCTCGCCAACACTTCGTTGATTGTGACGTGGTCTCTCCGTGAGATTCCAAGCATGCGTCGAAGACAGCGTGGGCAGAAAGCGCTCAGTCTTTTTTCCTAGGATGCGTAGAGTGTCCAAGATTCACTGGCATGAAAGAGAGTGCTTGGAACACAGCTGCCTTGGTTTTTATTGTCAGCATCTTGTTGTTCCAAATTCCTGGTGATAGTCTGGCAATAGCTGACGAAGCTTTGCAATCTTCTGGTTTAGTTCTGCAACTAGTGATTCAGTGATTATCGAACCAAGGTAGGTGAACTGATGACTTACTAGTAGCTTGCGAAGAAATGAATGGAACAAGATGAAAATAAAAAATTTCTACTCTGTAAGAGCCTATTCCAACGCGCTGATAGCACTAAGGTAAGGCGGAGAAAAAATAAAGATTAAATGATATATTTAATTTTAAAAAAAAGAAATATTTCAAAAAATTAATAATTCAATCAAATTGTTGTGTTATTTGAACTTTTAATTGGGTCCTATGACCAATTAGATAAGTTCTGTGTAAGTTTACAATGTAAACCTTGAGCCAAGAATCGCTGATCTATGCCAGTTTAAATGAGAACGCTTGTCACTTTATGCCATAAAGTTTATGGCATTAAAAAATTGTTTTATGCAAGAGATTCATTAATTGAAAAATCTTTAATTATATTTTCACTTTTCACTAAAATCGTTTAGATTTTTGAATGTTGTAAAAACTAGTCTGAGTTTACCATTACAATTAATTAGTTATTTAAATTTTAAAAAGTATATACTATTAAAACTTGAGACTTAAGCTAACTGCACTTTAATACTAAAAAATGAATAAAGTCATTTTGTGGAATGCTTTTTGTGGAAATGAAACCGTTTACAATGCCTTCTGGGTTCCTTCTTTTTATTTATAACTTCTTTATTAAATTAATTATTCAAGTTAATAATTCATAAAACCCTTAATATTGGTCAACCTAATAAATAATAAATTTTTAAAATAATCTGCTTAACTTTCAGAACTCAAGTTTGACTATTGACACAGAAGTGCCAGACTTCACACTGTGTTTCCAAAGATCCATCCTTACATGGGTTCCATCATTCTTTCTCTGGCTCATTTGCATCGCCTACATACCTTACCTCTCGAGCAAGCCAGTCTATTACAAGCCATGGCTTACCTCAAAGTTCAACATCATCAAAGTGGTGTGTGAAGTTGTTATTAATATTTCAATTAGTAAATCTTATTTTAAATATATTTTTACTCATAAAAAATATGGGATTATGCAAGGTTTACAATTTTCTGCTTTTTGATAAAATAATTTAAATTATTCATAGGCTAATTCAAGCTAATGTCTTACATCTTAAAAATGTATTATCTCTAAAACTAAATGAAATTTCATTAAAACAGTGCATTCTGAAAACCCCTTAATATATTATTCAATTAATAAATAAATAAATATAGGAAAAACTTTAAAAAAAAAAATATAGTTTTAAATGATAAATGCAATCTTTAAATTCTTGATAATCACTAAAAAATATTTCTAAAATACAATTGAATTAGATAAACTAGATAATAAATTGTTAAAATTATTATTTTGTTATTATTATTTTTTGAAGTGGTTTCAAAGTATCTGTATCTAGAAACTGCATCATTGAAAACAATAATTTCATGAATTAAGTTCTAGACTTCCTCATTTATTTAAAAGTTTTTCCCACTCCCACACACACACACATACACACACACAAACACACACACACACACACCCACACACACATACACACACACACACACACACACACACACACACACACACACACACACACACACACACACACACACACACACACACACACACACACACACACACACACACACACAATGTTTACTTTTTTATTAAACGGTCACTTGACCATCACTGAATAGCTAAACTCATTTGAAACCAGACAAATTGAAAATAGATTCTATTTCTATTAGAGTAGAGAAGCATTTCAAAATGATATAGAAGACTATATATAGTGTTTTTCAGTGTGTATGTTGTGCATGTGTTCATATATTTAATGGATGTGTTCATTTATTACATGTATATTTTTTGTATTTATTAATTTATTAAATAGGTGAAAATTAAAATTAATTAAGATCTCCTAAGTTTCATCTACTCATTAATTTATTCTTAATTGAAATCGTTATCATAACCACCACAGGCCACCATCTTGATTCTAGCTATTGTATCCTTCTCGGAACTGATTTGGTTCATTGTGGAATCATCATCATCATCGTCATCATCATCATCATCATCATCATCATCCATCCATCTTGTCGATTACACTTCCAGTCTATTACGCATGGCAACATTTGTGAGTGGTTGAAAGGAAAGAGATGATGATGATGATAATGATGATGATGAGGGTGATGATGTTTTTAAGGATGTTGATGATGATAATGGTGAGGAGGAGGAGAAGGAGGATTAGAATATTAGTAACTATGATGATGCTTTCTTTATTATACCTCCACCACCACCACCACCACCACCACCCTTTCCACCACCACCACCACCATCTCCACCACCACTACCCTTTCCACCACTACCACCACCACCACCACTCTTTCCACCACCACTGGACAGCTCCTGGCAGGCTGTCTGACGCACGTGACCTACAGGAAGGGCATCCACAGCTCAGGCGTGCTCTTCTTCTATTGGTTGCTGCAGGCGCTCTCATCTATCTTCATCTTTCGATCCATCCTTCTCAGGGTGGGGTGGGATGGGATTGGATGGGATTGGATTGGATTGGATGGGATTGGATGGGATGGGATGGGATTGGATGGGATGGGCTTGGATGGGATGGGATGGGATTGGATTGGATTGGATGGGATGGGATGGGATGGGATTGGATGGGATGGGATGGGATGGGATTGGATGGGATGGGATGGGATGGGATTGGATGGGATGGGATTGGATGGGATTGGATGGGATGGGATTGGATGGGATGGGATGGGATGGGATGGGATGAGATTGGATTGGATGGGATGGGATGGGATTGGATGGGATGGGATGGGATTGTATTGGATGGGATGAATGAGAAGGGACATGATGGGATGGGATTGAATTGGGATTTGTTTGTGTCGTGACTTCAAAAAAAAAACAACTTATTCTTTCCGTCTTTCCATCCCTCACCCTCGTCCTTCATTCCTCCATCCCTCATCCTCCATCCTTCATTCCTCCATCCCTCATCCTCGATCACTCCACCAGGCGGAAGAGAACTTCATACAGGCGAGCACAACGCTCCTCTTCTCTCTGTCGTGCTTCTCTTTCATATTTTGTCTCTTCTCCGACCTCTTCCCGGATAGGATGCTCAGGAGGATGCACCAAGTGCCTCCTTCCGCTTCCTACGCAGCCGGTGTGCTCGAGGGCGACTTGGAGGTGGAAGTGGTGGGTGCTGGAAAGATGGAGATGGGCGATGCAGAGAAGCGAGTCTTTGAGCTAGATGAAATCAATGGAAAAGTCCGTTTTTAACTAAAATGTTTCACTTTTGAATCCCATTTTAGTCCGTTTTTACCTGGAATATTCAATTTGTTACCCCGTCTATACGTTCTTCAAATTCTGTTTTCCAACTCCACAACCACTACCATACCACAATTTCACCACCATCACCACAAAACCACCACCACACCACAATTTCACCACCACTACCACAACACAATCACTACACCACCATCACCACACCACCACTACCATCACCACACCATCACCACACCACTACACCACCATCACCACACCACCATCACCACACCACCACTACCATCACAACACCATCACCACACCACTACACCACCATCACCACACCACCATCACCACACCACCACTACCATCACCACACCATCACCACACCACCATCACCACACCACCATCACCACACCACCATCACCACACCATCACCACACCACCATCACCACACCACCACTACCATCACCACACCACCATAACCACACCACCACTACCATCACCACACCATCACCACATCACCACACCACCACCACTGCATCCAGGTGTCGAAGGCGTACGGAGTGCCAAACGACCACTCGAACCAGCTGCTCTCTCCCAGCGACAGCGGCAACGACGACGCCACAGAAGCCAACAAGGGACGACTCAACCCCATGCTCAAAGCCCCCTTCCTCTCTATCATCCTCTTCTTCTGGTTTCTGCCGTGAGTTTGTGTGTGTGTGTGTGTGTTTGTGTGTGTGTGTGTGTGTGTATTTGTTCGTGTGTGTGTGCTTTTGTGTGTGAGTGTGTTTGTGTGTTTGTGTGTGTTTGTGTGTGTATAGGTGTTTTCACCACTTCTCCATCCATCTATACCTCCATCCACCCCATTCCATCTCATCTCACTCATCCTCCCACCCATCCACTCCACCCCACCCAAACTCCCCTCCCCTCCCCACCCATGCAGCACCATCTTCAAAGGGTGGCGGAGGTCTCTGGGCGACAGCGACATCTTCCGACTCAGAGTGGAAGACTCGTGCGCTTCGATCGTGCCTCTCTTCCAGAAGAACTGGAGTGACGTCAGACGAGAGGCGGAAGGCAAGCAGAAAATGTGGGTTTTTGGTTTCGGTTTATTGGGAATTACGATTTATGAGCGTCTATGCTGCATGCAAGGGAAACTATTCCACTCAACAACACTCCACGCCGTCACACTTACACCACGATACACTTCACTGCACCACTCCACACTTCACTACACTATTTCACCACTCCACACCACTCCACACCTCATCATACCACACCACTCCACACTACTCCACACCTTACCACTCCACACCACTCCACACCTAACCACTCCACACCACTCCACACCTCATCATACCACACTACTCCACACCACTCCACACCTCCACTCTATACCACTCTACACCTCACCAAGCACAGTAACACAAACAACCACAATGCACGCCAACAGCACACCACTACACCAGCGTCACACCAACCACCACTCTACCATGTCACACCACATCCCCCCACTTCACACCATACCACCCATCCACACTGCACCAAACCACTACCACCACAACCACCTCCTCACAGGAGAGACAGCAGGGGCGTCAAGGGCGCTCCCCGACAGGCGTCCCTAATGAGGGCGTTGTGGAGGACCTTCAAGGTGCCCTTCAACCAGGCAGGCCTTCTCACGCTTGCCTATGACTTCATCCTCTTCATCAACCCCTACCTCCTCAAGTTGGTGGGGGGGGGGGGGGGGTTGGATTATTGGCGGTTGTTTTGGTTCTTTGGATTGTTGGGGCTGGGTGTTTTGATTGTTGAATGGTTAAAAAAAAATTTGAGGAGTTGTTTGGACTTTTAAGGTCGTTCTATGTGTTGTTGTTGTGGTGGTGGTGGTGCATTGTATACTTTTATAAATACTTTTTCAATACAAAAAAGTTAAACAACCCAATTGAATTCTTTCTTTCTCCCACCACCACCACCACCACCACCATCTTAACCCAACAACCAACCACCACCACCATCTCAACCCAGCAACCAACCACCACCACCACCATCTCAACCCACCAAGCAACCACCACCACCACCATCTCAACCCACCAACCACCACCACCACCATCTCAATCCACCAAGCACCACCAACACCATCTCAACCCAGCAACCAACCACCAACACCCTTTCAACCCAACAAGCAACCACCACCACCACCATCTCAACCCAGCAACCAACCACCACCACCATCTCAACCCAGCAACCAACCACCAACACCCTTTCAACCCACCAACCAACCACCACCACCATCTCAACCCAGCAAGCAACCACCACCACCATCTCAACCCAGCAACCAACCACCACCACCATCTCAACCCAACAACCAACCACCACCACCACCATCTCAACCCAACAACCAACCACCACCACCATCTCAACCCAGCAACCAACCACCACCACCATCTCAACCCAGCAAGCAACCACCACCACCACCATCTCAACCCAGCAAGCAACCACCACCACCATCTCAACCCACCAAACAACCACCACCACCATCTCAACCCACCAACCAACCACCACCACCATCTCAACCCACCAACCAACCACCACCACCATCTCAACCCAACAACCAACCACCACCACCACCATCTCAACCCACCAAGCAACCACCACCACCATCTCAACCCACCAAACAACCACCACCACCATCTCAACCCACCAACCACCAACCACCATCTCAACCCACCAACCACCATCTCAACCCACCAACCACCAACCACCACCACCATCTCAACCCACCAACCACCAACCACCACCACCATCTCAACCAAGCACCACCACCATCTCAACCCACCAAGCAACCACCACCACCATCTCAACCCACCAACCACCAACCACCACCACCATCGCAACCCACCAACCACCAACCACCACCACCATCTCAACCAAGCACCACCACCATCTCAACCCACCAAGCAACCACCACCACCATCTCAACCCACCAACCACCAACCACCACCACCATCTCAACCCACCAACCACCACCACCATCTCAACCCACCAACCACCACCACCATCTCAACCCACCAACCACCAACCACCACCACCATCTCAACCCACCAAGCACCAACCACCACCACCATCTCAACCCACCAACCACCAGCCACCACCACCATCTCAACCCACCAACCACCAACCACCACCACCATCTCAACCCACCAACCACCACCACCATCTCAACCCACCAACCACCAACCACCACCACCACCATCTCAACCCACCAACCACCAACCACCACCACCATCTCAACCCACCAACCACCAACCACCACCACAACAGCAAACTGCTCGACTTCGTGCGCTCAGGCGACGGTCACCAGTGGCACGGCTACGTCTTCAGCGTCGGCATGTTCTTCTCGTCGGTCGGTGGCATGCTGTGTCTCAGCCACGCCTTCAACCTCCTCTACGTCATTGGCATGAGGGTCCGCAGCGCCCTGACCGCAGCCATTTATCGGAAGGCGTTGACGATTAGCGCCAAGGAGCGACAGACGTCGACGGTCGGTGAAATAGTCAATATGATGTCTGTCGACACGCAGAAGGTGGGTGGCTTGGATGGTGAAAGAGGAGTGGGTGGTGGTTTGGATGGTGAAAGAGGAGGGTGGTGGTGGTTTGGATGGTGAAAGAGGAGGGTGGTGGTGGTTTGGATGGTGAAAGAGGAGGGTGGTGGTGGTTTGGATGGTGAAAGAGGAGGGTGGTGGTGGTTTGGATGGTGAAAGAGGAGGGTGGTGGTGGTTTGGATGGTGAAAGAGGAGGGTGGTGGTGGTTTGGATGGTGAAAGAGGAGGGTGGTGGTGGTTTGGATGGTGAAAGAGGAGGGTGGTGGTGGTTTGGATGGTGAAAGAGGAGGGTGGTGGTGGTTTGGATGGTGAAAGAGGAGGGTGGTGGTGGTTTGGATGGTGAAAGAGGAGGGTGGTGATGGTTTGGATGGTGAAAGAGGAGGGTGGTGGTGGTTTGGATGGTGAAAGAGGAGGGTGGTGGTGGTTTGGATGGTGAAAGAGGAGGGTGGTGGTGGTTTGGATGGTGAAAGAGGAGGGTGGTGGTGGTTTGGATGGTGAAAGAGGAGGGTGGTGGTGGTTTGGATGGTGAAAGAGGAGGGTGGTGGTGGTTTGGATGGTGAAAGAGGAGGGTGGTGGTGGTTTGGATGGTGAAAGAGGAGGGTGGTGATGGTTTGGATGGTGAAAGAGGAGGGTGGTGATGGTTTGGATGGTGAAAGAGGAGGGTGGTGGTGGTTTGGATGGTGAAAGAGGAGGGTGGTGATGATGGTTTGGATGGTGAAAGAGGAGGGTGGTGGTGGTTTGGATGGTGAAAGAGGAGGGTGGTGGTGGTTTGGATGGTGAAAGAGGAGGGTGGTGGTGGTTTGGATGGTGAAAGAGGAGGGTGGTGGTGGTTTGGATGGTGAAAGAGGAGGGTGGTGGTGGTTTGGATGGTGAAAGAGGAGGGTGGTGGTGGTTTGGATGGTGAAAGAGGAGGGTGGTGATGGTTTGGGTGGTGAGGAGTGGGTGATGGTTTGGGTGGAGAGGAGGGTGGTGATGATGGTTTGGGTGGAGAGTGGTGATGGTTTGGGTGGAGAGGAGGGTGGTGATGGTTTGGGTGGAGAGGAGGGTGGTGATGATGGTTTGGGTGGAGAGGAGTGGTGATGGTTTGGGTGGAGAGGAGTGGGTGGTGATGGTTTGGGTGGTGAGGAGTGGGAATGGGTGGTGGTTTTGATGGTGGAAGAAGAGAGATATGGGTGGAAAACTAAGGTTTGTTGGTGGTTGGGATTGTGAATGACGAGTCGAATGCATTTCTGGGTGGGTGAGAGGGCTAAAGAGATATTTGAAAGTGACTATAAAAACCAATACTCAACCCCCTCCCTTTTGACAAAAACTCATACTCCACACCCCGTCTCTAAAAAAATAATACTCTACCTCTTTTCTAACAAAAAACTAAAATCCTCAACCTCCCCCCTCCGTCTCACAGATAGGCGACAGTCTCAACCTAATCCACTACGTGTGGTCGTCGCCACTGATCCTCACGATAGCGATCATCTCGCTGTGGCAGATCCTTGGGCCCTCCACCATGGCGGGCATCGGCTTCCTGCTGGTCGTTCTGCCCATTAATTCTATGGTCCTCGCCAAGCTCATCAGGGCTTTCCAGGTGCTTGTGGGTTGGTTGGGATTGGTTAGGGGGGGGGGAGTATGATGGAGGAAGAGGGTGATGAGTTGGAGTTGTGGGTTTGTGGTTGTGGGTTGTGGGGGAAGGCGGAGAAAACGAGAAATAGGATGATGGTTGGGAGTGGTGGGTTGAGTAGGCTGGGGGGGGGGGGGGGGGGGGAGGGGAGGAGGGGTGGAGAAACACGATGATTGGGGTGAGTTGTGGGTTTTGGTTGTGGATTGGGAATGAATGGGTGAGTGAAATGAGGGGGTTTGTTGTGTTTTCTTCGTCGTGTTTATTTAATTTCGATTAATGTCAATATTACTTGTGCATCTGTCTTATGTAATAACGGCGTAAAGACCAGTGATCATAATTGAGATATTTATGAATTTATAGTAATACATGTTATTTTAAACTTTAATAGTTAAAATGATGAAATTAAAAATAGTAACAAAAACTATATCAAGAACAAAAATAACAACAACAACAACAATAATAATAATAATAATAATAATAATAATAATAATAATAATAATAATAATAATAATAATAATAATAATAATAATAATAATAATAATAATAATAATAATAATGGGGCATTGGCACGACAGGCGGTCCAAATGGCTTTGAAGGACTCCAGACTCAAGCTCATGAACCAGATCCTTACAGGCATCCGGGTAGGTGGTGGTGGTAGTAGTAGTAGTAGTAGTAGTAGTAGTAGTAGTAGTAGTAGTAGTAGTAGTAGTAGTAGTAGTAGTAGTAGTAGTAGTAGTAGTAGTAGTAGTAGTAGTAGTAGTAGTAGTAGTAGTAGTAGTGGAAGTAGTAGCAGAAGTAGTAGTAGTAGTAGTAGTAGTAGTAGTAGTAGTAGTAGTAGTAGTAGTAGTAGTAGTAGTAGTAGTAGTAGTAGTAGTAGTAGTAGTAGTAGTAGTAGTAGTAGTAGTAGTAGTAGTAGTAGTAGGACTCTTAAGATAAGCGCCTACTCTTGTGTCCCTAGCAAATGTGTCCTTATCTTATGCAATAGACAGGGGCATTCGAGCAGTTCCTAAGTCTGCATCATATCTTCGTGTCACGCAGCACTCAACTGGGACACGCACCTAACGCAAGAAATAACTTTATCACTTTTCTATTGCCTTAAAAAGCAATCAGAAGTGCATGTGCCTAAGTGAAGATGGCACTCGAAGCGAACTGGGCCGAGCTTTGGAGACGTTTGAACCCTATTTGAGCTTTATAAATCCGAAAATAGAAAATGAAATAGTGCTTTTAAAAAATGACCATTTATAATGGTCTGCATTAAACTAAATAAATTTTATATATAAAACTACTATACACCCGAATAACAACTTTTAAAAAATAAATCGAAATGACTCAAAATCGGACTCAAAATCTAAAAATGCCGAACTCAATTGAACTTGAAATATCACATTTGGTTTGAGTCGCATGTGATGGGGTGGTGCACTGCTGCAGAGACGCTGGTGGTGCTTGGTCAGGCGGTCACTGCGTCTCAATATTTAGTAATTATTTTTCAAAACCTGCATCACGCACCTCATTTGAGCATCTCACATTTCTTCGAATCTACCTAAATCCTCATCTTGAACCTACTACCTCTAGCAAATCCATCTTCTCCATCCACCAACCTACTCAATGGTGTACACTCAACCACCTCAACCACACTTCTAACCACCACTCAACCACATTTCTAACCACCACTCAATCCCTCCAACCACCACTCAACCCCTCCAACCACCACTCAACTCCTCCAATCACCATTCAACCGTCCAACCACCTCAACCACACCTGCAACCACCACTCAACCCCTCCGACCACCACTCAACCCCTCCAACCACCACTCAACTCCAACCACCACTCAACCCCTCCGACCACCACTCAACCCCTCCAACCACCACTCAACCCCTCCTACCACCACTCAACCCCTCCAACCACCACTCAACCCCTCCAACCACCACTCAACCCCTCCGACCACCACTCAACCCCTCCAACCACCACTCAACCCCTCCGACCACCACTCAACCCCTCCAACCACCACTCAACCCCTCCGACCACCACTCAACCCCTCCAACCACCACTCAACCCCTCCTACCACCACTCAACCTCTCCAACCACCACTCAACCCCTCCTACCACCACTCAACCCCTCCAACCACCACTCAACTTCTCCAACCACCACTCAACCCCTCCAACCACCACTCAACCCCTCCGACCACCACTCAACCACACCTCCAACCACCACTCAACCCCTCTGACCACCACTCGACACCTCCAACCACCACTCAACCCCTCCAACCACCACTCAACCCCTCCGACCACCACTCAACCCCTCCGACCACCACTCAACCCCTCCGACCACCACTCAACCCCTCCAACCACCACTCAACCCCTCCGACCACCACTCAACCCCTCCGACCACCACTTAACCCCTCCGACCACCACTCAACCACACCTCCGACCACCACTCAACCCCTCCGACCACCACTCAACCACACCTCCGACCACCACTCAACCCCTCTGACCACCATTCGACAGATCCTGAAGTTGTACGCCTGGGAGCCCTACTTCACGCAGAAGATCCTCCAGATCCGAGAGAAGGAGCTCAAGAACCTCAAAAAGTCGCAACTCGTCGGCGCCGTCACTTACGTCATGTGGTTCTGCAGCTCATTCATCGTGCGCTTCACTTTTTTTAAAAATTAGTAAAAAAAGTAAAATATTTGATAATTATGTTTATTAAAAAATATAATTTATAACTGAATGAACATTTTGTCACACCACTACTGCTACTCAACCACACTACTTTAGCCACTCAACCATGCATAACCACTACCGCTCAATTACATTACCACTACTCCCACTCAACCATACCACTTTTAACTACATCACTATGACATTATGACTTGATGACATTACAGCCACACCACCGACATACTACCACACCACTCAACCACACAACCACACCACAAGCACATCAATTAAATTTTTGTCACAACATGACTCCCATTGAACCACACATCCACTTAACCCCCACACTACTCAAACAAACCACTCAGTCACCCTAACACAACGCTCAACCAAACCACTCAACCTCACCACTCAACCTCACCACTCAACCTCACCACTCAACCTCACCACACAACCAAACCACTCAACCTCACCACTCAACCTCACCACTCAACCACACCACTCAACCTCACCACTCAACCTCACCACTCAACCTCACCACTCAACCTCACCACTCAACCTCACCACTCAACCTCACCACTCAACCTCACCACTCAACCTCACCACTCAACCTCACCACTCAACCTCACCACTCAACCTCACCACTCAACCTCACCACTCAACCTCACCACTCAACCTCACCACTCAACCACACCACTCAACCTCACCACTCAACCTCACCACTCAACCTCACCACTCAACCTCACCACTCAACCTCACCACTCAACTTCACCACTCAACCTCACCACTCAACCTCACCACTCAACCACACCACTCAACCTCACCACTCAACCTCACCACTCAACCTCACCACTCAACCACACCACTCAACCTCACCACTCAACCTCACCACTCAACCTCACCACTCAACCTCACCACTCAACTTCACCACTCAACCTCACCACTCAACCTCACCACACAACCTCACCACTCAACCTCACCACTCAACCTCACTACTCAACCTCACCACTCAACCTCACCACTCAACTTCACCACACACCCACACCACTCAACCTCACCACTCAACCTCACCACTCAACCTCACCACTCAACCTCACCACTCAACCTCACCACTCAACCTCACCACTCAACCTCACCACTCAACCTCACCACTCAACCTCACCACTCAACCTCACCACTCAACCTCACCACTCAACCTCACCACTCAACCACACCACTCAACCTCACCACTCAACCTCACCACTCAACCTCACCACTCAACCTCACCACTCAACCTCACCACTCAACCTCACCACTCAACCTCACCACTCAACCTCACCACTCAACCACACCACTCAACCTCACCACTCAACCACACCACTCAACCTCGCCACTCAACCTCACCACTCAACCTCACCACTCAACCTCACCACTCAACCACACCACTCAACCACACCACTCAACCTCACCACTCAACCTCACCACTCAACCTCACCACTCAACCTCACCACTCAACCTCACCACTCAACCTCACCACTCAACCTCACCACTCAACCACACCACTCAACCTCACCACTCAACCTAACCACTCAATCTCACCACTCAACCTCACCACTCAACCTCACCACTCAACCTCACCACTCAACCTCACCACTCAACCTCACCACTCAACCTCACCACTCAACCTCACCACTCAACCTCACTACTCAACCTCACCACTCAACCTCACCACTCAACCTCACCACTCAACCTCACCACTCAACCTCACCACTCAACCTCACCACCATCACACCACTCAACCTCACCACTCAACCTCACCACTCAACCTCACCACTCAACCTCACCACTCAACCTCACCACTCAACCTCACCACTCAACCTCACCACTCAACCTCACCACTCAACCTCACCACTCAACCTCACCACTCAACCTCACCACTCAACCTCACCACTCAACCTCACCACTCAACCTCACCACTCAACCTCACCACACAACCTCACCACTCAACCTCACCACTAACCTCACCACTCAACCTCACCACTCAACCTCACCACTCAACCTCACCACTAACCTCACCACTCAACCTCACCACTCAACCACACCACTCAACCTCACCACTCAACCTCACCACTCAACCTCACCACTCAACCTCACCACTCAACCTCACCACTCAACCTCACCACTCAACCTCACCACTCAACCTCACCACACAACCTCACCACTCAACCTCACCACTCAACCTCACCACTCAACCTCACCACTCAACCTCACCTTTTCAACCTCACCACTCAACCTCACCACTCAACCTCACCACTCAACCTCACCACTCAACCTCACCACTCAACCTCACCACTCAACCTCACCACTCAACCTCACCACTCAACCTCACCACTCAACCTCACCACTCAACCCCACCACACAACCACACCACCATCACCAAATACAGGTAGCCCTCTTATGCTTCACGACCTTCGTGCTCGTCTCACCCAAGAACGTCCTTGACCCCACCACGGCCTTCGTCTCTCTCTCGCTCATCATGCTCATGAACTTCCCGCTCACCATCATGATGCCTGCTCTCATGATGTTTGTGCAGGTGAGTCGTCGTCGTCGTCTCTGGTGGTGTGGAGTGTCTCCTTGCTGGTCGGAAAAGAAGGGGTTTCGAGGTCAAGTTAGAAGGGGTTTCGAGGTCAAATTAGAAGGGTTATTGTGATTAGATTATTAGGAGTTCGAAGTCAAATAAGAAGGGTTATTGTGATTAGATTATTAGGAGTTTGAGGTCAAATTAGAAGGGTTATTGTGATTAGATTATTAGGGGTTCGAGGTCAAATTAGAAGGGTTATTGTGATTAGATTATTAGGGGTTCGAGGTCAAATTAGAAGGTTTTTTGGTTAGGTAGTAATATTAGTAGTAAGAGTAGTAGTGATTGATTTAGAGATTTGACATTTGGTTGAAACTTTTGGAAAGGTCGATGAACGTGGACTGAAGTGTTTGATGGATGGTCTTCATCAATAGGGCATGTAGTTAAACACACACACACACACACACACACACACACACACACACACACACACACACACACACACACACACACACACACACACACACACACACACACACACACACACACAGGCGATAGTGTCGATGAAGAGGGTGGAGAAGTTTCTATTGAAGGACGACCTTGACCCCCTCAACGTCAGCCACAAGCATGATCCTGGTTGTTGTTGTTGTTGTGGTTGTTGTTTATGTTGTGGTTGTTGATTATGTGGTGGTTGTTTTCTTGTGCAGTTCTTGGTTTTATTAAAGTGGCGGTACAGTGGCTTGTTTCATTTTATTAGATATAATTATTTTTATTATGTTTAATATTGTTATTATTATTGTTATCATCATCATCATCATCAAACGCAGAGAACGCCATTGTGATAAAGGGCGGGAAGTTCTCGTGGAACGAGGAGGACCAGGCATCCACCCTCGAGGAGTCAGTACCTCTTTCACTCTTCTCTCATTCTTTCAATCATTCTTATTAGTATTATTGTTTTTATTTTAAAATGTTTTTATTTCTATTATTTTTATTTTAAAATGTTTTTATTTCTATTTTTTTAATTTTAATTTTTAATTTTGTGTTGTTTATTTTTATTGTTTTTCTTATAAATTGTTATTGAATTACAATTATAGAGCTTAAAATTAAGTAACCCCCATCAATCACAACAATATCGACACCACCACCACCACTATCACTATCACCACCACCCAACCACAGCATCGAACTACAAGTGAAGCACAAAGAGTTGCTAGCCATAGTGGGACCGGTGGGTTGCGGCAAGTCGTCGCTCTTGTCGGCCGTCCTGGGCGAGATCACCAAGCAAGAGGGGCAGGTGAACGTTGACGGCAGGGTGGCTTACGTGGGGCAGCAGGCGTGGATCCAGAACCTCAGTCTGCGCGACAACATCCTCTTCGATCTGCCCTACGACGCCCTCAAGTACGCAAGGGTGGTGCAGGCGTGTGCCCTGCAGCCTGACATCGACATTCTCATGCACGGCGACCAGACCGAGATCGGCGAGAGGGTGCGTCTTTGTGTTGGCCTTCTCTCTCCTTTTCCTTCTCTCACTCACAATAATCTCTAACTTTGTTTTTTGTTTTTAAATATGCCTCCATTCTTCTCTTCTCCTATGTTTGGTTTGCTTCTCAAATTCCTTTTTCTCAACCCATCCCACCTCCCCCATCCCACCTCCCCCATCCCATCTTCCCCAACCCGCTTATTCATACTCCCCTTTTTCTTTAACCCACTATTTAACACCCCACTTTTTTCCACCCCAACCCACTTTTCTTCACCTCATCTTCCCCAACCACCCACCTCATCATCTTCCCCAACCACCCACCTCTTCACCTTCCCCACCCACCCACTTCTTCATCTTCCCCAACCACCCACCTCTTCACCTTCCCCACCCACCCACCTCTTCATCTTCTCCAACCACCCACCTCTTCATCTTTCCCAACCACCCACCTCTTCACCTTCCCCAACGCAACCCAACCCCCCCAACCCAACGCAGGGCATAAACCTGAGTGGCGGGCAGAAGCAGCGCATCTCGCTGGCGAGGGCGGTCTACCACGACGCCGACGTCTACCTCCTCGACGACACGCTCAGTGCAGTCGACGCTCACGTCAGCAAACACATCTTCCAACAGGTGCTCGGGCCAGAGGGACTCCTCAAGAATAAGGTTGGTTTGATGGGGGGGGGGGGTTTGATGGGTGGAGGGGTGGTTGGTTTGATGGGGGAGGGGGGGGGGTGGTTGGTTTAATGGGGGAGGGGGCGGGTGGTTGGTTTGATGGGGGGGGGGGGGGGGTTGGTTTGATAGGGGGGGTGTTTGGTTTGAGGGGGGGTGGTTGGTTTGATGGGGGTGGGGTGGTGGTGGTTTGATGAGAGGGGGTGGTTGGTTTGATGGGGGGGTGGTTGGTTTGATGGGGGAGTGGTTGGTTTGAGGGGGGAGTGGTTGGTTTGATGGGGGGGGGGGTGGTTGGTTTTATGGGGGGGAGGTGGTTGGTTTGAGGGGGGGGGTGGTTGGTTTGAGGGGGGGGGTTGGTTGGTTTTTGGAGGGTTGGGGTGGTTGTGAGGTGGGTTGTAAGAAGGGTATTAAGTGGTTGTAAGATGGGTTGTAGAGGAAGACATTGGTATTGTGGGGAGGTTGTAAGAGGGTTGTAGGGGGTGAGAGGTGGTTGTAAATGGGAGGCTTAGTGGTATGTGGGAGTTGGTACTAAGTGGTAGGGGGGAATCGGGAAGCTGTGAGGAGGTTGGTATTGAAGGTGGGTTAATTGATTGTTCAGCGACGTGGGGAGGATTTGTTGGTGGGTGGTATCTTGATTGGGGAGAAAGGTGGCAAACTTATGATGTGTGATCTCTTGTGGGGGGGAGGAAGGGAGGAGAAAAGAGTAAAGTTGTATTTCATTTATGCTCGCTTCAACGGGGGGGGGGGGGAGGAGGGGGTTACATAGGTGGGATGGATGCGGAAGAAAAAAAGAAAACTTTACACGAAAAATTGGCACGCACATTTCACCACCATGGCAATCATTTAATGCACACAGACACGAGTCCTAGTCACGCACAACGTGGCGCTCTTACCGAGGGTGGACAAGGTGGTGGTGGTGGAGGCAGGCAGGGTGAGGGAGGAGGGGTCCTTCGAGAGCCTCCTCGAGGTGGTTCCTTAATTGATGGCTTAATTAGTCATTATCTGTTTAATTACTTTCTTAATTAGTCATTATCCGTTTGATTACTTTCTTAATTAGTCATTATCTGTTTAATTACTTTCTTAATTGGTCATAATGGGTTTAATTACTTTCCTAATAATAAGTCATGATTAGTTTGTATTCAGTGATCATCAGTGATTTTTTTTAAAATTTATTATTATTATTATGTTTAATAATATTTTTATGTTTATTATTATTATTATGTTTATTATTATTATTATGTTTATTAATAATAATAATAATAATAATAATATTAATATTATTATTATTAATATTATTGCTTATTCATTGGAAACAGATGAACGGAAAGTTTGCGGACTTCTTGAGGACTCACTTGTCGGAGTACAGGGAGGAGGAGGAGGAAGACGAAGGTGCACTGCCTGTTGTTGTTGTTGTTGCTTTTGTTGCTGTGGTTGTTAATCTTTTTGTTGTGGTTGTTAATCTTTTTGTTGTGGTTGTTAATCTTTTTGTTGTGGTTGTTAATCTTTTTGTTGTGGTTGTTAATCTTTTTGTTGTGGTTGTTAATCTTTTTGTTGTGGTTGTTAATCTTTTTGTTGTGGTTGTTAATTTTTTTGTTGTGGTTGTTAATCTTTTTGTTGTGGTTGTTAATCTTTTTGTTCTTTTTTTGGTTGTACTTTTGGTTGTTTTTTTAGTTTCTGGTGTTATTGAGAGCTTAATGGGTTGCACTTGGAAGTTCAAGTATTTCTAGTGTTGCATGTGGTTGCATGTTGTTGTTGATGTTGTTGATGTTGCATGTGGTTGCATGTGGTTGATGTGGTTGATGTTGTTGATGTTGCATGTGGTTGCATGTTGTTGTTGATGTTGTTGTTGTGACTGACTTGGCATCAACTCAACAGTCATCATCGAGCTCCAACTGAAGGTCTTGGGCACCACTCCGAAGCAGTCGCTCAGCGACCAACAACAACAACAACAACAACAATCTCCTAACAACAACAACAACAACAACGACAAAGTACTAACTAGAAGCACATCGAACCCTGCTTCGCCCTTCTCAACTTCTCCCGCCACGTCATCGCATCTGCGCAGACGGGGCAAGGAGGTTGGCGGTGACATGTCTAGACAAGCGTCTAGACAGCTGTCTACAACATCTCCCGCCAAAGATGCCATCGTGGTTGCGAAGTTGATCCAGGATGAAGTGTCGCAAGAGGGCGCTGTAGGTGTTGTTGTGTTGTTGTTGTGGTGTTGTTGTGGTGTTGTTGTGGTGTTGTGGTGGTGTCGTTGTGGTGTTGTTGTGGTGTTGTTGTGGTGTTGTTGTGGTGTTGTTGTGGTGTTGTTGTGGTGTTGTTGTTGTGGTGTTGTTGTGGTGTTGTGGTGTCGTTGTTGTGGTGTTGTTGTGGTGTTGTTGTGGTGTCGTTGTTGTGGTGTTGTTGTGGTGTTGTTGTGTTGTTGTTGTGGTGTTGTTGTGGTGGTGTTGTTGTGGTGTTGTTGTGGTGTTGTTGTGGTGTCGTTGTTGTGGTGCTGTTGTGGTGTTGTTGTGGTGTTGTGGTGTCGTTGTTGTGGTGTTGTTGTGGTGTTGTTGTGTTGTTGTTGTGGTGTTGTTGTGGTGGTGTTGTTGTGGTGTTGTTGTGGTGTTGTTGTGGTGTCGTTGTTGTGGTGTTGTTGTGGTGTTGTTGTGGTGTTGTGGTGTTGTTGTTGTGGTGTTGTTGTGGTGTTGTTGTGGTGTTGTTGTGGTGTTGTTGTGTTGTTGTTGTGGTGTTGTTGTGGTGTTGTTGTGGTGTTGTTGTTGTGGTGGTGTCGTTGTGGTTTTGTTGTGGTGTTGTTGTGGTGTCGTTGTGGTGTTGTTGTGGTGTCGTTGTGGTGTTGTTGTGGTGTTGTTGTGGTGTTGTTGTGGTGTTGTTGTGGTGTTGTGGTGGTGTTGTTGTGGTGTTGTGGTGGTGTCGTTGTGGTGTTGTTGTGATGTTGTTGTGGTGTTGTTGTGGTGGTGTCGTTGTGGTGGTGTTGTTGTGGTGTTGTTGTGGTGTTGTTGTGGTGTTGTTGTTGTGTTGTTGTAAGTGTTGATAGGTTTTATTTTAAATGTTGTAATGGGATGAATAATCCATGCATTGATTATTTTCTTTCCACACATCAGCTCACTCTCCCACCATCCACTTTTTTTCCCTATCCACTCACTCACCACCCCCTCCCTTCCACCACCCACCCCCTCCACCACCCTCCCCTTCCACTTACCCCTCCACTACCCATTCTCCCCACCCCTTCCCCCCTCCCCCCAACAGATCAAGCTCTCAGTCTTGAAAGCGTACGTAGGAGCAGCTCCCCTCGTCTACCCCGTCATCCTCATCACCTCGGCAGTGCTCTACATCTCAGCCTATGTGTGCACCAACATCTGGCTGTCGGCTTGGTCGATGGACCCGGTCGTGAACGGCACGCAGGACGTGTCGCAGAGCAAGTATCGTATCGGCGTGTATGCCGCGCTCGGAGGGTTTCAGAGTGCGTGGGGGTGGTGTTGTTGGGAAGTGGGGTGTGGTTGGGGAGTGGGGTGTTGGGGTGTTGGGGGTAGTGGTGTGGTTGGGGGTGGTTGTTGGGGGTAGTGTGGTTGTTGGGGAGTGGGGTGTTGGGGAGTGGGGTGTCGGGGGTTGGAGTGTTGGGGGTAGTGGTGTGGTTGGGGGTGGTTGTTGGGGGTAGTGTGGTTGTTTGGGAGTGGGGTGTTGGGGAGTGGGGTGTCGGGGGTTGGAGTGTTGGGGAGTGGGGTGTTGTTGGGAAGCAGGGTGTTGGGGTGTTGGGTAGTAGTGTGGTTGGGGGTGGTTGTTGGGGGTAGTGGTGTGGGTGTTGGGGAGTGGGGTGTTGAGAGTTAGAGTGTGGGGGTAGTGGTGTGGTTTGGTCGGTGGTTGGTGAGGACATTGGTGGATTTGGTTAGTGATTGTGGAGGTGGTTGTTGCGATTGGTGAGGAGGTTGAAGGTTTGTGAAGAGGTTGATGAGGGAGGTTAGAAAGGTTGGATTTTTTGATAATGATCCATCCACCCATCCACACACCCAAGAACCCATTCATTCATGAATTAAACCACCCATCCACACACACACCCATCCATCCATTCACTCATCCTTCAACAACCCATCCATCCATTCACTCATCCTTCAACAACCCATCTATTCAAACTCATATCCATCCATCTATCCACCATCACTCACTCTGAAACCATACAATTGCTAACAACCCATCTGTCAACTACCCACCCATCCATCAACTACCCACCCACTCATCCACCCACGCGTTTATCCCACCCACCTACTCATCCATCCACCCACCTACCCATCCATCCACCCACCTACCCATCCACCCACCCATCCATCCACCATCACTCACTCCGAAACCATAAAATTGCTAACAACCCATCTATCAACTACCCACCCATCCATCAACTACCCACCCACTTATCCACCCACGCGTTTATCCCACCCACCTACTCATCCATCCACCCACCTACCCATCCACCCACCTACCGACCCATCCACCCACCTACCGACCCATCCACCCACCTACCCACCCATCCACCCACCTACCCACCCATCCACCCACCTACCCACCCATCCACCCACCTACCCACCCATCCACCCACCCACTCACCAACCCATCCACCCATTCACTCACCCACCACCCACCAACAGCACTGTGCATGGTGGGCGTCATCTACTCAATCGTCTTCGGCTGCCTTGCCGCCTCCAAGACTCTCCACGCACAACTACTCGCCAACATCATCAGGTGGTCGTGATGATGATGATGATGATGGTGGTGGTGGGGGTGGTGATGATGATGCTGATGGTTGTATGATAGTGATTATGATGATGGTGGTGGTGGTGATGATGCTGATGGTATTGATGATGGTGGAGTTGGTGGTGATGGTGATGGTGATGATGATGATGGTGGTGTTATTCATGATAATCATTCAATCATCATCATCACCACCATCAGATCACCCACGGTCTTCTTCGACACTGTTCCAATAGGAAGGATCTTGAACAGGTTGATCGACATGACTTCTCATTCTTCCTTCTCCTTCCTCTCTTCCATTATTAATTCAAGTCTTTTTTCCCCATTCCTTTTTCTATCACCACCAAACGACCGCAACTACTCCTACCATACTACCACCACAACAACCAAACAACCACAACAACCACTTCCACCATACCACTAAACCTCCACAACTACCAACCAATACAATCTTTACAACACGCAAACCACCGCAAAAACAACCAAACCTCACTCCAACAACCAAACAACAACCACAACCACAACGACGACAACAACAACCAAACTTCATCCCAACAACCAAACAACAACCAAACCACAACAACCACAACGACGACAACAACCACAACGACAACCAAACAATAACAACCACAACAACAACCACAACGACAACCAAACAACAACCAAACAACAACCACAACCACAACAACCACAACGACAACCAAACAACAACCAAACCACAACAACTACAACAACAACAACAACAACAACGACAACAACCAAACAACAACCACAACCACAACAACCACAACGACAACCAAACAACAACCAAACCACAACAACTACAACAACAACAACAACCACAACCACAACAACCACAACGACAACCAAACGACAACCAAACAACAACCAAACCACAACAACCAAACCACAACAACAACAACAACAACAACAACAACAACAACAACAACGACAACAACAACGACAACAACGACAACAACGACAACAACGACGACGACAGGTTCTCCAAGGACATCGACATCCTCGACTCGAACATCCCTCAGTTCTCGCAGATGCTCACCACCACGCTGTGTCCCCTGGTCGGCGTCATCATCATCATCTCCTACACCACCGCCTACTTCATCCTCGTCGTCATCCCCCTCTTCATCTTCTTCATCCTCCTCCAGGTTTGGGAGGGGGGATGGGCGATGGGGCGATGGATGGGTTAGGGGAGGTTGTGGGTGGGTGGGTGGGTTCGTTTGTGTGGATGGGTGGGTTCCAGTAGTGCACACACTATTTAGCTTACGTTTACCACAATCAATCATTCCATCCACCACCACTCACTCACTCATTCCACAACCACTAATTCTTTCATCTATCACCATAATTCCTTTATCCACCATTCCAACCACCACCACCACTCACTCACTCACCACCACAAATTCCTCCATCTTCACCACTCCACCACATCCACTCCACCACATCCAATCCACCACATCCAATCCACCTCTACCACTCCACCTCTACCACTCCACCTTTACCACTCCACCACATCCAATCCATCCAGAGAGTGTACGTCTCTTGTGCCAGGCAGATCAAGCGTATCGACTCGGTCAAAAAGTCGCCAGTGTACGCCTTCTTCAGCGAGAGTTTGGCGGGCGGACAGAGCATACGCGCGTTCAATCAGCAGACGAGATTCATCGGCAAGTCTGACCATTTGATGGACGAGAGTCAACGAGTGTGGTTCGAGGTGTTCACGTCGAATAGGTGGGTGCTTTGTGTGTGGTTTGGTGGTTGGTTGTGTAAGGGGGGGGAGGGGGGAGTTGAGGAGTTACGGAATTTTGCGGTTTTTTAAGGTAGGGGGGTTGCGGGAATGTGCGCTTCAAGAGAATGCTTTGGTGGTGCAGGGGGAGGGTTGCTTTACAGTCAATTAAAGTAGCGGTTAATGACTCATTCACTCATTCATAATTAAATAAGTCCTTCCCTCCCTCCCTTCCTACCTCCCTCTCTCTTTCCCTTCCTCCTTCCTTCCATCTCTCCTTTCCTCCCTCCCTCCCTTCTTCTCTTTCTCTCTCCCTCTCTCCCTCCCTCTCTCCCTCTCTCCCTCTCCCTTCCTCCCTTCCTCTCTCCTTCTCTCTTTCCCTCTCTCCCTCCCTCTCTTTCTCCCTCCCTCCCTCCCTCCTTCCCTTCCTTCCTCCCTCCCTCCTTCCCTCCCTCCCTCCCTCTCTCCCTCCCTCCCTCCCTCTCTTCCTCCCTCTTTTCTTCCCTCCCTCCCTTCCTCTCTTCCTCCTAGATGGATGGGCGTGTGGAGTGAGTTGCTAGCTGACGTCATGATCCTCTTCACGGCCATCTTTGCCATCCTCCAGCGCCACAACCTCGAGCCCTCCCTCATCGGCCTCGCCCTGTCTTTCGCCTTCCAGGTGTGGTTGCTTGGGAGGGGGGGGTTGCTTAATTGGGGGGTGGTTTATTGTGTAGGGGGAGGGTGCTGTGGGGTGTGCTTGGGTGTGTAGATGGGTTTTGAGTAGTGGGGTGCTTGGACGGTAGGCTGTGTAATAGGAATCAGTGTGGAGGGGTGTGTGATAGGTGGAGAGTTGAGTGGAGTTATGGGGGGCACGGGTGAATTGATGGTGAGGGGTCTGCTCAAAGCATTCTAGTGAATCTTCATAGATTCCAGTCGGTTCATATTTTCCTTACCACCACCACCATCATCACCATCACCATTATCACCACCATCACCATTATCACCACCATCACCATTATCACCACCATCACCATTATCATCACCATCACCACCATCACCCCCCCCCCCCCATCACCATCACCCCCCCATCACCATCATCACCACCACCATCACAACCACCGCCATCATCACCACCACCATCACAACCACCATCATCACCACCACCATCTTCACCACCACAACCACCACCACCACAACCACCACCATCACAACCACCACCACCACCCAGATCAATGCGAATCTCATCATGGTGGTTCGTTCGACGTGTGAGCTAGAGACGTACATAGTGGCTGCTGAGCGGGTGAAGGAGTACGCCGAGGTGGCGAACGAGGTGGGTGGCGTGTGGCAGCGGAGGCGATCGGTGCATGAGCGCTGATGCCTCGATCGATGGATTTAGCATTGTTTGTCACCACATTGGTGATGATGATTGAGCAACATATCATTGTCATGGCATTATTATATAACACTATAATCATCACCATCATATAACACTATAATCATCACCATCATCTTTATTACCCTCATCTATCTCATCATCACCATTATTACCATTATCATCACCATCACTATCAGCATCATCTCACCATCAATTTTATTACACTCATAATTATGATAATAATAACGACGAGCATTGTTACAGTGGCGTGTAACCCGAACGAGCTTCGAGGCTACTTAGGCTGCATATTTTCAATTGCGTCTATGGGTTACTCATCATGCCCATCATCATCATCATCACCATCATCACCACCACCATCATCATCATCACCAGGGACCTTGGCATATCGAGGGCAAGGGGGTGCCGGAAGCATGGCCTGATAAGGGACAGGTGTCTTTCAAGGGCTACTCAACTAGATACAGGTGGGTGAAGGTTGATTAGGGGGGTGGGTTGGGTGAATGGGGGGTGAGTTGGGTGAAGGGAGGGAGAGAAGGGTTGGTTGATGGGGGGGGGGTAGGTTTGGTTGAGGGACGGTAGGGGAGAAAGGGGTCAAAATGATAGTTAGATAGATGGGTGGTGTGTGAGAAGAGCGTCCAATGTTTTGGTGGTGGTTGTTGGTGGATCGTGAGTGCTTAAGAAAAATTTTTGTACATTTTTCATCCTTCACCACCACCACCTCTACCAACCCTTATTCACCACCACTTATACTCCAACCCCCCCCCCCCCATCCCCCCACCAGACAAGGCCTCGACCTAGCCCTAAAGAACATCAGCGTGTCGATTGCATCGCAAGAAAAGGTGGGCATCGTCGGCAGGACGGGAGCCGGCAAGTCCTCGATGACTTTGGCGCTCTTTCGAATGATCGAGGCTGCCACTGGATCGATCGAGATCGATGGCGTGACGCTCGGCGAGGTTGGCTTGCACGACGTCAGGCAGCGTCTTACCGTCATCCCTCAGGTTGGTTGGTTCGTTGGTGGAGTGAAAGTGGTGGTTATTTTGACCCGTGAGCTTTTATTGGTGGGTTTGTTGGAAGCGATTTATAGTGAGACTAGGATTTTTGAGAATTTCTTCTCTCTTCTATTAGGCACTCCATCCCACTCACACATTTCTACTTTCCATCCCATCCCTCTCCATCCCACCCACTCTCCTCCACTCCATCCCTCTCCATCCCACTCAAACTCCTCCACTCCAGCCTCTCCACTCACACTCACACTCTTCCACTCCATCCCTCTCCACTCACACTCCCACTCCTCCACTCCATCCCTCTCCACTCACACTCACTCTCCTCCACTCCATCCTTCTCCCCTCACACTCACTCTCCTCCACTCCATCCCTCTCCACTCACACTCACACTCCTCCACTCCATCCCTCTCCACTCACACTCACACTCCTCCACTCCATCCCTCTCCACTCACACTCACACTCTTCCACTCCATCCCTCTCCACTCACACTCACTCTCCTCCACTCCATCCTTCTCCCCTCACACTCACTCCCCTCCACTCCATCCCTCTCCCCTCACACTCACTCTCCTCCACTCCATCCCTCTCCACTCACACTCACACTCCTCCACTCCATCCCTCTCCACTCACACTCACTCTCCTCCACTCCATCCTTCTCCCCTCACACTCACTCCCCTCCACTCCATCCTTCTCCCCTCACACTCACTCCCCTCCACTCCATCCTTCTCCCCTCACACTCACTCTCCTCCACTCCATCCCTCTCCACTCACACTCACTCTCCTCCACTCCATCCCTCTCCCCTCACACTCACTCTCCTCCACTCCATCCCTCTCCACTCACACTCACACTCCTCCACTCCATCCCTCTCCACTCACACTCACTCTCCTCCACTCCATCCTTCTCCCCTCACACTCACTCCCCTCCACTCCATCCTTCTCCCCTCACACTCACTCCCCTCCACTCCATTCTTCTCCCCTCACACTCACTCCCCTCCACTCCATCCTTCTCCCCTCACACTCACTCTCCTCCACTCCATCCCTCTCCACTCACACTCACTCTCCTCCACTCCATCCCTCTCCATCCCTCTCCACTCACACTCACTCTCCTCCACTCCATCCCTCTCCATCCCACTCACACTCCTCCACTCCATCCTTCTCCCCCCACACTCACTCCCACCCACTCCATCCCTCTCCCCTCAGGACCCAGTTCTCTTCTCAGGCAGTCTCCGCTTCAACCTCGACCCAGCTGAGCACTTCACAGACGAACAAATTTGGCAGTCTCTTGAGCAGGTGCGTCTGCTTCTTCGTGCCAGTGTGTCTTTGGGATTGTTTGTCTTTATGTGGGTTTATGTGCGTCATGTCTGTGTTTGTATGTTATTATCCTTGTCTGTGTTCGTTTTTGACTAATTTGTTTATTGTTTCTTTCATACGTCTTGTGTTTTTTGTCTTTGTTGACTTTATAGTTGTTTTTGTTAATTATTAATATTATTATTCATTCATTATGCTTGTTATTATTATTTTATTTTTTCTTTTTTTAAATTTTTATTTATAAATATGACGTCACCAGGCTCACTTGAAGACGTATGTGGACTCATTGGCTGGCAAGTTGGAGTACGACTGTGGAGAAGATGGAGGCAACTTGAGGTTTTTGTCGTTGTTGTTGTTGTTTTTGTTGTTGTTGTGGTTTTGTTGTTGTCATTGTTGTTGTTGTTGTTGTTGTTGTTGTCGCTTGTAGTTCTTTTTCCTAATCCGCGTGACCGAACCATTCTGGTCTCATGCGGAGAAGGTAGGTGAACACCTCCCCCCCTCTCTCTCTCAGAGCCTCATCGCATTGATCGGGGTGGATGAGCTCCTCTCTCTCTTTCCTGCTGCTCTTGCAGTCCCAGAAGTGGTCTGGGTTGGTCTCCACTTCACCACACAGCTCACAGGTGGCGTCTTCATTCAAGATTTTTCTTCGGTAGAACGCTGTGGCTGGACAGTGGCCGCTTCGTAGTTGGGCCAGAAGTGTCTCTGCTCGCCTACCGGTGCCATCTTCCCTTTTCAGTGGGGCACCGTAGATTCGTTTTCATCTGGGATCCAACAGCTCAGGAAGTTTCATACTTCTTTTAAGGATACTCTTGATTGCCGACCACGTGACTGACTGTGGTTGCTCGCCTTGGCTTGCGGTGAGTGCGGCTTTGTCTGCCGCCTCGTTACCTTGAACACCAGTGTGTCCAGGAATCCACTGTACTGTCAACTCATTGCTTCGGCTGGCTCTCAAGAGATCCTCCTTTGTCCTACTGAGCTGCGGATCGTCGAATCTTGCTGCGTTCCGTAGACTTTCGACACTTCCTTTACTGTCGGTGAAGATGGTCGCTCTGCCTGCCGGTGCTCAACGATCCACTTTGCTGCTAAGCTGATGGCTCGGAGTTCAGCATCATGGGCTGTACAGAGTACCCCTGCTGCTTACAACCAGACGTCACTAACCACCTCACCCTCCATAACCACCACTGCACTTCCACCATTCTTGTTGTTGTCGCCTACAGACTGTTGTTGTTGTTGTTGTTGTGGTTGTGGTTTTGTTGAACCCATATTACAACCACTCATAACCATATCACCTACACCACCACACCTTGAAGTCACCACCACACCTTGAAGCCACCACCACACGACCATCACAACCACACCACCACCACACCTTGAAGCCACCACCACACGACCATCACAACCACATCACACAGCGTCGGCCAACGTCAACTGATCTGCCTGGCGAGGGCGCTTCTCAGGCGCTCGAAGGTGCTCGTTCTCGACGAGGCGACCGCCGCCATCGACCTGGAGACCGACCTGCTCATCCAGTCGACCATCCGCCAACAATTCGCCCACTGCACCATCCTCACCATCGCACACCGCATCAACACCATCCTAGACTATGACCGGTGGGCAGTGCTGCGCTTTTGGTTTTTTAATTATTTAATTATTTTTTTTGTGTATTTATTTTTTTACCTTTATTTATTTATATTTATTTATTTACTCCTATTTGTTTGTTTGTTTACTTATTTATTATTAAGTATACAACATCTTATATATATATATATATATATATATATATCAATATATATATACACATACAACCCCCTTTCACGAAACCTCTCTATTCCAGCATCCTGGTCCTGGACAACGGCGAAGTAAAGGAGTTCGCACCCCCTCAGGAGCTCATAGCCGACGAGAAGTCCATGTTCCATTCACTAGTCAAGAGTGCTGGATTGTGAGGGTTGTTGTTGTGCTTTTGGTGAGACTTCAGGGTTGGGGTTGTGTTTCTGGTGTGTGGTTGGCTTTGTGGTGTGGTTGGGGTGAGAAGTGTGGTTTTGGTTGGGGTAAAGAGTGTGGTGGGGCAGTTGTGCTTGTAGTGTGGTGTGGTTGGGGTTGTACTTGTGTTGTGGTTGTGGTTGTAGTGTGGTGTTGTGTAGTTGTGGATGTGGATGTGATGTGGTTCAAGGTGTTTTAATAGTTGAGAGGAGGGTTTGTTGTGGTAGGTGTAGTAATGGAAAGGAGATGATGGTAGTAGTTGCAGTGGCTGTGAATATTTGAAATTATATTTCCTCATCTGTTAGCTCTCATGCTTGGCTACAGTGGTTAGAGTCATACTGAAGCTTGTAGGTAGTCATGGTAACTTGCGGTAGGGATGTGCATGTAAATAAATAAGCCATTTAATTTTCTTGCGCATATAAATATTATTATAAATATATAAGTATGTCTTGTAACTTTTATCCCTTCAAACCAGGTTTTCTTTAGTTATCTTGTAGGCTTTTTCACCGTAGGTTTACTTGTAAACATCGCATATCTTTATTTTGAACAGCTTTTTTACAAGATAATTTTTAATCAGATAATTTTGTAACTGGCGAGAAGTTTAAGTAGCGTGATGAGTAATAGAGGGCATTGGGATAAAATGTCCAAAAAGTGAACTTATTCAACTTTAGAATTTCATGATAATAATTATTATTTGCTACTCTTTCACTTTTTTCGAACTCAAATAAAATCGTCTTTAAATATTTGACCTTGCATCAAGTTCAAGGCTCTTGAGCTTCCACCCCACGTTCACAGTCACTAGATTAGCCTCTTGGTTATATCCGAATATCGGACCTAATGAGTTTTTCGGATTTAATTGAAAAACTGGTACAAGAAAAATTGAAAATAGCTAAATGCAAAATTAATGTATTAAAAATTAATTTACATACAAACTATAACCTAAATTTGGATTTATTGAAAGAATTTTAACTTTAAAAATTAAATTTTATAGACGCGAGTGACGGAGTCGATATGAACCCGGACATAAGGTGCAACGGAAATCAAGACTATATTAACTTAAATTGGAAACACCAATCTAAGAAGGGACAAAAATGCTTTCAATTTATTTCATTAAAACTAATCGTTTAATTAATTTTAAAATAATAAAAGAATTAAGGACAGCAATCAAATCAGCAAGTTTTCAAGAAAGTAGAACCACCTGAGTATCGCCAAATAACCCCCATAGAACCACAAAACCGCCATAGAACCACCACCAAAGAATTTGGGTGACCCAACAACAACAAACACTCGATCATTCGTTCTCAGTGTCTTCCAGTTGGGAGAGGAGGTGGAACTTCCTGATGACGTCATCCTTCGATGCTGCTGCCGGCTTCTCTGCCGCCTTGCCGCTCTTCGGACGCAAGCCTTCAGTCGTTGTTATTCACGTTGTTCATATTTTCTTAGTTTGATAATGATGATGATGGTGATGAGAATGGTGATGGAGATGATGTTGATGATAATGATGATGATTTTGATGATAATGATGGTGATGGTGATGATAATGGTGATGAGGATGATGGTTATAAAATAAAACGACGAATATTTTCAGCACGGCGTTTTCCGAACGAACTTCACGACTCGCTTATGAGCAAGGATGCAGCTTTTGTGACTCAATAAATATCTTTTATAATTCTTCATAATACCTATAAATATCATCACAAATATTTGTGAAATAAGATGATTCTCGTTATTGTTATTGGTATATATTTTTTATTTTCAGGCTAGCATTAAATAATCGCTTTTTCAAACACAAAAACATTAAATCGGCTACTAACAGGGGCGGCGATTGGCGGAAAATCTTGGAGGGGGGGGGAGGGTGTCTTCCCCAGGGTTGGAATCAAAGAACCGGTATCGACCAAAAGAGTACAAGCGATACTATTTAGTATTGTTTGCTCTATTGCTAATTCTTTTTGTATCAACTACTAATATTTGTATCGCCAAACATGAAAAAAAAGTTTGGTACTCAATAAAAATACTTTTCTATTGCCACTATGAGCGATATGAAGAAAAACAATAGCGATTTAGTATCTTTTATTATTTGTCATCTATATAAATTCAATTAAAACTAGCCATCAAACCATCAAATACATTATATAACATCTTGTTTTCTATTCATTTCTGAGTCAAATAGTTTAAAAAAATTACAAATAGATTTAAATTTGCCAAAGTTATAAACAAATATACAATAGGACATATTTTGGCCCACATTGTATTTTTAGATAACATAAAATACCCTCTCTGTCTGTCCTCCTTCTCTCTCCCCAAAACTCGTTCATTCCAATTTCCAAAAAGACCCCTTCGAATGTCTGACCGACTAGCAAATTCTTCTGCTAGCATTTTTAAATCCAGACTGTCAAGTATATCCTGATGTGCATGACAAACGGCCAGTGAATTCAAGCGAGGCTGTGTCAAAGGTGCACGCAACCAAGTCTTAAGACGCCGCAATGCACTAAAAGATCTTTCTGCAGTACATGACGTTATTGGACACACAAGCATTAACCTGATCAATCTTTCAACCTAAGGAACATATGTCTGACTTCCGTAATCATAGCTCGCATTATTTTTTGCGTTTGTGCTAAAGTTCATTCTGGTCATAGTTAACTGTGACCAAAGACCAGTTTCATTTAACTCACGATACTGCTTGCAAATATCATGGTTCACTTCACCAGTTAGCAACATTGTCTCCAGCTGCAAGTATGAACGCAAACCAGGAGAATCTCGATTGAACCTTTCTGTGAGTTGCATGATTGCAATGTCTATAACAGCGTAATAAGCTGCTCGATAATGCTCTTCGGGTGTTGCTGCTACATAAGCTGGGCTCACCTCACAATACTTTTGGGGCGGCTTTCGCACCCGAGGTACAGCAATCGGCTCGAGATCATATGCCAAAACCATTCTGTTGACATCTCTGAAAATGGCGTTAAACTGTTCATATGCTCGTAGGCGACGCAGTTCTTGCACAACTGAATCAGTCGCTGCAACCATTCCACTGACCGTGGCACTTGCTGACTGCAACGACTTGTTTAACTGTTCCAGAAGTGAAAACACTAAAACAACTACCTTGAGGGCCAGTGCAGTAGTGCCCTGTTGAAGGTGATAAAAATGGCCTCGAGCCTTTACAGCTGTTTCATCAGCAGTACCATTAGAAGCTAATGATTCCAAGCTAACAAGTATTATTCCATAATTTTCAAGCACAGAAGACACTGCAGATACTCTGGTCAGCCATCTTGTAAGACAAAGAAGTTTTATACTATACTTTTTATTCATTGGCTCGTCAGGAAAGACATTTATAAGAGATACTAAAGCATCACTAAACTGCTGCTTGACCTTCCCTGAGCGATTGTAAAAAGCACCTAACTCTTGGACAAACTGAAGTGTATTGCTCACAAAGGGATTTGCGGCAGCTGTGTGCGGGGCAACAAGATTTGCACAGTGTGTAGAACAGTGGAAAAACAATGCAAGCCGATGCTCACTGCTGATAATAGCCTGACAACCGTTATATCGGCCGTTCATGCTAGCAGCGCCGTCATAAGTCTGAGCTCTGAAGTTTTCTATAGGTAGCATATTTCTGATCAGAACATCTTTTACTACAGCAGATAATGTTTGTATGGTCGTGTCTGGTGGGCTGAATAAACCAATAAACTGTTCATTAAATTTCAGAGCTTCATCAACAAAACGAATGCATATCGATTTCTGCTCTAAACCATTGCAGTCTTGTGTGCCGTCAACCACAACACCAATTTGGCTTGATTCGGCGTTAACAGTGCACACTGTGTTTCTAATGATAGAATGAGCTAAAAGCCTCAGCATTTCATTTTGGCAGTTATGCGATATGAAACTTGTAGTTTGATTTAACCACAACTTTAGTTAATGTTCGAAGCCTTTTGAAATTCATTAACTTTGGTTAATCTAAAAAATTGAAAGGGTCGATATTGAAGTGGACCTCAGAACCCCCCTTTGAATATCGCCCATGCAAAATAAGTAATACAATATGAATGTTTTTTTAAATAAAAATGTAAATCTGTCTGCTTGCAAAAAGTGAACCGATATTTTCTGAAAATAATCCTGAATGTCAGCCTGCGAAAATTGAAAAATCAGAAATTTAATTTTTTATAAATATAATTCATTAATTTAAATCCATAAATATAAAAAGAAGAGTAGGTGGAGGAGAATTTGAGTCAGCAAAGAATAGTTTTGCTTCAGGCAGCTATCACTATAACTACGCCTACCCAAAATATATTACTGAATACAATTCTGTTTCATGCTATGGTTGACGATTATGCTTGTATTAGGATAGAAGTTGAGAAATTATTGTATTTGAAAAACTGAAGGGGGTCCATGTTAAGATAGACCCCAAGACCCCCCCATCGCTGCCCATACATACTCACAATGTATTACTGTATTAGCATTTTTTATGCCATGGTTGACGATTAGGCTCGTATCAAAATGAGAGTTGAGAAATGTGTATTTTTAAAAGAGTGAGGGGGTCCTTGTGAAGGTGGACCCCAGGACCCCCTCAGGATTCCCGCCTACGCCAAAAAACTCGGTGAAGGAGTATTTAGGTAAGCAAATAATATTTTTGTTTTACACAGCTATCACTATAACTACACATACTCACAATGTATTATTGTATAAACATTTACTTTTATGCCATGGTTGACGATTTTTATATGAATAAGAATATAAATTTTTAAATACAAAAATGGAAAAAAGTGGAGGGGTCCCTATTAAGGTGGACCCCAGGACCCCCCCAGGATCGCTGCCCATGGCTACTAGGAACGTTCTAGGTCGGTGAATCGGCAAAGAGTTATCATCTTAAGCGACGATCTATCAGCGATCAAATGCAGACGAGTCTCGAGCAATTTATTCACACAAACCTCCATCTTTCAACCAGTCAGGTCCCGCATCGTCTGCAATTTGAAATGTTATAAATGACTGATTAATGGTGAGGCTAAAAGGTCGTTTCTGAAATCAATGGTGTCAGGTGGTTGGGCTGCTGGTAAATCGATAGACAGACTTTAACTTATGTGAAATTTAATTTATTGCCATTTGCAGAATTTGAAAACGATAAAATTTCATCGATTCCAAAGTATTTACACATGTGAAATTGTATGACGTGTCATGTTGAAGTGGCGTAAAGCCGGAAGATTGAAGACTTTTAAACAATTTCCTCGTATTATTTCTATTCGCTCTTTCTTCATCCTAATTTTATTCCTTTTCTTGCCCTCTCCATTCAACCTCCATCTTTCCCTCTCTTCCTTCCTTCCATTTTCTTCATTTCTCTGCTTTTCCCGCCATCCCCCTACTCTATTCACCCTTCTCTTCACTCTCTTTCCGCCCCTCTCTTCACCCTCTTCATTCTCTCTCTTACCCTTTATCCACCCCTTTCCACCCTCCTTCCTCTTCCACCCTCCCTTCCTCACCGGCACAGTGGCACTGGGAGCATCCGAAGTCGTCGACAGCCAGCGGACAACTCATCCTGCACATCAACTCAGTGCACACTGTGTGTGTTCACGCCATGTCAAGCTTCCTCATCTATTTAAAACTTTCTATTCCGTTAAATAATTGTAATTATAAGTATTTATAGATGATTATCTACAAATTATCAATCACAATGAGCACCACTAACCGCATTTGCCTCCTCTGAAGTCACAATGCTGACTCCTTGGACAGTCTCCGTCAGTCTGAAACCAATTCATCAATTATCCATTTTGTACAAAGCCTCTAGGACAATTCATATTTTCACATTTACGTGTTTTTCGGCGTTTTTATCATTTATAAATGTTGTTTTTAAGAGTTTTTGATTGTCGAACATCTTTTTAGTGAATTTTCTCTAAAAATCAGATTTATTTATTTAAATTATAATTAATTCAAGTTTAATGAAACAAATGGCAGCCTCTCATTCACTCGTACCTGGCACTCGATGTAAACACCTGAAATTGTTTTATACCTTGAAGATGATTCTGTGCTTAAAGTAAATTATTTGTACAAATTTCATAAATTAGACACTTCAACTCACTCTGGCAATGCAAGAAGAGTCCACAAAAAGTCACAAGAAAAAGTAAAGCCGCTTGAACCTTCATTTTCAAGAAATTATTCACTGAAATTTCTTCAAAATGCGCCAGTTACATTTCAAAATAAATTTCGATTCTTGCCAGTGATTGAAGGCGCTTATGAAGCAAAGGTCGCAAACTTTCGGAGGCGTGGTGGATTGAACGCTACTTCGGTTGCCAATAGGAATCGCATATATACAATCTATCGACTATTTTATTGCCTCGTAGCGAATGCTATGTAATCCTCAATATATCGAATATCACATTTTGCATGCATCAAAAATCTCAACATTTTAAATTATAATTTGGAATTTTACACTTTTCATCAGGATGAGAAGTAAGACGAAAGTGGTGAAGTACACGCAGTTTTCTCTGCCTCATAAGTTGTCGTTTGAACAGCAGGATAAAGCAAAAGCCTTGGTGAACGAAGCGGTCGCAAAGAACAAGATCTTCATGATTCAAGGTCCTTACTCCTCGATTAGGAGTTGTTTGAGGGAGCGAGGGTGGGTGGAGAAGTTCTATCGATTCTCAGGACACAACGAGAATCTATTGGAAAGTAGTGAGAAGGTGGAGGAGAACGATGACATCGACTACAACCACACGAACCACGAGCCTCCCTGGAAGGAAGAAGACGGCTTGTACGCCTACATGCACCGTCTGCTGCACCACACCGAGCCAAACCTCTTGTGGGGCATCAGGAAGGACGCCTTCAAGAACAGTCTGATCAGCAGCCACCAACTGCTGAACCACTTCTCGAACTGCATGTTCACCACCAAGGTGGGCCTCAACAAGCACCTGCAGGAGTCGCACTGGCACGACCAGGAGCCCTGCCACTACTTCTACCCCAGGGTCTACCAGTTGGTGCAGACAGACGAGAGACTCACCTTCCAGACCGACTTCATCCAAACCGCATGCGTCAGTCTCCTCAAAATCATCCACTCTGCCAACGCTGACAACGTCACAGACGCTGGCAAAGTGCCAGAACTCACGATTCCAGACGACGTGTTCACACAGGCGTTGAACACATGTGTGCAACACGTGGCCTTCCTCACACACAACGACATCGACTGCAACCTCGACCACGTGATCGTGCCCGAAGACTTCCGGCAGCTGCTCTCAGTCTACTACAGGGCGAGGCGGCATCAGGGGGTGGTGGCGCCTGCAAACGCACTGCGACTGCAGGAGGTCGAGTGGGTGCTGGAGGAACTGAAGCGCCTGAGTCCTCAACACTGCATCGACGGCAGCAAGAACGTCTGGATCCTGAAGCCCGGCGCCAAGAGCAGAGGCAGGGGAGTCGCCTGCTTCGACACGCTTGACTCGATCCTTGAGTTGGTTCAGAGTCACGTGATGACGAATGAGAAGAAGTACGTGCTGCAGAAGTACATCGGTTGGTCGTTTTTTTCGACACTTCAAAGTTTAAACCATCTCCTAACGTTAGAAACTATATTAAACTAGTTAAATATCCTATTTCAAATAATTAAACACCCTATTTTAACTAATCAAACCCCCTATTTCAAATAATTAAATACCCTATTAAAACTGAATAAATTTACTAATTAAATACCCTATTTTAAAAATTTAATGCCCTATTTTAAATAATTAAATACCTTATTTTAACTAATCAAACAACCTATTTCATCCAACAAAACGTCTTTCTCGTGCCATCAATCCTCCTTCACACCTCCTCCACCCCTCCTCCACCCCTCCTCCACCCCTCCTCCACCCCTCCTCCACCCCTCCTCCACCCCTCCTCCACCCCTCCTCCACCCCTCCTCCACCCCTCCTCCACCCCTCCTCCACCCCTCCTCCACCCCTCCTCCCTTCACTCACTCCCTCAGAAACCCCCCTCCTGATATACGACACCAAGTTCGACATCAGACAGTGGTTTCTCGTCACTGACTGGAACCCGCTCACCATCTGGATGTACAGGCCCTCCTACCTCAGATTCTGCTCCCGCAGCTTCTCTCTGGATGACCTTGAGGCGTCAGAATCTATTTGCATTTTTGATAATTAAAATAATATTAATATTAAAGAATAATATTAATAGTTTTCTTCAACCAACTTTGTTATTATTAGTATTATAATAATTGAATAATTAGAATAATTCGTTTATTTAAAATGGTATTTAACAAAAAGTAAAAATGTTTAATTTTCATTTAGTGTGAAGAGTTGTTAAATGACTAACAAGTAGTTAAGCATTCATTAAGGACTTGTATCCTTGCGTACATTTACCACCACCAACCACAACAACAACCACCACCAGCCCCAACAAACCACCACACCAACCACCACCACCAAAAAACAACATCAAACAACTCCAACAACAACCAAAAGCAACATCAACCACACCATCACAACCACCACCACTGCAACTGCCACAGGTCGATCCATCTGACGAACAACTCGATCCAGAAGAACTGTCCGAACCAGGAGGGCAGGTCGCAACACCTTCCCGCCAACAACATGTGGACCTGCCAGCAGTTGGAAGAGCACCTACTCCAGGTGCCTGTGTGTGTATGTGTGTGTTTGTGTGTGTGTGTGGGTGTGTGTGTGAGTGTGTATGGGTGTGTGTGTGAGTGTGTGTATGTGTGTTCCTGTGTGTGTTTGTGTATGTGTGTGGGTGTGTGTGTGAGTGTGTGTGTGTGTGTTCATGTGTGTGATTTTGTGTGTGTGTGTGTATGTGTGTGTGTGTTCATGTGTGTGTGAGTGTGTGTATGTGTGTGTGTGAGTGTGTGTATGTGTGTGTGTGTGTTTTATTCAATGATGATGATGACGATGATGTTGGTGAAGATTGCGATGATGATGATGGTGATAATGATGATGGTGATAATGATGATGGTGATAATGATGATGGTGATAATGATGATGGTGATAATGATGATGGTGATAATGATGATGGTGATAATGATGATGGTGATAATGATGATGGTGATAATGATGATGGTGATAATGATGATGGTGATAATGATGATGGTGAGAATGATGGTGATGATGAGGATGATGATGATATTGACGATATTTATGATGATGATGATGTAGCGTGCCGCATTTGTGCACGCACGCATACACAGGCACTCTGGCTAGCGTTAACTAGCTAGTGGTTAACCTTTGTCTCTCTGCCAGTATTCAACCAAATAAACCTCTCCTTCTCTGACTCTCGCACCAACTTCATTTGGTGACCCCGACGTGATTTACGATCATCAAATTTCTGGAAAGCAATCCGAACGAGAGAGTTCTTAAGAGATTGCATCAACCTCGTGGAGCCTGCAACAAGCCCCAGCACACAGACCACAGCGTGGAGGAGAGAAAGAGCAACGGAAAGAAGCAACAAATTAAACAAAAAATCTCTACAACATAAACAACTACAACAGGAAAAACAACAACGACTACAACAACAACAACAAAAAGAAAAACAAACAACAAGGAAGCAGATGTTTTTCTGGCCACGTGGGTTTCTTGTTTTTGCATTCCGCTTCATCTTGTAACGGACCCAGAACGCCAATTTGACTCAACCTCATGAGTGATCCTCCTGCATTGATCTTCCTGCATTGATCCTCCTGCATTGATCCTCCTGCATTGACCTTCCTGCATTGATCCTCCTGCATTGATCCTCCTGCATTGATCCTCCTGCATTGATCCTCCTGCATTGATCCTCCTGCATTGATCCTCCTGCATTGATCCTCCTGCATTGATCCTCCTGCATTGATCCTCCTGCATTGATCCTCCTGCATTGATCCTCCTGCATTGATCCTCCTGCATTGATCTTCCTGCATTGATCCTCCTGCATTGATCGCTTCCACACATTCCACCTCGTCAGTGATGCGTCAAATTGTGGACGCAGTCTTCCGCGAGTCAGTCGAACTTCGACCAGTGGCATTCTCCACAAAACGTCAATCTCCATCTCAACGTTTCTTCTCTGCATTCGACCGCGAACTAGCCCACTAGACGTGGTTCTGCCAGCCTCGTCCACACTCCTCATCGCACAGAAAGATGTCGCAGAGGCGGAAGATTCCGAATGTGACTTCACGTGACTTGTTTCCCTTCTTGCTCACTTCCGCCCACGAGCTGCTCATCTACGCACGCATACAAGCACACACACTCCTTGACACCCACAATGGGCACATGATGACGACGATGATGATTATGATATAGATAATGATGACGACGATGATGATGGTGATGGTGATGATGTCGCACACAGGAGGGGGGGCAGGCGTGGGAGGAGGGTGTGTACCGGGGCATGAAGGAAGCCATCTTGAGTGCCATGAAGTGCTGCCAAGGAGACGTCGACCATCGCAAGGTGGCGTTGTTGCTTTTGTTCCACCATCCCAATCCATCCACAACCTCTCAATCCATCCACAACCTCTCAATCCATCCACAACCTCTCAATGCATCCGCACTATCTTAGCCCATCCAATCTTTATTCAAGCCTTCCAAAGCAACATCGATCAATCCCACTTCTAAACCATCCACTCACTCACTTCCAAACCATCTCAATCTCCCCACCCATCTCCAAACCATCCACACCATCTCATTATTCAAAACCACCCACACACCCACCTCCAAACCACCCCCTTCTTCCTCTAAACCACCCGTCTACCCACTTCAAAAAACCACCCACCCACCCACCCATCCACCCTTTCCTCCCTCGCCCACCCATCCACCCACTCATCCACCCTTCCCTCCCACCCACCCATCCACCCTTCCCTCCCTCGCCCACACAGAACTCCTTCGAGTTATACGGCGCAGACTTCATGTTGGACGAGGGCCACAAGGCGTGGCTACTCGAGATAAACTCCTCCCCCTGCATGTCGCCCAGCACTGAGGTGACCGCCCACCTGTGCCCCAGGGTGCTCCAAGACACTTTTAAGGGTGAGGGAGGAGGGAGAGGTGGAGGAGGGAGAGATGGAGGAGGGAGAGATGGAGAAGGGAGAGGTGGAGGAGGGAGAGGTGGAGGAGGGAGGATGCTGAAAGAGGGGGTATAGTGGTGGAAGAAGGAGGGTGGTGGTGGAGGGGTGGAGGAAGAAAGTGGAAGAGGTGGAGGGAAAGTGGAGGGAGTGAAAAAAAGAGGTTTTTCATAGACGGTGGTTGGTGAGTGTTTATGGAGACATGGTTGGTGCTTTGTGTGAACGGTTTTTAATTTATTTTCTTTTTTCAATATTATTATTATTATTATTTTGCTTGTTGTTATGCTTGTTGTTATGCTTGTTGTTATGCTTGTTGTTATGGTTATTGACTTAGATAATCCTTTCTATACTGACGTTGAATTGATAAACTATGAACAGTTGTCATTCCTTTAGCGATCACCATCACTACATCTCGTGCATGCTTGCTCATCACAAAGCCCTCATGCCATTTCATACCTTCCAACCTCTGTCTCATTCGGCACAAGCACCACCGCCTTCCCCTTCTCACTAACACAAACTTACCATTCAACAAAACCCTCCCCTCAACACACCACCACGACACCACCACGACACTACCACACTACCACCGCAGTGGTGCTCGACTACAAGGAAGACAAGAACGCCAGCACCGGTGACTTTGAGCTCTTTTACCGCCAAAGTGCCGTTGAAGTGCCCAGTCCAACGGGGCTGGCCATGGAAGTGAAGGGCAGGACCATCTCAGGGGGTGCTTTCAGCCAGGACCCTCGTCTTTCTGGCCCGCCCTCTGAGAGGTCAAGTGGTCTGCTAGAGAGACCCAAGGAGCGTACTGTCACCTTACCCACCCTGAGTAGCATTTACAGGAGTGTCGGTAAGGTGAGGGAGATGTCGAGAGATGATGGAGAAGGAGTTGGAAGAAGAGGAGAAGGAGGAGGAAGAGGAGGAGGAGGTGGAGGAGGAGGAAGACGAGGAAGAAGAAGAGAGAGTGGAGGGGTCAAGAAGAAGAAAAGAACCCGCAGTTCAAATAAATCATCTTTGAGTATGGCGGCTGCCATGGCGGATAATAATAATAATAATAACAAAACTAATAATAACAACAATAACAATAACAACAGCATTATAAAAAATTGTAAGCATGAAAATTCGAATAAGAAAGATGAGATTCACAAAAGAAGGCGACACGTGAAGAAGGTGAAAATCAGAAATGAGGGATTTATAATGAAAAGAGAAGGAATTGTGGAGGAAGAAGGAAGCAAGGCGGAAGAAAGGAAGGGAGAAGAAAGGAAGGGAGGAGGAAGGAAGGGAGAAGAAAGGAAGGGAGGAGGAAGGAAGGGAGAAGAAAGGAAGGGAGGAGGAAGGGAGAGTTCAGTAAAAATGACAAGTCTGATAGTTCCAGCTCAAGTAAACGGATCTAAACTCTTAGGAAACAGGTCTCCAATGAAGACACACGTGAGAAAGGGCCGAAAAGCGGGAGAAAAAGATATTTCTCGCCTGAAAGTGAAGTTAAATCAAAGGTTCGACGAGGTTGCGACTGAAAAGTGCCAGAGAAAGATGGAGATGTTGAACTTGGAGAAGATCGACTTGGAGGATGAAAGGGCGTGTGAGAAGGTTTTCACGTACATCCAGCACTTCTATCATGCAGAATCCAGTCTTCTCCAGCTCCCCTCCTTGCCTCAACAACCTCCCTCCTATTCTCCTCTTCCAAGCATGCAACATTTGAATAAACTGACTGGCAACTGGAGTGCCTTCAGACTGCCCAGCAAGGCGAGAACTTTTCGTTCCTCCTCGATGACTAGCACCTCTCCCACCGACGATTCGTCGACTGACTCCGCTCCAAAACCTCTCCTCCACACTCGTCCGTCATCGCACCTTTGCAGGCTTTCAACCGGTGCTAGAACCTTCCCAACGCCACAAAAACACTCCAACGACCCGCCCATCAAACTTACCTTGCAAGGAAGGAGGGCTCTGATGATGTAGAATTCAGAATTGCATTTTTGAATATTTAAAAGTATTCTATGAAAAGCCTTTGATATATTTATTTATTGTCTACCTCAAACCACTGTTTCCAATTAAATGATCTAATTTGAAAGCATTTGAAAGCATTAAAAATTGAACACGAAAACTTAAATACTTTATTTAAAGTACTTTTTCAAAGGTTTGCACCAAACACGAATGTAAAGTAATGTAAAAGTAAAAAAGAAATTTCAAACTTTGGGAATTCATGAAATTTAATAAAAATTAAAAGAAGCTTTAAATTAAAATTTAAAAGAAAGATTCATATTTCTGATATTCAAACAATTTATTATGTTTATCACTTAGATGAATTTAAGTAATTCACTTCTACAAGCTACAATAAGTTTTTACGTTAAGCTAGTCAAGCACTGGATAGCCAGAGAGATATCACTAGGATGGATGGTTGGAGGTCATCCAGGCCCTCACGGCAGAGTGTCAAGGACCTCTCTGAACCAGCTTGGAGGGTCTGGCATCACATCCGACAGCTCTGAGGTTTTCAATGAGTATCCATTAAGATCCGAAAGAATGCCTATTTAAATAATAAATAATGCCTATCTATAATGCGCCAAGGCACGCAACTGAGGCGCCACTCACACGGCATAAGTCGTGAAACACCGCATCATATACATAGGCGACCTCTAAGTTGCAGGACCAACGACTTGACCATCTAAGCCAACCAGCTCGCTCGCGCCAGAAGCAGATGCACTTTACGCTTGCGAACATCTTATCCACCCTTCGCCAACCACCCATCTTTTCTCACCCACCCGCTTATCTCTCACCACCCACCCATCCCTTAACCAACCAACCATCCATCCCCCATCCACCCACCCATTCCACCCCAACCAACCATCCCTCACCTACCCATCCCACCCCCACCAACCATCCCTCACCTACCCATCCCACCCCAACCAACCATCCCTCACCTACCCATCCCACCCCAACCAACCATCCCTCACCTACCCATTCCTTAACCAACCAACCATCCCTCACCTACCCATTCCACCCCAACCAACCCCCAACCAACCATCCCTCACCCTCCCATTCCACCCCAACCAACCCCCAACCAACCATCCCTCACCCTCCCATTCCACCCCAACCAACCATCCCTCACCTACCCATCCCACCCAAACCAACCATCCCTCACCTACCCATCCCACCCCCACCAACCATCCCTCACCACCACCAACCAACCATCCCTCACCACCACCAACCAACCATCCCTCACCACCCCCAATCAACCATCCCTCACCACCACCCACCAACCATCCCTCACCACCACCCACCAACCATCCCTCACCACCACCCACCAACCATCCCTCACCACCACCCACCAACCATCCCTCACCACCACCCACCAACCATCCCTCACCACCACCCACCAGCAGCTTCAGCAAACTCCTTGAAGGAGGTACACGGCAAGTACTTCTCTTCAAAGTCCGACAACATCAACTTGCAGTCGTCAGCCAATGCCTGGTCGCTGTGTCGGATGTAGTCGGCAAGTGAAGCCGACCAGCCCTTGCCCGTCTCTACCTTCACGTTCTGTTGGGAGTGATGGAGATGGCGATGGTGGTGAGAGGGAGGGTGGTTGAGAAGGTGGTTGATAAGATGGTTGAGAGGGAGGGTGAAAGATAGTGGTTGAGAGGGTGGAAGAGGGTGGTTGAGAGGGTGGATTAGCGAGAAAAAACCACCACAGCACAGAACCATACAGCAAAGCACCATAATAACAAACACTCTAGGAGCACATACACAATACATTAATACACGTACACACGCACACATTCGTACACACAAACGCACACACACACGCACCTTGAAGAGACGAGTGTACATGGAGTGCACAAGGCAGAAGAGGAGGAGGCATGGTTTGTACACGCTGAAGTCTTTGAGGCGTTTGTCCGAGACGCTGTAGGTGGTCATGGTGGTGTGGTAGTGGTGCAATCTCAGAACCTGATGACGCATTATTATTACAGTAGTAGCCATTCATCACTCACCCCGACAATACAAGACACCACCACGGGACAACCATCAACCTCATCACGCCCACCACCACGACCATCACTTAAACGACCACCAACTACCACAAACAACAAAATCACCCCCCCCCAACAACTTATTCTCCCCCACCAAAACCATCACATCCAACCACCCCCACCACAACCATCACATCCAACCACCCCCACCACAACCATCACATCCAACCATACCAACCATCACATCCAACCACCCCCACCACAACCACCACCACCCGCACCTCAACACAGACAACTTCGAGAGATTCCTGACATGCGCCAGAACGACCAGCCGATCCAGCAACACCAACCTCTCCTTCGCCCACGCGTGCGTGTCCAGCAGGTGGCAAGCCATCACCACCCAGTACTGCGCGCCCTCGGTCTGTCGTGGAGGGAGAGGAGGGAGGAAGGGAGGGTGAAATTGGTGGTTGCGGGGGGGGGGGGGTGTAATCGATAATATCATCATCAGCAATAAAAACAATATCAACAACAACATTTTGAAAAATCACACCAGAAGCAAAAACAAAAACAAAAACAACATCAGCATCATCATCAGCACCACCTCGTAGCACGACTCGACGACTTTGTCACGTGGACACTTGAGGAAGGCGCTCAAGTTGTTCATCTCCCTGTACTCCGACCTGGTCCTGTGGGTCAGGAGATCATCATTATCAGCACCCGTTTACTCCATCCTCCTGGGTATCTCCACCTCTCACCCATACCCAACCCACCCAAAACCACCTCCACCACCCACCCATTCACCCACCCACCCCTAACCACTTCATTTCCTCCAACACCCAACCCATCACAAATCCCCCACCCAGAACCCACCCTCAACCACTCCTAAATAATCACCAGCCCAAAACCACCTCCAACTCCACCAACACCCCATTGACACCTCACAACACCCCCCCTCCCACACACCACCTCCTAACATATTGACGGCGTAGAGGGCGGTGTGGACGAGGTAGGGCACCAGGTGGATATTGGAGCTCTTGCCTCCCCCACCACTGTCCTCACTGAAGGACTTCTCAAAGGCGAACTTGAGCAGGAGGTGTTTGAGATCGTGCACGGTGTGCGTGTGCGTGGTGTCCCTTAAGCCCGTGATCTCGTGCAGGTAGACGTTGAATCTGTCGTCAGAGAAGTGTGGTTCGGAGTGGTGTAGTGTTTTAGAGTGGCGGTGGTGGGGTGGTTTGGAATGGTGTGTTGTGGTGGCTTAGAGTGGTGTGTTGTGGTGGCTTAGAGTGGTGTGTTGTGGTTGTTGGGAGTGATGTGTTGTGGTTGTTGGGAATGATGTGTTGTGGTTGTTGGGAATGATGTGTAGTGGTGGCTTAGAGTGGTGTGTTGTGGTGGCTTAGAGTGGTGTGTTGTGGTGGCTTAGAGTGGTGTGTTGTAATGGCTTAGAGTGGTGTGTTGTAAGGGCTTAGAGTGGCGTGTTGTGGTGGCTTAGAGTGGCGTGTTGTGGTGGCTTAGAGTGGTGTGTTGTGGTGGCTTAGAGTGGTGTGTTGTGGTGGCTTAGAGTGGCGTGTTGTGGTGGCTTAGAGTGGTGTGTTGTGGTGGCTTAGAGTGGTGTGTTGTGGTGGCTTAGAGTGGTGTGTTGTAATGGCTTAGAGTGGTGTGTTGTAATGGCTTAGAGTGGCGTGTTGTGGTGGCTTAGAGTGGCGTGTTGTGGTGGCTTAGAGTGGCGTGTTGTGGTTGCTTAGAGTGGCGTAGTGTGGTGTGGTTTGAAGAGGGCTGCCAAGCGATCATCAACGTCACCCCTCTAACAAAACCACCACCAGCCCCTTTCTCTCTTAACCCATACCCTTGCAACCACAACCACCATTTGCAACCCTCCACCTCTCCAAACCACCCCCCTTCCACCCCTCAAAAACTCCCCTTCCACCCCTCCAAACTCCCCCTTCCACCCCTCCAAACTCCCCCTTCCACCCCTCCAAACTCCCCCTTCCACCCCTCCAAACTCCCCCTTCCGCCCCTCCAAACTCCCCCTTCCACCCCTCCAAACTCCCCCTTCCACCCCTCCAAACTCCCCCTTCCACCCCTCCAAACTCCCCCTTCCACCCCTCCAAACTCCCCCTTCCACCCCTCCAAACCACCACCCTTCCACCCCTCCAAACTCCCCCTTCCACCCCTCCAAACCACCCCCCTTCCACCCCTCCAAACTCCCCCTTCCACCCCTCCAAACTCCCCCTTCCACCCCTCCAAACTCCCCCTTCCACCCCTCCAAACTCCCCCTTCCACCCCTCTAAACCACCCCCTTCCACCCCTCTAAACCACCCCCCTTCCACCCCTCCAAACTCCCCCTTCCACCCCTCCAAACTCCCCCTTCCGCCCCTCCAAACTCCCCCTTCCACCCCTCCAAACTCCCCCTTCCACCCCTCCAAACTCCCCCTTCCACCCCTCCAAACTCCCCCTTCCACCCCTCCAAACTCCCCCTTCCACCCCTCCAAACCACCACCCTTCCACCCCTCCAAACTCCCCCTTCCACCCCTCCAAACCACCCCCCTTCCACCCCTCCAAACTCCCCCTTCCACCCCTCCAAACTCCCCCTTCCACCCCTCCAAACTCCCCCTTCCACCCCTCCAAACTCCCCCTTCCACCCCTCTAAACCACCCCCTTCCACCCCTCTAAACCACCCCCCTTCCACCCCTCCAAACCACCACCCTTCCACCCCTCTAAACCCCCCCCTTCCACCCCTCCAAACTCCCCCTTCCACCCCTCCAAACTCCCCCTTCCACCCCTCCAAACTCCCCCTTCCACCCCTCTAAACCACCCCCTTCCACCCCTCCAAACCACCCCCCTTTCAGCCTGCCACCCACCTGGCGAGGCAACTGGCGAATGCAGACTCAAGGACGTCAGGCCCCCACAAGGGCAGCAGGCCGTTGCACTTGGTGTTGCCGTTCTGTAGCGCTGCACTCTCCCACTCGTCCCTCGCTCTTGCGTGTCTGTGTGGTGGTGGTCGGTGTGGTTTTTGTGTGGTTGGTGTGGTCGGTGGTGGTCGGTGTGGTTTTTGTGTGGTTGGTGTGGTCGGTGGTGGTCGGTGTGGTTTTTGTGTGGTTGGTGTGGTCGGTGGTGGTCGGTGTGGTTTTTGTGTGGTTGGTGTGGTCGGTGGTGGTCGGTGTGGTTTTTGTGTGGTTGGTGTGGTTTTTGTGTGGTCGGTGGTGGTCGGTGTGGTTTTTGTGTGGTTGGTGTGGTCGGTGGTGGTCGGTGTGGTTTTTGTGTGGTTGGTGGTGGTCGGTGTGGTTTTTGTGTGGTTGGTGTGGTTGGTGGTGGTCGGTGTGGTTTTTGTGTGGTTGGTGTGGTCGGTGGTGGTCGGTGTGGTTTTTGTGTGGTTGGTGTGGTTGGTGGTGGTCGGTGTGGTTTTTGTGTGGTTGGTGTGGTCGGTGGTGGTCGGTGTGGTTTTTGTGTGGTTGGTGGTGGTCGGTGTGGTTTTTATGTGGTTGGTGTGGTCGGTGGTGGTCGGTGTGGTTTTTGTGTGGTTGGTGTGGTCGGTGGTGGTCGGTGTGGTTTTTGTGTGGTTGGTGGTGGTCGGTGTGGTTTTTGTGTGGTTGGTGTGGTCGGTGGTGGTCGGTGTGGTTTTTGTGTGGTTGGTGGTGGTCGGTGTGGTTTTTGTGTGGTTGGTGTGGTCGGTGGTGGTCGGTGTGGTTTTTGTGTGGTTGGTGGTGGTCGGTGTGGTTTTTGTGTGGTTGGTGTGGTTGGTGGTGGTTGGTGTGGTTTTTGTGTGGTTGGTGGTGGTCGGTGTGGTTTTTGTGTGGTTGGTGTGGTTGGTGGTGGTCGGTGTGGTTTTTGTGTGGTTGGTGTGGTTGGTGGTGGTCGGTGTGGTTTTTGTGTGGTCGGTGTGGTTGGTGGTGGTCGGTGTGGTTTTTGTGTGGTCGGTGTGGTTTTTTTGTGGTTGGTGTCTGTGTGTGGTTTTTGTGTGGTCGGTGTGGTTTTTGTGTGGTCGGTGTGGTTTTTGTGTGGTTGGTGTGGTTGGTGGTGGTCGGTGTGGTTTTTGTGTGGTCGGTGTGGTTTTTTTGTGGTTGGTGTCTGTGTGTGGTTTTTGTGTGGTCGGTGTGGTTTTTGTGTGGTTGGTGTGGTTTTTGTGTGGTTGGTGGTGGTCGGTGTGGTTGGTGTGATGGGTGGTGGTCGGTTTGGTTGGTGGTTGTGGTTTTTGTGTGGTTGGTGTGGTTGGTGGTGGTCGGTGTGGTTTTTGTGGCATTGTTGTGGTTGTGTAGGTGGTGTCTGTGTAGTTGTAGTGATAGTGGCGATGGTGGTAGTGGCGATGGTGGATTGTGTAGTTATTCAAGGTCGATTAAGTATGTTGAATAAATCTTGTTTAAACACATAGAAAGACGCGATGATGAAGGATAGGCAGAACATGGGTGAGAAGAGAGAATGTGGTAAAGTGAGGGGAAATGAAATGAATGGAGAGGTGGAGGAAGTGGAGAGGTGGAGGAGGTGGCAAGGAGGGGGAGGTGAAGAGGTGGGGGAGGTGGAAAAGAGAAAAAGTGTGAAGAAAGTGGGAGGGGTGGAAAGGAGGGGGAGGTGGAAAAGAGGAAAAGTGTGAAGAAAGTGGGAAGGGGTGAAAAGGTGAATAGAGTGGGAAGGATAGAAAGTGGCCGAAAAGATGGGGAATGAAGCGGCTGCAGCACCTGACGGCGGCCGAGTGGCAGTCGTAGTGGACGATGTTGAAGTGGGTGACGGTGCTGTAGCCGACGGTGCCTCTGCTGCGGTTCTCGAACGAGTCCAAGGCAACTTGCTTCGTGAACGTGTAGATGCTCAACACCTGTGGGTGTTATGGTGGGTGGGTGGGTGGTTAGTTGTGGTGGTGGTAGTGATGGTGAATGGTTATGATGAGGGTGGAAGGTTTTGATGATGATGGGTGATGGTGGTTAGGTGAATGGTAGTTAATGGAGATCAATAGATGGTGTAAATCAAACTACTCTTTTACCAACAAAACAAAGCAGAACTACCATCTAACTTCCCGCACAACCCACTTACCCCCTCCCCCCAAAAAAAACCTAAACACTACTCCCTTTGAAACACCCCACCCCTTGCAAAGAACCCAAAAACTATCCTTCTTGAAACACCTTCTTGATTAACAAACACCACACTGACCTCCCCACAAAGAAACCCAAACAGCCCCCCCATGCGAATGGTACCTTGTTGGGCTGGTTCTTGTAGCCCTCCCTGCAGATGCAGCACACCAGACCAACCTCCTCCTTGAGCGCCTCCATGTTGTGGCCCTCGACCAGGTCCTTCTTCACCTTCAGCTGACCCTTCTCGTTCGTCTGTGGGGGTTGGAGGGAGGGAGTGGGTGAGGGAGGGGGTGGGTGAGGGGGAGGGGGGGTGAGGGAGGGGGGTGGGTAAAGGAGGGGGGTGGGTGAAGGAGGGGGGTGGGTGAAGGAGGGGGGTGGGTGAGGGAAGGGGGTGGGTGAGGGAGGGGGTGGGTGAGGGAAGGGGGTGGGTGAGGGAAGGGGGTGGGTGAGGGAAGGGGGTGGGTGAGGGAAGGGGATGGGTGAGGGAGGGGGGTGGGTGAAGAAAGAGGGTGAGGGAGGAGGGTGGGTGAGGGAGGAGGGTGGGAGTGAAGAGGATTTGGAGGGGGAGTGTGTCGAGGGTGGAAGAGGGGGTGTGGAGGAAGGGTGTGGAGCAAGGGTGTAGAGGAGTGTGGTGAGAGGATGTGGTGTGATGTGTGGAGAAAGATGTGTTTGGAGAGGTTGTTGTGTGTGTGGAGGAGGATGTGGCATAGAAATATATGTGGTGAGTGAAATGTGATGCAGTGTGGAAGAGGTTGATGCAGTGTTGAGGGGGTTGTGCAGGATGATCGATTGATGGGTTGGTCTGTTCTGATGGCTTTTGATTGAAGTGAAGTTTTCAAATACTCCAAAAATCCAACCACCCCCCAACCACTCCACTTTCACCCACCACAACCACCACCACCACCCACCCACCATCACTACCCACCACAAGCACCACCACCACCACACCACCACCACCCACCCACCATCATGCCCAGTTGGTTGAGTTGTTTCTTCCTCATCGCCATCGCCATCCTCTTCTTCTCAGCCTTTGTCTGCTCCCTGAAGTCTTCGATCTGGAATGTAGTTTGGTGGTGGAGGTGGTTTGGTGGTGGAGGTAGTTTGGTGGTGGTGGTGGTGGTTGTGGTGGTGGTTGTGGTAGTGGTGGTGGAGAAGGTGGTGTTGTGGTGGAGGTTAATGTGGTAGTGGTGGTGGAGAATGTGGTGGTTGTAGCAGTGTTAAAAAAATTTGTAATGGAGGTGGTTATATTAGTGGAAGAGATTGTGGTGGTGGTGGTGGTAGACAGGAATGTGGTTAAGGTGGTTGTGGAAGAAGTCTTGGTGAAGGTAGTTGTGATTGTGATGTTGTGATGACGAAAGAGGTTTTGTGATGTCAGAGATGGTTAGGATGGCTGAGGTGATGATATAAGTTTTCATCCTATGCCAAAGCAACCTACCCAAAGCACCCCTCACCCCCTCTCAAACAGCCCCTCACCCCCTCTCAAGCAGCCCTTCACCCCCTCTCAAACAGCCCCTCACCCCCTCTCAAGCAGCCCCTCACCCCCTCTCAAGCAGCCCCTCCCCCCTCTCAAGCAGGCCCTCACCCCCTCTCAAGCAGGCCCTCACCCCTCTCAAGCAGGTCCTCACCCCCTCTCAAGCAGCCCCTCACCTCTCTCAAGCAGCCCCTCACCCCCTCTCAAGCAGCCCCTCACCCCTCTCAAGCAGCCCCTCCCCCCTCTCAAGCAGCCCCTCACCCCCTCTCAAGCAGCCCCTAACCCCTCTCAAGCAGCCCCTCCCCCCTCTCAAGCAGGCCCTCCCCCCCTCTCAAGCAGACCCTCACCCCTCTCAAGCAGCCCCTCACCCCTCTCAAGCAGCCCCTCCCCCCTCTCAAGCAGCCCCTCACCCCTCTCAAGCAGCCCCTCACCCCCTCTCAAGCAGCCCCTCACCCCTCTCAAGCAGCCCCTCACCCCCTCTCAAGCAGCCCCTCACCCCCTCTCAAGCAGCCCCTCACCCCCTCTCAAGCAGCCCCTCACCCCCTCTCAAGCAGCCCCTCACCCCCTCTCAAGCAGCCCCTCACCCCCTCTCAAGCAGCCCCTCACCCCCTCTCAAGCAGCCCCTCACCCCCTCTCAAGCAGGCCCTCCCCCCCTCTCAAGCAGGCCCTCCCCCCTCTCAAGCAGCCCCTCACCCCTCTCAAGCAGCCCCTCACCCCCTCTCAAGCAGCCCCTCACCCCCTCTCAAGCAGCCCCTCACCCCCTCTCAAGCAGCCCCTCACCCCCTCTCAAGCAGGCCCTCCCCCCTCTCAAGCAGGCCCTCACCCCCTCTCGAGCAGCCCCTCACCCCCTCTCAAGCAGCCCCTCACCCCCTCTCAAGCAGCCCCTCACCCCCTCTCAAGCAGCCCCTCACCCCCTCTCAAGCAGCCCCTCACCCCCTCTCAAGCAGGCCCTCCCCCCTCTCAAGCAGGCCCTCACCCCCTCTCAAGCAGCCCCTCACCCCCTCTCAAGCAGCCCCTCACCCCCTCTCAAGCAGCCCCTCACCCCCTCTCAAGCAGCCCCTCACCCCCTCTCAAGCAGCCCCTCCCCCCTCTCAAGCAGCCCCTCTCAAGCAGGCCCTCCCCCCCTCTCAAACAGGCCCTCACCCCCTCTCAAGCAGCCCCTCCCCCCTCTCAAGCAGGCCCTCACCCCCTCTCAAGCAGCCCCTCCCCCCTCTCAAGCAGGCCCTCCCCCCTCTCAAGCAGGCCCTCACCCCCTCTCAAGCAGCCCCTCCCCCCTCTCAAGCAGGCCCTCCCCCCCTCTCAAGCAGGCCCTCCCCCCTCTCAAGCAAGCCCTCACCCCTCTCAAGCAGCCCCTCACCCCTCTCAAGCAGGCCCTCCCCCCCTCTCAAGCAGGCCCTCCCCCCTCTCAAGCAAGCCCTCACCCCTCTCAAGCAGCCCCTCACCCCTCTCAAGCAGCCCCTCCCCCCTCTCAAGCAGCCCCTCACCCCTCTCAAGCAGCCCCTCACCCCTCTCAAGCAGGCCCTCACCCCCTCTCAAGCAGGCCCTCACCCCCTCTCAAGCAGGCCCTCACCCCCTCTCAAGCAGGCCCTCACCCCCTCTCAAGCAGGCCCTCACCCCCTCTCAAGCAGGCCCTCACCCCCTCTCAAGCAGCCCCTCACCCCCTCTCAAGCAGCCCCTCACCCCCTCTCAAGCAGCCCCTCACCCCCTCTCAAGCAGCCCCTCACCCCCTCTCAAGCAGCCCCTCACCCCCTCTCAAGCAGGCCCTCACCCCCTCTCAAGCAGCCCCTCACCCCCTCTCAAGCAGCCCCTCACCCCCTCTCAAGCAGCCCCTCACCCCCTCTCAAGCAGCCCCTCACCCCCTCTCAAGCAGGCCCTCACCCCCTCTCAAGCAGCCCCTCACCCCCTCTCAAGCAGCCCCTCACCCCCTCTCAAGCAGCCCCTCACCCCCTCTCAAGCAGCCTCTCACCCCCTCTCAAGCAGCCCCTCACCCCCTCTCAAGCAGCCCCTCTCAAGCAGCCCCTCACCCCCTCTCAAGCAGCCCCTCACCCCTCTCAAGCAGCCCCTCACCCCTCTCAAGCAGCCCCTCACCCCCTCTCAAGCAGCCCCTCTCCCCCCTCAAGCAGCCCCTCACCTTCTTGGCCACCTCGGCATTCTCCTTCATGGCCTCGAGGAGGTTCTCCGCCAACGACCCAACCCTCTCGTCCGACGAGATCTGCTCCAGCGTGTGCAGCGTCGGGATTATTTCCACCAACTTCATCTGGTAGGGTGGGATGGGAGGGAGGGTGGGTTGGGTGGGATGGTGGGATGGGGAGGATGGGTGGGTTGGTGGAATGGTAGTATGGGGGGAGGGGAGGGTGGGATGGTGGGATGGGGGGGAGGGTGGGATGGGGGGGAGGGTGGGTTGGTGGGATGGAGGGAAGGGTGGGATATAGGGAAGGGTGGGTTGGGTGGGATGGTAAAGGGGGCTGGTAGAGGGGGATGGAAGGAAGGTAGGTAAGAAGGGTTAAGAATAATAAATAATTCAAATCACACAACAGCACTAAATGATGACTTCAATAACAATAAAAACAATAACAATAAGAACAACAATAGAAATAACATAAATGATAAAATGAATATCAATATCAACAATAGCAACAGCAACAACAACAAAAGTAGCAATGGCGAGGGCCACCTTGATGGGGTCGTGGCCAGTGCAGAGGCCAGTGAGGATCCTGAGGACGTAGGGCAGGGAGGCCTTGCTGGTGAGATCCTTCCACGCCTTGTTCTCGATCAGTCTGTTGGTGGCAGAGTGGTGCCAGAGTGGCAGTGTGGTGCCAGTGGGAGTTGTGGTTGCAGTGGGAGTTGTGGTTGGAGTGGGAGTTGTGGTTGGAGTGAGAGTTGTGGTTGGAGTGGGAAGGTGTGATGGTGTTAGTGGTTGTTGTGGTGGTTGCGGTTGTGATGTTTGTGGTGAAACAGATTAAAGTAGAGAAGGTGCAATGATGATGGTGGTGGTAGTAAATAATAATTTATTCATAATAAAGCGCCAACTTTTTCAAAAACTTCCATCCCAAAATCCATAACCCCCCCCCCCCCAAAACCTCCCCACATACATGGACGAGCCAGGGGTGGTTGTGGGCGAGTTTTTGAGGATGTGGGCGAGGCAATCCTCGACGAAGGACGAATGCGAGGACATCAGGTCCTTGAGGCGTCTGCCGTTGGCGTTGTTCTCGATGCCCTGCGTGATGGAGCAGAAGCAGTCGAGGTGGATCTGCTCGTCCTCCGTGTGCTCGCTGTCGTAACTGTGGTTTTGGTGGGTGGTGGTGGTTTTGGTGGGTGGTGGTGGTTTTGGTGGGTGGTGGTGGGTTTGGTGGGTGGTGGTGGTTTTGGTGGGTGGTGGTGGGTTTGGTGGGTGGTGGTGGTTTTGGTGGGTGGTGGTTTTGGTGGGTGGTGGTTTTGGTGGGTGGTGGTGGTTTTGGTGGGTTGTGGTGGGTTTGGTGGGTTGTGGGTTTGGTGGGTGGTGGTGGTTTTGGTGGGTGGTGGTTTTGGTGGGTGGTGGTTTTGGTGGGTGGTGGTTTTGGTGGGTGGTGGTGGGTTTGGTGGGTGGTGGGTTTGGTGGGTTGTGGGTTTGGTGGGTGGTGGTGGTTTTGGTGGGTGGTGGTTTTGGTGGGTGGTGGTTTTGGTGGGTTGTGGTTTTGGTGGGTGGTGGTTTTGTTGGGTTGTGGTTTTGTTGGGTTGTGGTTTTGGTGGGTGGTGGTTTTGGTGGGTGGTGGGTTTGGTGGGTGGTGGTTTTGGTGGGTGGTGGTTTTGGTGGGTGGTGGTTTTGGTGGGTTGTGGTTTTGGTGGGTGGTGGTTTTGGTGGGTTGTGGTTTTGGTGGGTGGTGGTTTTGTTGGGTTGTGGTTTTGGTGGGTGGTGGTTTTGGTGGGTGGTGGTTTTGGTGGGTGGTGGTTTTGGTGGGTGGTAGTTTTGGTGGGTGGTGGTTTTGGTGGGTTGTGGTTTTGGTGGGTGGTGGTTTTGGTGGCTTGTGGGGTGAATTTGTGGGTTGGGGTTTGGTGGGGGATGGTTTGAGTGGTGGGTTTGGTGTTGGTTTGGTAGTTGTGGTTTGGTGGTGGTTTGGTGTGAGTAGGTAGAGTCGTTTGATACAATTCGAAAACAATACAATACCAATAAAATATCTAATACAATACAATACTAATACAACATCTAATACAATACAATACAACATCTAATACAACACAATACCGATACAACATCTAATACAACACAATACCGATACAACATCTAATACAATACAATACAATAAAACATCTAACACAATACAATACCAATACAATATCTAACACAATACAATACAACATCTAATACAACACAATACCGATACAACATCTAATACAACACAATACCGATACAACATCTAATACAAGACAATACCGATACAACAACACGAGAGAAGAAGAGCAGGAAGAGGAGCAGACCGCTCGAAGTGGAGGTAGGGTCTGAAGTGGTTGATGAGCGCCATCATCTTGTCGTCGTCTCCGTACGCCAGGAAGGGGATGAGACGCATCAGCGCCTGCAGCACACTCGGGTTCGAGCGCACGAAGGGGCTGTTGATGCGGTCGAGCAGCATCATCAGCTGCTCCTTGTCGCCGCAGCACTTAGAAAACTGCTTGTAGACGTCGGGTGGGTGGTGCGTGCTCGCTTCGAGCAGGATCACCTCCATGATCTGCAGCAACTGTTCAGTCAGCGTCTGTCCCTTCGTCGAGACGGAGTTCTCCTGCTCTGCCAGCAAGGCGAGGTTCAGGGCGCCGAGCATCTTGGTGATGCACTGCATGTCGACCTGCAGCAGCTGTTGCTTGTTCGCCTTCAGCTTGAGGCAGTACGTGAAAAGCTTCAGCAGCACCACCATCAGCTGCTTGCCGGTCACCAGGTTGCGGATCATGGCCAGACGGTCGAGCATCACCTTCAGGCCGTCGCACTCTGCCATCACCGACGCCATGCGGTAGACCTCCTCGCAGTCGACGTCAGAGTCCTTCCTCGTCTCGAGACTGTTCACCATGTCCTCGGTGGCGTCGCCCAGGAGACCTCTCATGCGGTACACGATCCTCATCGACTCGCTCTCGCTGTGCTCCGCCAGCCAGACGTGTCTGTAGACGTCCTTGACGCCGAGGTCGAGGCTGATGATCTTGTTGTTCACCAGCAGCTCCATGCCCGTGTCGTCCTCCAAGAGCGCCACCAAGTCGCAGTCTGTCAGGTGGTGCTTGTTGTGCTTGTGGGCATTCTCATACTAAAACTTGAAATGTTAAAATAAAAAGTATTTTTTTGCCTTCATCGAATGATAGCCAGGGCACCCACGACATTCGAAAAACCCACCCACCCCACATAAACTCCCACATAACCCCCCCCCCATACACACACCTTGGCAGATCTTGTTCTTGACGTCCCTCATCAGGGGTCCGAGGCCTGGCTCGGTGGAGGCGTAGGGGTTTCCGAGCATGCGTCCCTGCAGGAAGTCCTCCTGTTGAGGGTCCTTCTCGAGCGACAGTTGGAAGTCGTTGGCGTCGTTGTTCTTGGGGTAGATGATGTTGCAGAGGCGTTCGAAGATGAAGACGGGCGAGATGTGGTCGCTCAGGGGGTACTTGTTCACCGTCTCGACGCACACCGCCATGAATTGCCGCGTCTCGAGTTCCGTGCCTGTACGGGAGTTTGAGTGTGGCTTGGGTTGGTGGATGCATGGGTGGGTGGGTGGATGTACGTGTGGTTGGGTGGATGGATGCATGGGTGGATGCGTGCTTGAATACATGGTTGGATATGTGAATTAATGGATGGATAGATGCTTGGATGGATGAATGAAAGAATAGAATGTGGTCAGACATACACGGATAGCTCAAAATACCACCCCCATTAAAATCCCTTTCCAAACTCCCAAAATCATCACCAGCAGCAGCAACCACACACGACCACCCACCCAGCCACCCAGCCACCTGTGGTCATCTCTTCCAGCAGTTTGAGGAGCTTATCTTGCGTCTCGTCGATCAGCTTGGTACGTTGCACGACCAACTTCTTGAGACTGAGGTAGCCGTCGAGCACCGAGCCGACCAGCTTGCTCTTGTAGTGGTGTCTGATGCGATCGTCTTCCAGGAAATCCGCCAACAAGTCGGTCAGCGCGTTCAGCGTGTAGCCTGATGAGTGGGTGGGTGGGTGGATGGGTGAGTGAGTGAGTGGGTGGATGGGTGGGTGGGTGGGTGGATGGATGGGTGGGTGGATGGATGGGTGGGTGGATGGATGGGTGGGTGGATGGATGGGTGGGTGGATGGATGGGTGGGTTGGTGAGACTCTCAGAGAAGGTGGATGAAGAAAAAATAAGTGATTAGATGGATGAGTGGGTTGGTGGATGAATTGATGGGTAAGAGGGCAGTGTATGGATGGATAAGAAGTGGGTGTGTCGACGGTGGACGGTCCATAACAAATCCCAAACAAATCCCTCACCCTTCAACTCTTCCTGCCCCCACCTTGAGAGAGATCGGACGAAAGCGAGAGCGCCTCGAGACGTTGCAGGTGCTGAATCTCCTCCTTGATGAGGAGTGAGATGCGGAGGAGGACTCCTTTGAGGGCGAGGTAGAAGCGCCAGTGCTCGCCTGAGATGAGTTTCTTGTAGAGCGAGAGGAATTCACTCGAGGCGTCCCCGTTGGCGCTCACCTCGCCCAGGCAGCTGTGGTGGGTTTGTTGTTGTCGATTATAAATGGGAAACAACAGCAATTACGGAAAGAAAAACAACAATAATAACAACAATATCTAAATGTGTAGAAAAACAAACATTAAAATCAAAGAAACTGAATAACTTTAACTTATTAACTAACTTATTAACTTATTAACTTTTTGACTAACACGAACTTAACACGATAGACTGCACAGTACATAGGACGGCACCTGGTGAGCATGTCGACGATGGCCTGCTTGCGACCGGGCACCTTGCAGTACTCCTCGATGATGCCGCACTGAGTGGCTCGGATGTTGGCCGACGTGGGCGAGAAGAGCGCCCTGCTCATCCAGCTGCCCTCCGAGAAGCGCACGTCGCTCAACTTGCAGTTCCCTGCATGGTGGTGTGTGGTGTTGTGTGGTGTTGAGGTGTGTTGTGTGGTGTTGTGTGGTGTTGAGGTGTGTTGTGTGGTGTTGAAGTGTGTTGTGGTGTTGTGTGGTGTTGAGGTGTGTTGTGTGGTTTTGAGGTGTGTTGTGTTGTGTTGAAGTGTGTTGTGATGTGTTGTGTGGTGTTGTGTGGTGTTGAGGTGTGTTGTGATGTGTTGTGGTGTGGTGTGTTGTGATGTGGTGGTGTGTTGTGTTGTGGTGTGGTGGTGTTGTGGTGTGTTGTGATGTGGTGGTGTTGTGTTGTGGTGTGTTGTGATGCGGTGGTTTTGTGTTGTGGTGTGTTGTGATGTGGTGGTGTTGTGTTGTGATGTGTTGTGTTATGATGTGGTGGTGTTGTGTTGTGGTGTGTTGTGATGTTGTGATGTGGTTGTGTTGTGTTGTGATGTGTTGTGGTGTGTTGTGATGTGGTTGTGTTGTGATGTGTTGTGATGTGGTGGTGTTGTGTTGTGATGTGTTGTGATGTGGTGGTGTTGTGTTGTGTTGTGATGTGGTGGTGTTGTGTTGTGATGTGTTGTGGTGTGTTGTGATGTGGTGGTTTTGCGTTGTGATGTGTTGTGATGTTGTGGTGTTGTGGTGTGGTGTGTTGTGGTGTGGTGTGTTGTGATGTGGTTGTGTTTTGTTGTGTTGTGGTACTGCCTCACTGCTGCTTCTGAGTCCATTTTATAATACTATTTATTTGTTTATTCATTTATAATATTGTTAAAATAGAAACTATCGATATTCTTTTGGTTCTTGAGTGAAAGTAATTATGAAAAAGAGAAGAGCAGACGTACAGAGCTTGGCCTTGAAGCGCCACTTCTGGAAGTACTTTTCCATGAGCATCCTGGCGTGCACCTCCACCCTGCCCATCATCTCCTTCTTCTTCTTCTGTTGACCACTCGCCACGGCCCCACCTGCCGACGACGACTGCACGCGCGAGACAGGCAGCCGCTTGAGCCACGCCTCAAAGGATGCCTCCTTGTCCTTCTGCATCCACGCCTTGAAGTCGCTGCTCAGCTGCACTGGCGGCTGCAGCAGCAGTGGCGCAGTCGTCTGGGTCGTCTCGGGCACTCTGTTCTTCTTGTGCAGCTTGCTCGCTGGAGTAGAGGGCGTCTTGGAGGCGAGTGGAGGCGACGGCGGCTTGGTGAGTTCCTGCAGGATGCAAAGACAGGGCAGCGAGACCGACTCCTGCACCGACGGCGAGTCGTACTTGGTGCTGGTGCGGAAGAGGCGCATGATGCAGCGCAACCGCTCCTCCCAGAGGCTGTCGTCGATCTTGAGCAGGTGCGACAGCAGAAGCATCTCGTGGCGTACTGCGGCAGAGAAGTCAGGCAGCAGGAAGTGCTTCTGCATGCACGCCTCGACGCTCGACTGCAGCAGGAAGAGCAGGTCGGTGGTCGACTGCGCGTGGTTGGTGGACATGAGACAGAGCAGATGGCGCGCTTCTGAGCGAATGACAGCCGATCCCCTCCTCAGGTTGTAGTTGAAGAGTTCCTTGATGAGACCCTGTCCACAGAGGAAGTCCTTCAACTGCGCGTTGGTGCTCATGGCGCGCAGCAGGGTGATGCACTGCTCGACAGTGGCGATGGCACAGCCGTAGCACTGGTGCTGAGAGCGTCTCTCCCGCGAGACGACAGTCTTCGTCTCATGTGCACTGCTGGAGGCTTGCAGGGCTGGCACGCTGGCGCTCGAAAGGGAGGCCGACATGGGCGTCGAGAAGAAGGCGAGCTTCTGCTGCTGGTTGTCGTACTCGACCAACTCCTTGCGGTAGGCCAACACCTTCTGGATGATGGCGCTCAGTGCCTCGAAGGCCTGTCTGCAGTCGTTGCAGTACTTCATCGCCAGCTGCTGCAGCGACTTGTTCACCGAGACGCTGTTAGTCTGCGAAGTAGAAGTAGTGGCTGCTGCTGGAGTGGCTTCGGAGCGGAAGGAAGTGGTCTGGTGGTCGGACATTTTGACAAGCAGTTTGTCGAAGAGCGTCTTGAGACACTGCACCTGCTTGTAGAGCACGTCGGCACTCTCCAGGTGCGAGTTGATCATCGAGACGGCCTTCCTGCGGTCCTCCTCGTTCTCGATCGCCTCGACGGTGCAGCACTGCTTCGCCGTCATCACAAAGTCGAACTTGGCGTACTTGCAGTAGCCGCACGTGTTGCACAGAAAGGGGTCCTTCTCGTCGTAGTTGATGGCGCGGCACTTGTGGCACTGGAAGACGTTCTCGCCGCAGTTGCTGCACACGCCAGGCACTGCAGGCACCGACGCCGAGCAGCGCGGACACTGCAGCGTCTCGCTCGTCGACTGCACGTTGTCGTAGAACTCGGCGAACTCGATCATCAAGTTGCAAGCCACAATCGGAAGCGCAAACTCGACCTTCACCTCGGTTTGACCTTGACTCAAGGTGACCTTCTTGGCTCGATGCCAGAGTGAGGGTTTGTTCTTGAGTTCGAGGATGGCCTGCACCTGCTTGTTGTTGTAGTAGACGACCAGCGTCTTGACCATCTTCGACTTCTTCAGGTCGTTCACCTTGAGTGTGAACTTGGAGATGGTGTGCGAGCAGACGAGCTTGACGATCTGCGAACTGGTCGTGAACTTGGAGTCGACCTTGACGGTGGAGAGTTTGAAGTTGCTGAAGGGCTCCTCGGGGTTGTTGCACACGAGACAGGGGTCCCGTTCCAGGTAGTAGCCTCCGAAGTCGACCAGGCCCTCAAGCGCGTTGTACACGTTGGCGTTCGGGTGGTTCGAAAGCACCTTGTTCTCAGCGCGCATCAGACAAATCGCCCGCTCGACGTACGTCTTCAGCTTCGCCTCGGAGACGTGCGTCAGCTTGATGGTGAAGTAGCCGAGCAGGTCAACGAACTGCGCCGACCTGGAGCCGTAGAGGTGGAGGTCAGGCCACACCTGCCACACCAGGTCGATCAGCCGCTCCTTCTGCTCGACGCTCGAGAACCTGTGGATTCGACGGTTGAGTGGTGAGGAGAGCATCTTTTCTGCGATGCAACCTTTAATTATTGTCTTAAACTCCAACAGCCACAACAATAACAACTGCAAAAGCAACAACAAAAAAGGATTACAAAATAGAAAAACAAAAAACAACAAGAACTCACTGGTAGATGTTGTAGAGGAGGGTGTGGACCATCCACCTGGTGGAGGTCTGGTTGCACTCGAGCAGGAAGCACACGACGAACCTGGTTTGTGCGAACACCATGAGACACTCATGAGACAACGCAAACCATCGTTTTCATGCAAGCCACAACTCCGATTAAAGTCAGAAGGAACCAAAGTACGAAAATCTAATGCGCACCACATACCCGCTTGGAGAAATTGCCGCAAACTTTGCTATTTGCTAAGTACATAGCTTCAGCATAGAAGCATCTTGTCCATTGAAAACTCTTTTACCAATATAATTAAGCTTCATACAATAGAAGAAGGCACAACTGTGAGTTGCAAGCCTTTAAAAAGATGCCCATACAATTGGATATGATACAAAACAATAGAAGAAGGTGCAACTGTGTGGGCTTGAATGCTTTGAAAGACGCAGACCTCTTGAGGAGGGCAGAGTTGATGGGCGCGAACAGCTTCTGGACCAGGGAGTGGCTGTTGTGGCCCTCGTCTGTCGCCTGCGAACTCTCCGCGTCTGCTGTTGTGGCGGTGGTGGTGTGCATAGCGATGTAGTGGTAGTGGCGGTGGTGGTGTGCATAGCGATGTAGTGGTGGTGGTAGTGGTGGTGTGTGCAAGAATGAAGTGATGATGGTGTGTTGAGCGATGTAGTGGTGATGGAAATGTGGCGAATGCAATGACGTGGTGGTTATGCTAGCAGAAGCAGTGCCAATGCAGAACAAGAGAGAGTGAACATACACATGTCGTGGGGCTTGATTGCCTTGCCAGAGTGCCTCTTGGAGTGGCTCTTTGCAGGCGACGACGGCGTCTTGCTGGTGGCCTTCTGGTCGGAAGTGGCAGCCGCCTTGATGGGGTGTTCGGAGGGGGGTTTGATGACGTGTTGCAGCAGTTGCAGCAGCATGGGCGAGACAGAGGCATCGAAGCAGATGGACGCTGCCATCAAGAAAGACACCACACTGGGCGTGCGTTCGCAGAACTTCTGCCAGTTGCCGGTGCGTTGGGTGGCGACCTCGATGCACACTTTGAGGTGCTCAACGACGCTGATGAGGAGGTCGTAGGGCAGGTTCAGGTGGACTGGGTGGCTCTCGAGGTTCTCCAGGGAGGAGACACAAAAGCCCTTGTCCTCGCAGATGGCCTTGACGCTGTCGATGCGGTTGGCCAGGTAGTAGAGGTCCCGAGAGAGGCGGTAGTTCTCTTTCGAACCGCACATCGTCAGCATCACCCTGCGCATCTTGCGCTTGATCTCGGGTGACTGGTGCTTCGCCATCAGCTCGGCCAGCAGAGGCACCCACTGCTCCGAGAAGGAGAACGAACTGCCCAGCGACCACTTGAGGTGCATCGGCAGCCTCATGAGCGACTCGACGAGGAAGAAGTGCACGTTGTTGTAGAGGTCGTTCGAGGCGGGGTAGAAGAAGAAGGGCTTCAGGTCGGGTGGGTTGGAGTTCTGTTTCAGTTTGAGCACTTGACCCAGCTGAGGACCCGTCTCCATCTGCCAAGGTGTGTTGTTGTTCTTGTGGTGTGGTGTGTGTGTAGATCGCTTGGGTGGAACGAATGATATCAATAACCCGTAGCCGGACAAAATGTCACGGGACAAATTGTCACGGACAAAATGTCACGAGGACAAAATGTCACGGGACAAAATGGCACGGACAAAATGTCACGGACAAAATGTCACGGACAAAATGGCACGGACAAAATGGCACGGACAAAATGTCACGGAAAAAATGGCACGGACAAAATGTCATGAGTATTGTTAGTTGTAGTAGTAGTAGTAATAGTAGTAGTAGTAGTAGTAGTAGTAGTAGTAGTAGTAGTAGTAGTAGTAGTAGTAGTAGTAGGAGTAGTAGTCGTAGTAGTAGTAGTAGTAGTAGTAGTAGTAGTAGTAGTAGTAGTATATATATATTTTTAATTAGATTAATAAAAATAAATTATTAATTAAAATATATAAAAATATTATTAAAAACAATAAATTGTATTTTTAATTGTACTTTATTGTGTTTTCAATAAAGTGTGTTTATTTTTATAGTTATTCAAAGTCAATGTGTTTTCAATTAGTGGTTTGGAGCCATGTGATTGGCACTTGTGTGTGGTGTCTTCATTATTCTTGCCAATACCAGTATAAAGTGATTGTTTTTATCATTTTTAAAACTAAAGGCATGGTGCCTTTAAGATTTTGGGAATCGAATCTATGCGCAAATAACGATAGCGATTGAAAATATTGAAAAGAAAAAGCATTACAATTAAATATAATTGTTATAGTGCAATTCATTTGCCGATACTCATAACATTATGTCCGTGCCATTTTGTCCGTGCAATTTTGTCCGTGACATTTTGACCGTGACATTTTGTCCTGTGACATTTTGTCCGTGACATTTTGTCCGTGACATTTTGTCCGTGACATTTTGTCCGTGACATTTTGTCCGTGACATTTTGTCCGTGACATTTTGTCCGTGCCATTTTGTCCCGTGACATTTTGTCCTCGTGACATTTCGTCCGTGCCATTTTGTCCTCGTGACATTTTGTCCGTGCCATTTTGTCCCGTGACATTTTGTCCTAGCACCCAATAACCTTATAATAATTATAAAAAATCCAAAAAGAGAATTAATAATGAAATAATACATATATAAAAATAATGAATATAACAATAATGTAATAAAACAAATGAAAACAACAGTTAATGATAATGAAACCTCACCCAATCACCATCCAGAACCACCTCCATAACTCCCCCCACGAACCACATCAGCGGCAAGGAAGTCGAGGAAGGGGTCGGAGAGGGGGTGTTTGGAGTGGAGGAGGGCATGCAGGTGGTGCAGGCAGTACTCGAGCAGGTGCTTATCGGCCAGGAACTCACACGTGAACTCCTGGATGTCTTCGGCGTAGCGTTCGTGTCGCTGCTTGGCCCTCTGGAGCGCCTCTTCGGCGGGCGCCTCCCCCTCCAGGCCGTACGAGGAGGGCCGGAACATCCACGCCATCGTCTTGAGCGAGAGGAAGACCATGATGGTCGAGCAGGCGAGTAGTTGAACCACCCACGCTGTTGATCTGTTCGTTCGTGTGTTTGTTTGTTGTGGTGTGCGTGTGTTTGTTGTAGTGTGCGTGTACGCAAATGGGAGACAAACAACACCTCAACAACCTGATAATTTTAAACAATCCCTTTCATAAACACCCCTATTAGACCACAACCCCCCCTCCTCTTCCAAATTCCCCAACCAACCAGCCAACCAACCAACCAACCAACCAACCAACCAACCAACCAACCAACCAACCAACCAACCAACCAACCAACCGACCAACTGACCACTCAACCAACCAACCAACCAACCAACCGACCAACCAACCAAACAACCAACCAACCGACCAACCAACCAACCACCCAACCAACCGACCAACCAACCAACCGACCAACCAGCCAACCAACCAACCAACCACCCATCCAACCAACCAACCGATTCATGAGGGTAGTATTCGCAATTTCATCATTCGACAGCTGCCTCAGTTTAGCGACCACATCTGGCTGCAATGGGTGCAGTCCCAACAGCGCGAGCAGCCCCTGCAGCAGTGTCCTCAGAACGTCCCCATGCTTCCAGACGTTGACGCTGATCGTCAGTCCGGCAACCAGCTGCAGGTAGGCCAAGACGCCGCTTGGTGTCGTCTTGCTGCTCAGGTCTGGCAGGTACCTGTGGTGGTTGTGGTAATGGTTGTGATGATGATGATAGTGGTGATGATGATGATGACGGTGATGATGATGATGATGGTGGTGATTATGTTAATGAGAATGATGGTGGCATGGATTCTTAGTGGCACTCACTCGATCAAAGCTTCCAGCATCTTCACTCTGAGCAGCCTCAACTGAGCATCTTCGTCATCATCATCCCCATCATTATCATCACCATCGGCATCAGCATCTTTATCATCCTCATTATCAGGATCATTATCATCAGCTCTCTCTTCCTTGGCTGCGTCATCAGCACTCTTCTTATGTCCGTCTTTCTTTTTCTCTGTCTTGACCTCCTTTTGGCCACTCAACTGACCCAGATCTGTGGTACTACTCCTGCCGCTCACTTTGAAAGGGTTGATGGTGGCGATGATAATGATGATTGTCATTATCATAGAATAGAAGGCATTATATACTAAAATACCACCACAGCACAACACAACACGGCTATCACAACCAACAAACACCACAAAGACAAGCCACATTAACTACAACAACAACCAGCACAACAACCAGCACAACAACCACAACAAACACAAAACCACTTGAAACACAAAACCACTTGAAACACAACACCAACACAACACAACACCAACACAACGCAACACCAACACCACCAACAACCACAAACAATCCAACACCACCAACGACTACAAACAATCCAACACCACCAACCACCACAAAACCCACCTAAACCACCAACAATCACAAACAATCCAACACCACCAACCACCACAAAACCCACCTAAACCACCAACAATCACAAACAATCCAACACCACAAAACCCACCTAAACCACCAACAACCACAACACCAACCCCAACAACAACTACCACCACCACCGCCACAAGCAAGCAAGCACCAACCGGAAATAGATCCAGGATTACTATCACTAGTATCGTCGGACGCCTCGGCCGAGAGGCTGCTCTTGGCGTGCATGGGTGAGTACATGAGCGGCTGTGCACTCTCGTCTGCCACTGCTACGTCACCACCATCATCGTCATCATCGTCATCATCATCGTCGTCGTCGTCATCGTCGTCGTCATTGTTGTCTGAGACTGTGGTGTCTGACAGGTGTTCTCCTGCTGCTTCCTGTTGTTGTGAGATGGGCGGGTGGGTGGGTGGGTGGATGGGAGGGTGGGTGGATGAAAGTGTGGGTGGATGGGAGAATGGGTGAGTTGGAGGTTGGGTGGATGGGAGGGTGGGTGGGTGAGTGGGTGGGTGGATGGGAGGGTGGGTGGATGGGAGGGTGGGTGGATGGGAGGGTGGGTGGATGGGAGGGTGGGTGGATGAAAGTGTGGGTGGATGGGAGAGTGGGTGGGTGGGTGAAGGGGTATTGGGTGGTCTTTTGAGTCGCTAGATGGACAAATGTTTAGAAGATGGATGGATGGTTAGAAAGTGGATGAATGGATAGATAGACAGACGAAGCTGACTGGATAGACACCCACCTGTTGACCACCACCACCACCACCACCACCAGCAGCAGCAGCAGCGGCTTCTTCGCCACCATCTTGGTTCTGGTCCTGCAGCGACAGAGCGATCGCCAGTTGAACCATGGTGTCATCCACATCCATGGAAGGGTTGATGGAGAGGAGGGCTTGCAGGTTGGCGCCTTCCCTGCCGCCACCACCCTCCCCCAGCAGAGTTTCGAGGGCTGAGGGGTTTGATGGACGCCCCTGGGATGAAGTTGCCCCGTGGTGTGTGGTGGAGTCCTTGATGGGAGGGTGGGCATTTTGTGGTGCCACGTGAGTGGGAATCTCTCAGTGGGTTAGTAAAGTGCAAGAGAAATCGTAATGTGTACACGTAGTTGAGTGCAAAGACATTATGTACACGATACCATGTTCATGTGGCGATTAACACAATTAGAAGACGCGCACGCAAGTATCATCATCTCACCAGTTGATCATCTCACCAGTTGATCATCATCATCATCATCTCACCAGTTCATCATCTCACCAGTTGATCATCTCACCAGTTGATCATCATCATCATCATCTCACCAGTTCATCATCTCACCAGTTGATCATCATCATCATCATCTCACCAGTTGATCATCTCACCAGTTGATCATCATCATCATCATCTCACCAGTTCATCATCATCATCTCACCAGTTCATCATCATCATCATCATCTCACAGTTCATCACCTCACCAGTTCATCATCATCATCATCATCTCACCAGTTCATCATCTCACCAGTTGATCATCATCATCATCATCTCACTAGTTCATCATCTCACCAGTTCATCATCATCATCATCATCTCACCAGTTCATCATCATCATCTCACCAGTTCATCATCATCATCATCATCATCTCACCAGTCCATCATCATCATCATCATCATCTCACCAGTTCATCGACATGCTGATCGCTAGCGACACTGGCTGCAGTGGAGGTGCTTGCCTTGGTGGAGTTGTCTGCAGCTGTCGTGGTGGTGGCTGCTGCTGCCTCAGTATTCTCAACTGTGTGGTTGGTGTGAGTGGACGCTTGTAGTCTGAAGTCCACTCTCACCACGTCCACCACAACGACTACAAGCCACCGCAACTTCAAGCACTCTGATAACACCAACACTAAAACCACAACCTCAACCACCACATTACCCTTCTCCTCACCACCACCACTACCACCTCAACCACCACATTACCCTTCTCATCACCACCACCACTACCACCTCAACCACCACATTACCCTTCTCATCACCACTACCACTACCACCTCAACCACCACATTACCTTTCTCATCACCACTACCACTACCACCTCAACCACCACATTACCTTTCTCATCACCACTACCACTACCACCTCAACCACCACATTACCTTTCTCATCACCACTACCACTACCACCTCAACCACCACATTACCTTTCTCATCACCACTACCACTACCACCTCAACCACCACATTACCTTTCTCATCACCACTACCACTACCACCTCAACCACCACATTACCTTTCTCATCACCACTACCACTACCACCTCAACCACCACATTACCTTTCTCATCACCACTACCACTACCACCTCAACCACCACTTACCAGCTCCAACGGCAGAAGAAGTAGTTGCAGTAGTAGGAGCATTGGTAGAAGTAGTAGTAGTAGTAGTAGTAGTAGCAGTAGTAGTAGTAGTCTTCTTGGAGGTCGGCTTCTTGGCACTCATTCGAGGCCTCATGCTCCTCAACAAGACATTCTTGCACGTGTGACTGATCTTGACGTTCTGGGTGGATGAGATGGATGGATGAGAGGGATGGATGAGAGGGATGGATGGAAGAGTGGTTAAGTAGGCATCATCATCATCATCATGAGGGGGTTGTGGATGGGAGGATGATGAATGTGTAGATGGTGGTTGTGAGGATGGTGGATGTGAGAATGGTGGTTGTGAGGATGGTGGATGGATGGAAGGGTGATGGAATAGAGAGTGGTGGATAGAAGCGTGTTATATAGGTAACAAATTAATAGGTGTGAAGTAGATGAAGGGGTAAAAGAAGAAGAAAGCAGATGAAGCTACAGTATACACTCAAAAAGACATGGATCTCACTTCAGAGAAGAGCATCTGGATGTATGACTTCACGACTTGAGCGAGGAGTTTTGGCTTGACGCTAGTCTTGCTTGCGACTGCTTTGCTTGCTGCTGCTGCTGACGTCTTGGTGGTAGCGGCTGCTCTGGAAGTGGCCCTGGTGCTTGATGTGGTCGCTTTAGGTGGGGTAGGAGTCGAAAGGGGCGCAGTGGTGATGGTAGTAGTCTTGCTAGCTGCCACTACAGTGGTGGTGGTGACTTTGGTGGTAACAGCTGCAGTGGACGTCGTAGCTGTTTTAGTGATGGCTGCAACAGCAGAAGTAGTAGTGGTGGTGGTTGCAGCTGCTGAGTGGTCGGCGGCACTGGCAACAGCATCGACGCTGCAAGGTAAGAAGAACGCCTGCATGATCTTCACCATGGCCGACACAGCCATCTCTTCGTCAATCGTTTCTGATTGGTGGTTAGTTGGATAATGATGTCACAAATGACGTCATTAAACATCATATAAAACCCTTTGGCGCAAGCAACAACAAGACGAGGATGGGGGGGAGGTACAAACCGGATGCAGTGATGGGCGAGGTGAGGGGGTTCTTGTTGGTGACGGAAACCAGATGCCAGAAGAGTTTGTTGAGGCGGTGCACAAAGTGCCTCTCCTTCTCCTCCTCCTCATCCGCTGCCTCCTTGCCTTCCTGTCCTTCAACTGCCGCCACCACCTCATCCCTCCTCACCTTCCCACCCTCCTCCTCCTCCTCCTCAACCTTGTTCCCTTCCCTCCTCTTGTCTCCTCCATCAACTCCATCATAGGAGGAAGAAGAGACGGACGGAAGAAGAGGAGGAGGAGGGAGGGAGTGTACAAACTGGATGAGGTTTTCAGGCCTGTGGTGTGCAATGGCGCACGTGGTGTACAAGTAGTGTAGAGTGGTGGCGACCACCATGACGCCATCCTTCTCATACTCCTCCAGGCATCTGAGCAGCAGACCCAGCTGGATACGGTCCTGTCGTGGTGGTTAGTTGGTTGGTGAGTTGGTGGGTGGGTGGTTGGTTGGTTGATTGTGGGTTGGTTGATGATTGTGGGTTGGTTGGTTGATGATTGTGGGTTGGTTGGTTGATGATTGTGGGTTGGTTGGTTGATGATTGTGGGTTGGTTGGTTGATAATTATGGGTTGGTTGGTTGATAATTGTGGGTTGGTTGGTTGATAATTATGGGTTGGTGGGTTGATGATTGTGGGTTGGTTGGTTGATAATTGTGGGTTGGTTGGTTGATAATTGTGGGTTGGTTGGTTGATGGGTGGGTAGTGGATTGGTAATGGGTGGGTTGATGGGTGGGTAGATGAGTGAAGTGTGTGCTGTGCTGTGCTGTGTTGCGTGAAGAAAAACAATTTGAGTTTATTTTATTTCGAAGGATTGAATTAAAACTTCTGCACAAACGCAGTGGTGCCCACCTTATGGAGGTAGTAGGCGGCCTTACACGAGAAGAGGGACGACATGAGGGACTTGGCTTGTTGGTGGATGGAGGGAGGGGTGGGCAGGGAGAGGAGGGTGGTGGTGAGGGAGAGGAGGGGTTTGAGGAGAGGCACCAGCGCCGAGAAGTCAGAGAAGGCGAGGCACTCGTCGAGCAGTTCGAGTGAATGCAGCAGGAGACGGTCGAATGGAGTGTTCAGGTGTCTTGAGGTGCTTGAGGTGCTTGCTGCTGCTGCATCCTTGTCGCCACCTGCGGCTGTGGTGGCGGTACTTGTGGCGCCCTTTGCCGTGGCAGCAGCGACCAGCGACTCCTTGAGGCAGTCGTCAGGCCAGTTGAAGGACGCCTTAGACTTGTAGCACACCTTCACCGAGTCGACCATCACCACGTGCCCTGCGTCCCTGCTCGCGCCGACTGGTGCATGGTGGTGGTGGTCGTAATGACGATGTTCATTTCCAAGTTTGTACACTCATTAAAAGTGCACACACACACACACACACACACACACACACACACACACACATACACACACACACACACACACACACACAACACCCACTTACACTTGATGGTGAGTGACTTATCGGCCGTTAGAGACTCCTCCCTCGTGAAGGGAATGTCGATCCACCTGTGTGTGTGTGTTTGTGTGTGTGTGTGGTTGTATATGTGCGTGTGTTTGTGTGTGCATGTTTTTGTGCATGTGTTTGTGTGTGCATGTGTTTGTGTGTGTATGTGTGGGTGCATGTTCCATACTGCTTCCCTATCTTGAAGCTTCATCTTTTGAAATGAACATTCTCAATGTCAAACTAAAGAATTCCAATTCACCATCTCAACCATCGTCAATCCATCCACATATCAATTCACAAACACCCCTATCCTACAACCATCATCATCTACCCCCTCCCCTTCCTCCCCCCCCCCCCCTTCCTTGATCAACGCACCCACCCACGAACGCACCTCGGATACGACACATTGACGGGGATGGTTCTATTGAAGACGCCAATCGAGGTGGGTGCCCTTTCGGCCGACTGGTTGCCTAGGGAGACCCTCACTCCCACCATGACCGACGTGGCACTGCTGAGGTTGGTCACCTCCAGCTCGAAGCCACCGGGCGAAATACCAGCGATGTAGAGGTTGGCAGCGTTGAGGCGCGTCTTGAGTTGAGCGACGTTGTAGTAGCGCAGTAGTTCAGTGCCGCCGAACTCCAGGTCGTTGGGCGAGAAGACCTTGCAGTGCTCGAAGAAGTCCGCCGCTGGTACCGCCGCCGCCGTTGCTTGACCGCTCTTTGCTGTTGTGTGTGTGTTTATGTGTGGTGTGGTGGTGTATGTGTGTGTGGTGTCGTGAAATACTATGCAGTATGCGAAGAACATCATTATCCATCATCATCCTCATCACCACCACCATCATCATCATCACCACCATCACCACCACCATCATCATTATCATCATCTCCCCACCACCACCATCATCATTATCATCATCTCCCCACCACCATCATCATTATCATCATCTCCCCACCACCATCATCATCATTATCATCATCCTCCCCACCACCATCATCATCATTATCATCATCCTCCCCACCACCATCATCATCATTATCATCATCCTCCCCACCACCACCATCATCATTATCATCATCTCCCCACCACCATCATCATTATCATCATCTCCCCACCACCACCATCATCATTATCACCATCATTAATGCCACAAAGCCAAAAGACAATTAAATCAGTGAAATATCGTTTTCTTGATAGTCATGCAACCAGTCGCCAAAGCCAACCGCTTTCAGACGCATGCTTCCCTCGCTTCTTGGAAGGCTTGAAGGAAGAGGCAGCCGTGGAGTTGGAAGAGAAGGAGGAGAGGGTGGTGGAGGAGGGATGCCGGTGGAGCAGGGACAAGGAGGGGTTCATGGTGACCCAGAAGTCTGTCTGGCTGGAGTCTGCATTCAGAATCCTCATGCTGCCGTCTGCACACAACACCACCATCGAGGTGGTCTGCATGGGAGATGGGGGTGGCTTAGTGATGAACAGGGGGTGGGTTAGGGGTGAGCAGGGGGTGGGTAAATATATGACTGAGAGAAAGGATGGATAGATGGGTGGATAGGGGGTGAGAGGCTGGAAAGTTGGGTGAATGTGGGGATGAAAGGGTGGATGGACGGATAGTAAGACGGTTGGATGGGTGGTGCAAAAACGAAAAAATAGGTTAAAAGATGGATGAATGGGTGGCGAGAAAATGGATAAATGGAAAAAAAACATAAAACCTAGTAGATTTAAAAACCCATCAAAAACGCCACCTTGTGATGGGCGTCAGTGGGGTGGTGGTCGTCGGGCTGGTGGAAAGAGTGGCGCGTGAGGATGAAGTCCTGCACCTTCAGCTTGGCCACTTCGACCTCCTGCAGCCAGATGGCGTCCGGCTTGATCAGCAGCAGCACCGGGTTGTTACTTGCCTGGCAGACGCTGCTCACCAGCCCGGGGTGACCATGCACCTCCCCCCACTGCACCAGCGTGTGTTGAGCGTGTTGCTGGCTGTTGTTGTTGTTGCCGACAGTTGTGGTGGCGGTTACAGCGGCAGTGGACACTTTGGATGTGGTGGGCTTGAAGGGGACGGGCGTGATGTTGTGCACTGCGTCTAGGCGGGTGTCCAGGTGGCCGAGGAAGTTCTTGCCGTGCATGAAGGAGAAGAAGAGGAGTTGCAGCGTGTGCGAGAAGTACACCGAGGCACCCCCGCCCAGCACCACTCCTGAAGCCGCCTCCTGATGATGATGGCGATGATGATGATGATGGTGGTGATGTTGATGATGATGATGATGGTGGTGGTGATGTTGATGATGGTGGTGATGTTGATGATGACGATATATTGCATTGGTAGCTAACAAATATAAATACCAAAAAAGAACGAATGCTTCTCTTTTTCTATCATTGAAAACTCTCCCTTTTCTTCATTATCTCCTTTAAACCCTCCCTTTTCTTCATTATCTCCTTTAAACCCCCCCTTTTCTTCATTATCTCCTTTAAACCCTCCCTTTTTTTCATTATCTCCTTTAAACCCTCCCTTTTCTTCATTATCTCCTTTAAACCCTCCCTTTTCTTCATTATCTCCTTTAACCCTCCCTTTTCTTCATTATCTCCTTTAAACCCTCCCTTTTCTTCATTATCTCCTTTAAACCCTCCCTTTGCTTCATTATCTCCTTTAAACCCTCCCTTTTCTTCATTATCTCCTTTAAACCCTCCCTTTTCTTCATTATCTCCTTTAAACCATTTCTTCCTCTTTCTCCTCTTCCTAACCTCCCTCTCTCATTCCTCTATTCCCATCCCTCTCGCACCCCTCTCCCACCCCTCTCCCTCAATCACCTTCATGTCGGCGTGGACGGCGCTGATCTTCTTGGTGATGTAGAACATTCCAGAGCGAGCATTCGTCTGCTCGTGCAAGCGAACCGTGCACAAGTGACCCATCGTGCTCATGATGATGATGTACCTGTGTGTGTGTGTGTGTGTGTGTGTGTGTGTGTGTGTGTGTGTGTGTGTGTGTGTGTGTGTGTGTGTAGTGAATGTGTGTTTGAGTGTGTCTGTGTGTTTTTATGTTTTTTATGTGTGCGAGTGTGCACGTCTGCATTTTAAAAAGCCTTGCAAAACCCCCCAATGCACGCACCTATCCACCCACCCACGCACCCCCCAATGCACGCACCTATCCACCCACCCACGCACCCCCCAATGCATCCACCCACCCCCCAATGCACGCACCTATCCACCCACCCACGCACCCCCCAATGCATCCACCCACCCCCCAATGCACCCACCTATCCACCCACCCACGCACCCCCCAATGCACCCACCTATCCACCCACTTACGCACCTATCATCAGGTCCACACTTCTCTTCTTTTCCCTCAACGCCACTCTTTGAATCCTTCTCCCCCTCCTCCTCCTCCTCCTCCTCCTTGTCAGCAACCTCGAGGAGGGGACCACACACGAAGGTCACGTCATGGATCTTTCCAACTGCCAGCAGGAGGTAGAACTGGGGACTGATCGAGTCGGAGGCCAGGTCGAAGATCTTCACAAAGTCGGTCGTGACGATCGCCAATTCTGACTGAGAGCCTGGTAGCCACACCGCCTGGGAGAGAGGTGGTCGTGGTCGTCGTGGTGATGGTCGTGGTGATGGTGGTAATGGTGGAGGGAGTTTGTGCATATTTTACCTCCCTTAATTATCATTATCATCATGCTCATCAACATCATCATCATCATCACCCTCACTATCAACAACACCACCTTCAACATCATCTACAAAATCATTATCATCATCCTTAACTTCTCAACCACCCATCGACCACCAATTCACTTCTCAACCACCCACCGACCACCAATTCACTTCTCTACCCATCCATTCTTTCAACCCCCATTCTCCCCACTCATCACGCCCTGCCCAACGTCCACCCCGCCCTCCAAGCACCTTGATCACGTGGTTTCCTGTGTCGAGGGCCAATTGCAGGGCCAAATGACCCACCAAACTGCCTGACGCACTGAACGTCAGAACGTGGCAGTCCTGTACGTGTGTGTGTTTGTGTGTGTGTGCGTGTGTGTATGTATGTATGTATGTATGTATGTATGTATGTATGTATGTATGTATGTATGTATGTATGTATGTATGTATGTATGTATGTATGTATGTGTTATGTATGTATGTATGTATGTATGTATGTATGTATGTATGTATGTATGTATGTATGTATGTTGTATGTATGTTTGTATGTATGTATGTATGTATGTATGTATGTATGTATGTATGTATGTATGTATGTATGTATGTATGTATGTATGTGTTATGTATGTATGTACTAATGTATGTATGTATGTATGTATGTATGTATGTATGTATGTATGTATGTATGTATGTATGTATGTATGTATGTATGTATGTATGTTGTATGTATGTTTGTATGTATGTATGTATGTATGTATGTATGTATGTATGTATGTATGTATGTATGTATGTATGTATGTATGTGTTATGTATGTATGTACTAATGTACTAATGTATGTATGTATGTATGTATGTATGTATGTATGTATGTATGTATGTATGTATGTATGTATGTATGTATGTATGTATGTATGTATGTATACACGAGAGAGAACCTTGAGGCCACAGACTGCGAGGAGGTCTTCGTTGGCGGGGCAGTTGACGAGCGAGAGGATGTTGAAGGGCATGGAGAGCATGCACAGGCGCGAGACCACCAACTTCTTCTTGCCCGAGTGTGCCATCTTGAGAAGCGACGACAACTGCAACAACGTCACCTTGCCCTTGTCGTTGCTGACGGCGAGGTGCTGTCGCTTGCTGTGTGGCGACGACAGCAGACACATGCTGACCCTGCGCAGTGCGTAAGAAGCGAGCAGTTGCCTGAGCACCTGGCCCTGGTCGCCCTGGTAGGTGAGTTTGGCGTTGTCCAAGGTGCCTTCTTGTGACGAGATGATGGGCGAGAAGAAGATGTGTGACGTGTCGACCACTTTCGATGAAGTGTGCAGTTGCTGCAACGCCTTGAAGCTGCCCTGCTGACAGCCGGTCGACAGGTTCTGCTGGTAGAACTGCTCAGCTGCAGGCATCATCACCTCCAGCATGGCGACGAGTGTATCGACGGAGTTCCTCTCCTTCACCTCTTGCGTGTAGCGCTTGTTCTGCGCGGGAGACGACCTCTCGACTCTGAGCTGCTTGTTGCTGGTGCTGCTACTGGTGGTGGCGACAGCTGCTTCCGAGGCACTGTTGAGCGCCTTGATGGGCTTCTTGCTCTCCTGCTTTCCTTCGGACTTGCTGGAGAGGACGTTGTTGAAGAAGCTGACGAGGTTGCTCTGTTTGAGGTTCTTCTGTTGCGGTGGTGGCGGTGGCGGTGGTGGTGGCGGTGGTGGCTTGGCGGTTGAAGTGGACGCTTGTGGCGTAGCTGACTGGACGGCAAGCTGCATGCAACGTTTGGTGAGCGCCTTGCAGTTGCCACTGGCTCCCTTCTCGCCGCAGTCGCAGAAGAAGGAGCCATACTTGGCGTACGAGAGGTCGTGACCTTGGTGGCACACCTTGGCGCACACCGTGCACACGCCCACGCCCTCCACCATCTTGCACGTGTGGCAGTGGTACCTGTGGAACCATTCAGAACCATAAGGCGATGCAGACGTGCCATTGAATCACGATAATTGACTAATTGAAAAAAACGAAATAATGATGATGATCCGCTAATAAGATAGAATGCTCCAAGGGATTGTGTGCATACAAACTGTGTACACACATACAGACTGATACGTCCTAACCACCACGCCTGCTCACCAGTGCTGACTCATGAACTCCTTCTTGGTGTACACAAAGGTGCACAACTTGTTGTTCAACGAGTCTTCGTCCTTCAGTGGGTTTTGAAGAGAGTACTAATAATAATTATAATAATAACAATAACAAAAATAAAAGTATAGTTTAATTTAGGTTCTATATATTAAATCTTAAAATAATATGCAAAAGAAGAAGTACTTATGAAAGACGATTATCATGACTGCAAAGTGCTAATGAAAGAAGGGCTCATCATGGCACAGCAAGGAGGCAAGCAACGTACGGAGTCTTCCTCGTTCGAGTCGTCATCAGCGGTGTTGTTGTCGTCGATGGCGTCGTGTTCGAAAAGCGAAGAGAAGTAGTTCTTGCTCGAGTCGGCCTCCATCAGGCCTGAGTAGCAGCGGGTCCTCTCGCCCTGCCGACTGCTCTTCACCACCTCCTTCGTCCACACCAGCAGCTCGCACATGGCGGCAATGACGGCCTGGTGGCGCTTGTTGCCGCCGTTGCACGCCTGCACCTTCTCCATCACGTCCTTCTGGGCCAGGAACGCCTTGCATTGCTCGATCCACGTGAGCGAGAGAGAAAAGAGCGCGTGCCTGTCTGCCTCGCTGCACGCCAACGAGTCCATCACCGGCATCAGCTGCGAAAAACCGCTGGCATCTCGGTGCGGAGGCAAGAGGAGGGAGGCGCACGTGGAAGTGTGCTTGAAGAGGTCTGCGATGAAGCTTCTACAGACGGAGGAATTGTCGGTCAGATGGGTGAGCAGGTCGAGGAAGCTGTCCCTCCTCTCCTCGAAGCCCTTCAGTGCTGCATCTAACGCAGGCACCAGTATTGTCCTCATCACACTGCTCGCTTCATCGTTGGCCGTCGTCAGCTTCTCAAAAGACTGGTAGAGACCACAATATTGGACGCTGGTGTCACTGCCTGAGTCGGCCTGTTTCACTGCACTGCGAATGGCGAGGGAGTCGAGGTACTTGAGAACTTGTGTGCCATACTGGAAGTCCTCTTTGTGGCGGGAAACGCTCTCAAAGAGGCGGGAGAGGCGCTTGTTGTCCGAGTAGAACTTGTCGAGCACTTGCAAACCCAACTGCTTCTGTGTCAGACTCGTCAAGAACTTCAAGGCGTCTTTGGTGCGAAGGTCGTCACTGTTCGAAGGATTGTGCATAAGAATGACCTTGTGGCACACGTCTGCTGCGAAGGTCAGCGTCTTGAAGGCGATACTGTCATCACTTTCGAGTTTGGTGTCGAGGAGTGAGTCGATGAGGAATTCCATGCTGGCGTGGCAAGAGAGCTGCACCAGCATATCAACGAGGTCCTCCATGCCCTCGTAATCGAAATCCCTTCGCACCAGCAGGCTCAGGGCCCTGACGATGAGCTTCAGCACGTGTTTGAGGGAGGCCATCAGACCGCAGTGGTCGTCAGTGGAGGTGGTCTGTTCGCTCAGATGGATGCTCGAGAGATGCGCCTTCTGCAGCTGGTCCAAATAGGTCTCCACTGGCAGGATGTCCTTGCTGCATGTGGAGGTCTTCCAGGAGAAGATGGGAGGGAAGTTGGCAACAGGCGTGTTGTTCCATTTGTCAAGCACGCCTTCTAGGTGCTCGTGCTTGCTGGAGAAGATGGCCTTGCTGCTGAAGCCAAACAGGTGGCTGTTCTTGCAGCAGTTGACCGACGTCATCAGTCGGTAGTCGCTTAGAGCAGCCAGTTGATGCTCTGCGTTCTTCCCCTCCTCCTCGTGCCACTTGCCCTTCTTGCAGGCTAGAGTGAACAAGAAGTCATTGGCGGCATCTGTTAGTTTCTTCAAGAGGTTCCTCATCAGTGAGAACAACTGCAGGCAGGTCGACTCGCTGAGGGTGAGCTGGTCTGCGGAGGGCTTGTGCCAGAAGATGTTCGACTTGGGCGAGGGCAGGTCGAGGAGCGCGTAGAGGCGGAAGAGGATCATGTCGATGGCGCATGTCTTGAAGATGTCGAGTTGTCGGAGGGGGGGCGTGGTCTGGTCGTCGAGTTGTCGCAGGAGTTTGTCCTCGAGGAACTGCATCAGCACACTCGCCTCCATCGACGCAGTGCCGTACACCTTGATGACGTCACTCATCAACTCGGTGGCCTGATGCTGGCTCAGTCGCTGCTTCAGCAGGAAGTCCATGCTCCAGGCATGGAAGGGCTCAACGTTGAGACGAGCGACCCAGTTGAAGGTGTGCAGGAGGAGTTGTGCGTCGGTGAAGATGGGCACTCCTCGCTCCAGCTTGCGTAGGAACTCGACGGATGGAGGCAGGATGGAGAGGAGGCGGTTGCTGATGCTCAGGTGGTAGAGGAGGCAGCGCGACAACGACTTGTAGTGCTTCTCATGCGGGTCGCAAATCGAAGCGCCTGCACTCATGAGCGACAGGGCAGAGGCATAAAAGTCGCTGTAGACGAGCGACTCGACGCCTGTGATGATGAAGGCGCATGCCAGGCCGTCCACCTTGGGCGCCTCTTGCTTCGTGAACTCCACATGGGGACTCAGTTCGTAAAAGTGGTTGTTGTAGAAGTTGGCGGTCAGCTTGGTGCTGCCAGTGAAAACGCCGAAGATTTTATTGGCGACGTGATTGGTGAGGCTGGCCGGGTACTGGTAGAGGTGTCTCAGGAGGTTCTCGATCACCTGCATGAACCTCGTGATGAGGATCGGGTTCAGGAATCGGATTCTGTCGTGGTTCTTCTCCGAGAGTTTGACAAAGACGCTGCAAAAGTGCTGCCAAATCACCTTCTTCTGCGCCAGTTCGAGCTGGTGGAAGAGGAAGAGGAGCGCTTGCAAGTGTTCCTGATTGACGTCATCCAGCGGCACAGCACTGGAGAGTGCCTCTGTGGTGGAGATGGAGGGCTGACGTGAGATATGATCGCACAGGGCGTCAGAAAACTTGAACCATATGTTCTTGATAGCAATAGAGGCGCTCAGAGTGGCTTTGCTGGGCAGGGCGTCATCATTCGCTTCCTCCTCCTTCTTCTCCTGCCTCAGTTTGCCCATCAGCACCTGGATGAGCACTGCCAGTGTTCGTGGCAGGATCTTCAGGCACCACGGAGGGGAGGTTTCTGCGTCACTATCGTCGAGGTCAGAAGGAGCCTTGATGCCAACATGGAGGTGGTCGAGGAGGGCGAGTTGGAGGGGCTCGCTGAGGAGGCCTTTCGAAAGCAGGGCGTGCACGTAGAGCGACAGAGACCTCGAGAACATCTCAAACAACAACTCCTTGTCGGGGAACGAGGAAGACGGGAGGGTGCTTGTGAGTTGTAGTTCTTGCTCCTGATCGAGGACGTGGATGATGGTGGCCAACTGGGAGACGTGGTCTTCGGTCAGAGTGCTGCTCAAGTGCTCGACCAGTTCGGAGCAGGGAGAGTTGATGAAGTGGCGCATGAGGGTTTTGATGATGTCGATGCACGTGCGCACGTACACCTCCACCTCCCTCCTCTCGCCACTCACCCCTCCCAATACGCCATTGTTGCTATGACGGCGTGACGACCTGCTAGTCTTGTTTGCACTAGCATCGTTATCAGGAGCGCCATCAGAGTCCTTCTCGTCTGCCGAATTGGCGTCTAAGGGGTATGCCTTCTCGAACCAGTGGTTGAGGTTCTGTTCATCCGGCTCACTGTACTCATCTTCAAAACTGATGTCATCTTGACTGCTGCCAAACTCCTCCTCGTAGAAGGTGGAACTGTTGCTGTCTGCGTCATAGTCGTCCTCCTTCTCCTTGCCTGCTGAGCTGCTGCACGTGTCCTCACCCCCCCTCGCCTTGCCCTCCTTCCCACCGGACGACGACGTTGCCTCGCCCTTCGAACCGCCCTTGCCTCCCTTGCCCCTCTCGTCACTCTTCAATCTGCCTATGGCGACTGCCTTCTTGAAGAGGTGGCTGAGCAGGAAGTGGAAGAGGTTCGAGAAGTAGATGCACCTGCTCAGCTTCCTGCTCCTCTGCAGGGCGCTGTAGCCCTCAAACAACCTCACCTCCTCGCCCGTCTGCTCCTTCTCCACTGCGTACACCGCTGTCAGACTCTCCACCTCGAGGTCTGCCAGCAAGACGTGCAGACTCTTGAGCGCCTGTCCAATCAGACTGACAAACAACGGGTTGAAGTTCACCTTTGTGATCTCCTCTACAACTCCCTCCTTGCCTTTCTTCGCCTCCTTGTTATCCCTTGTCTCTCTGCCTGTCTTCTCCTTTGTCTTTGCGCCCCCATCTCCACTCCTGGACACCCTCTGGAGACTGGTGCTCGTGGAGGGAGCGAGGGGAGAGTGCAGGAAGAGGACTGACTGGAGACCCTTGAGGATGGAGCACGTGCCCATCAAATGGTAGTTCAGGTACACTGGCCCACCAGCCTTCGACGACCGCTGGATGCTCGAGCTGACCACGTTGAAGATCTCCAGCGACTTGGCCACGAGGCACGTTGCATAATTCTCCCCCTCCTCTTCCTTCCCGACGCTCTTGCTGCTCCACACGATGCCAGTTGCTATGGTGGCGGAAACGGCTGCATGGAGGCAACTGATGCTGATGCTGATGATGGCTTGCAGACGTGTGGTGGTGAGGGGCTCGAGGATGGGCAGACTGAAGAGACGAGCCACCAGCGACACGGCGTTGAGCACCTGCTGCAGCTTGGAGACGATGTGAGTGGCCTCAGCGTGGTTGGTCGGCCACTGGAAGTCGCCAGTGCAGAGTTCTGGAGAAGCCTCGTCACTCGTCGCAAAGACCACCCCCTCGAACCTCTTCAAGGCGGACAGACTCGAGCAGACGCCCAAGAGGACGTCGTTGCCGTGGAGATCTCGCTGCAGGATCCTCAAGCACCTCGAGGCGAGTGCCACCTGCATCTCCTCGTGCTGGCTGCTCGAGGAGGTTGTCATGGTGACCTTCGAGGCATCCTCGCTTGCTGCTGATGATGTCGTCTTACTGGCGCCATTGCTCGTCTCATCGCTCATGCCTTCCTTCGTCTGCTTGCCGATGGGTGTGTAGTTGTAGAGATCATTTTCGTTCTTTGGCGTTTTGGCAGTTCCTTGCGACTGCTTCTTGCTCTTATGCCTCACTCCCATCAAGGGTGTCTTCTGACCGCTGCACTCCTCAAAGATTGACATCACCTTCTCGTAGGCGACCACAGCATCCGAGCGAGGAGTCTTGTCGCTGTACGTTGAGCCCAACCTCGCTGCTGAATTTGTTTTGCTCGCCAATCCTGTTTAATGGCAGGGAATGATGGTGATGATTATGGAGTTTCTATAATTTTGTCATGTTAAGTCATATTTCAGAACAATCTAAATTTTAAAATCAAACTATTAATCACCAAATTCAAAGAAACCAGTGCTGGGAGGGGTCGAGGGCTCATCCTCCTCTTCCTCCTTGGGGTCATCAGGACACTGGGCAAAGATGAGATGGGTGACGAGCATTGAGACGTCCATCTTCGTCAGACCCGACACCCCTCTGCACAAGCTCTTTATCAGCACTGCTAGCTGCTTCTGTGTACAATTAAGAGAGAGGAATGAATTAAACGAGCTGATGGATGAATTACTAATCAACCCTTTTCAATGAGATGTTTAATTTATGAAAAATATAAATTTGTAAAATATGTTATCAATATTATTTTTTGGACAAGCGAATACCTTAGAAATAGTGCAGTTATCAGTTTTTGTGGTAATTCTATTGAGAAAGAACTTGAGAAGGACCTTGCACGCTCCTTCCACATCATTCAAATCACTTTTATCCACTTGAAATATATTATTTCATGAAATAAATTGTTGAAAAATTAATTCATTATTTTCATATATAATTATCTAGAATTCCTGAGGGAAATAAAAAGAATGTAGACTTACATGAATTCACTTCATTGCATAGGAAATGAGCTGCGAGAGCAGTGTAGGCCGAAAAGAACAATTCATGCTCATCATTGTGGTTTAACACTTCGTTTTCACTGAAACAAAATAAAATAAAATTTCATTTTCAAAATATTGATTTTGCTTAATATTAAAATTTAAATTATATACTATAGATGAATTATATCATTTTACATAGAAAATTGCTTTTTTAAATGCATTTTTTAAATATTTAAATAATTAGGAGTAAAATAGCATATTTACTTCTCGTTTAAAAGGTTTAGTGCAAGCTTTAAATTCTTCGCTGTCAAAGGGTTGACAGTCAAAGAATGTGGATTGATATTTTCATCTAGAAACACTCTAGGTATAGTACTAATTATAGTTTTAGAAGAAGTCGTCCAGTTATCGCGAATCGCCATCTTAATTATTTTTTCGTAGTTGAGGACGGAAGCGAAAACATTGTTTAACTTTAAATGTCATGTCTGTTTTGAAACATTTAATAACTTTCCAAAGTTTTTTTTACTAAATATAAAAACTATAAATTAAACATGAATTATGATTGAAATTTTAATGAGTATTAATACAATTTTAATTAATCATAATGAAAAAGAAGTTGGCAATTCATTTTTATTAAACAATTGAAAAGCATAATCTAAAAAATATGAAAATTTCTCAGACAAGAATTAATGTTAAAAATTCACCCTTAACTTGTTTTAAAGCCCAAAAATACAGAAACAAGAAAGAAATTAATCATCATCCCAGCATTCATCATCATCTCGTGACTCTTCATTCACAAAAGAAGAATAAGTGGATGTTGTAACGGCTCCACTCTGCCTCTCCTTAGATCGGGCACTTTGTACATGAGACACATCTCTCCTGTCGAACTTTCCTTTGTCGTTAGATGTCGTTTTGTAATTTGTATTGCGACTAGGCGAATTGTAGTAAGGGGGAGATCTGACATTTTGACTTCTGGCCCTGTCTCCATCAAGCCAATCATCGTCTACCTCCTCGTCTGCCATCGGAGTTCCGAGCACGTCGTCGTACATGCTCACCTCCTCCATTTCCCTCCTCCTGTCTTCGCGCGTTTTATTATACCCACCCCCACCATATCCTCTACTACTACCACTACCACCACCACTACTACTATAACCACCACCACCCCCATAGCCAACACCACCACGACTCCTACTTCTGCCTCTACCCCCTCTGATTTCCTGACCATCCCTTAGGTGGTTGATACCTCTCCCCCTGCCAAGATTGCCTTGTGGTCGGAAACTTTGTTGTTGTTGTTGTTGTTGATAAGAATGTCGTTGTTGTTGTTGTTGCTTATGAGGATGTTGTTGTTGCTGGTGGTGGTGGTGGTTATGTGGCTGGGAGCTCATATTGGCAAGGTCTTGAGGGCTCATCAGCAGACGAAAGTCTTGCCTCTCGCAAACTTGCCTGCTTTGAAGACTTCATGGTGGAAGTGATGGAAAGAAATCAATGGACTGATAAATGAATGATGGATGGATGAATGAATGGATAAAAAAAGAATTGATGGATGAATAAATGGATTGGAAAATGAATGATGCATTAATCAACCCATGAACGAATAAATGATGCATTAATCAATCCATAAGCAAGTGAATGAATGGATTAACAAACGATTGGTTGATTGAATTACGAATGAACGAATGTCCGCTTCATAGACAATCCCACAGAAGACACACAAAAATGAATGCATGCATGCATGAATGAATGGAGAATTCACTTCTTCCTCACCCTCCAGACTGTGCAGACCTCCTCCCTCCTCCACCTCCTCCTCCTCCTGCATCAGAACCATGTTGCTCACCTGCGTCTGTGGCGTCATCAATGCGTTAATTAATTAACTTTGAGGGTGGTTCATGCATTGTGATCTCGTGATGATGATGTGATGGCGATGGTGGTGATAAAAATGATGATGAAGAGAATGATGATGACGATAACGATGATGACGATAATGATAATGATGATGACGACAACAAGGATGATATTAAAGTTAATTAAAGTTAATGAAATTAATTAATTAGTAACGTTTGGCCATATTGATGGGTCTGAGTTCGCTCCACGGCGTTTGAAAGACTCTTGCTGCGCAGAAGAAGTTCACCACTGCATGCACCACTTCATCCCTGTGGTGGTGGTGGTGGTGGTGGTGATAGTAGTAGTAGTGGTGGTGGTTGTAGTACTGGTGGTAGTGATGGTAGTTATAGTAGTGGTGATGGTGGTGGTAAGAAAAGCTTCTTGCAGATGTTTTGGTATAGGATGAGTATTTACTTGATATTTACTTTATAAAAAATAAATAAATAAATAAAAAATAAAACTAATACCTGAAGTAAACGCGCAGCCTTTTATCTCTACTATCATCAGCACCACCTTCATTACCATCATTTTCACCTTGGGGACTTTTATTACTACTACCGCCACCACCCTTACAACTACTATTACTATTAACACTCCCCTTACCACTATTACAACCAGCACCACCCTTACCACTACTACTACCACCACCATCCTTACCACTACAAATACTACTATCATCATCATCCCTACCTCTATCACCTCGACCAATAAAATTAGATTTAATGACGGAAAGATCATTACTACGATCGTCATCATCATCATCATCATCCCATTCACCCTTTTCAATACTATTATTAACATCATTATTATTATTTTTAGTACTAATGGTAGTAGTAGTAGTAGTATTTTGGTTATTATTAATATTATTAATATTCTTGTTCTGGACGTTGAGCTGGGTGCACTTGACGGCAGAGCGGGTGGAATAGAAAATCACCAAGACACTCTTCTCGAATCTCCTATCCTCCTTAGAAACAGTATTATTATAAATTATATTATTAATAATATTATTAATAATATTATTAATAATATTATTAATAATCCAACAACTCCTCCCCTCCCTCATAATATTATTAATAATATTATTAATAATACTAATATTATTAATAATAATAATATTATTATTATTATTATTAATATTATTTATTTATTTATTTTATAGATATATTTTTATTATTGAACAAATAATAAAATAATTAGTATAGAAAATTATATTTATTGACACAATTTTATTTATATATTTCCAATTTTCTGTATACATATTTATATAATCTGAATATTATTACAAATTAAAAATTAATATAAATTACATATTCATATAAATTACATATTCATATAAATTACATATTCATAGAAATTGAATATTCATAGAAATTACATATTCATATAAATTACATATTCATATAAATTACATATTCATATAAATTACATATTCATATGATTTAAATATTCATATAAATTACATATTCATATGATCTAAATATTCATATAAATTACATATTCATATAAATTACATATTCATATCTAATGGGGATGTTCTTTTCGATGTGTTGTATTTCACCATAGACACTGAATCGTTCAATTAGTTTTTCCACTCTTTCTTTTGGATCGGTGCCACGCTGTTGTGATAGTGGGATGGGTGGGTGGGATGGGGGATTGGTGGGTGGGATGGGGGATTGGTGGGTGGGATGGGGGATTGGTGGGTGGGATGGGAGATTGGTGGGTGGGATGGGGGATTGGTGGGTGGGATGGGGGATTGGTGGGTGGGATGGGGGATTGGTGGGTGGGATGGGAGATTGGTGGGTGGGATGGGGGATTGGTGGGTGGGATGGGGGATTGGTGGGTGGGATGGGAGATTGGTGGGTGGGATGGGGGATTGGTGGGTGGGATGGGGGATTGGTGGGTGGGATGGGGGATTGGTGGGTGGGATGGGAGATTGGTGGGTGGGATAGGGGATTGGTGGGTGGGATGGGGGATTGGTGGGTGGGATGGGGGATTGGTGGGTGGGATGGGGGGTTGGTGGGTGGGATGGGGGATTGGTGGGTGGGATGGGATGGTGGGTGGGATGGGATGGTGGGTGGGATGGGGGATTGGTGGGTGGGATGGGGGATTGGTGGGTGGGATGGGGGATTGGTGGGTGGGTAGGGGGATTGGTGGGTGGGATAGGGGATTGGTGGGTGGGATGGGGGATTGGTGGGTGGGATGAGGGATTGGTGGGTGGGATGGGGGATAGGTGGGTGGGATGGGGGATTGGTGGGTGGGATGGGGGATTGGTGGGTGGGATGGGGGATTGGTGGGTGGGATGGGGATTGGTGGGTGGGATGGGATGGTGGGTGGGATGGGGGATTGGTGGGTGGGATGGGGGATTGGTGGGTGGGATGGGGGATTGGTGGGTGGGATGGGGGATTGGTGGGTGGGATGGGATGGTTGGATGGATAGAGTAATGGATAAGTAAGATGAAGTGGGTAGGTAAAATAAATGAGTGAGTGAGAAAAATATCAAATCTCAAAAGTTTTCCTTTTAAAACAACATAAAATACAACCATCAAAAACATCCACCTATACCACCCCCAACCACATCCCACTGACTAAGCACAACCACCCCCCCCCCACTAACCATAACCACCCTCCACCAACTAACCACCTTCTCCCCTCAACCACAACTCTCCCACCCTCCCTTCCCTCCCAACTAAAACCCCCCACTCCCCTCTCCCCACCAACCACAACAACAGACGTAGAGATGATCTTCTTCTTCCAATTGGACACATCTCTGTCCAACGGACGCACCCTCCTCACACGTCTACCTGCCTCATCCACCTGTAGTGGCACCTTCATTCATTCAATCATCATCAGCAGCACACATCTCCTTCCATTCCCCCAACACCTTGATAAGTTACTTTGCATACTCCCTTTGCGTGAGATTTAAACGTGTTTGTTCACCTGTGACCTTTCAGACCCCCTCAATATGCCCCTCCCCCTTTGACACACTTTCATCAGCATCGCCCTCATTTGAGTGCCCCTCTCCAACTTATTCTTCAACAACCATCTCTCCACTCATCCATCTCCTATCTCAGCCCCCTTCCTTCTCCACTCACCCATCTCCTATCTCAGCCCCCTTCCCTCTCCACTCACCCATCTCCTATCTCAGCCCCCTTCCCTCTCCACCCACCCATCTCCTATCTCAGCCCCCTTCCCTCTCCACCCACCCTTAAACCACCCACCTTTTAACCACTCTCCCCCCCCCCCTTTCAACGAACCTCTAGGAAGGTCGACGCCCCCTTCAGAGCCTCCACGACCCTCTCCTCACTCACCTGCATCGCCACCACCTTACCAAACGTCATCATCAACTCCATAGGCATCCCTGTCGATATTAATATTAATGAGCTATGGTGGGTTTTTATGAATACTAATTAATTTGAAAAAACTTCAAGAATACTAATTAATTTAAATGATTCTTCATTAATTAAGTTGGAATGAGGCTCATGAATACTAATTAATTTAAATGAGCTTGAAATTCCTGAATAATAACTAATTTAAACGTGTTTGAAATTCATGAATACTAATTAATTTAAATGATTCTTCATTAATTAAGTTGGAATGAGGCTCATGAATACTAATTAATTTAAATGAGCTTGAAATTCCTGAATAATAACTAATTTAAACGTGTTTGAAATTCATGAATACTAATTAATTTAAATGAGCTTGAAATTCATAAATAATAATTAATTTAAATGAGCTTTAAATTCATGAATACTAATTAATTAAAATGAGTTTGAAATTCATGAATACTAATTAATTGGATTGAGATTCATGAATAATAATTAGTTGGATTGAGATTCATGAATAATAATTAATGAGACTAGGTTTCTTGAATACTCATTTATTGTATTAAAATTTATGAATACTAATGAGCTCACATCCGTTAGAATCGATTGCATCAATCATAAAGCGATCCACCATGAAGTTGACATCACCAAAGTAATACTGGAGTAGTGATGGTGGTGATGATGATGATAACGGCGATGATGATGTAAGTGGTGATGATGATAGTGATGATGATGATAGTGATGGTGTTGAAAGGGTGATGATGATGATTGAGGGGTGATAATGATAATGGTGATTAAAAAAAAGTATTAAAAAAAGTAAAGACGTGGATTGAAAATGACTCACTTCAAATTGCTTCACAATCTTCCTGGATAGTCCTTCACTCACATCATCATCTTCATCATCTTGCTTCTTTTTATTACCATCATCATCATTACCATCTTTCTTATTTATATTACCCTCATCATCATTACCATCTTTCTTATTTATATTACCATCATCATCAGCCCCATTATTTGTACTATAATCATCTCCCGCATTTTTGTAACTATCTCTGGCAAGAGTACTAGCAGCACCATCCCTAACAGACTTTCCACCACCACCATCATCATTATCACCATCATCATCATCATCACCATCCTTAACATTGTACCCTTTAGAACTGGCATCAACCGGGAGACACACGACACTTCCACACTCTTTCTTACTCCCACTACCATTATCATCCCCACCACCAACATGATTATCATCATCACCAACATCATTATCATCCCCACCACCAACATCATTATCATCCCCACCACCAACATCATTATCATCCCCACCACCAACATGATTATCATCAACGCCAACATCATTATCATCATCATCATCATGAGACGTAAACCGTCGTCGCATCGCCGAGAAGACCCTAGCAGCCACAATGTTCCGGAAGTCGTAAGACTCGGGCGGGCTTTTCCGTACTTGAGGATCATCATCAGCAGCACCACCAACCATCTCCTTCCGTCTCTCTCTCTTTTTGCTTCTATTTGATTGGTGATGAGAAGCATTGCTAGCTCGGAGGACATCACCACCATCATTATCATCACCACCATCATCATTACCAAGACCACCACCTTCACTCCCACCACAATCACCACCATCACCACTGCCTACCACACCACTGCAATCTTCACCACCACCATCCTTACCTACTACACCATCGTGATCTCCACACCCCCTCTCCCTTTCCTCCTCATCTCCACCATTCTCCCTTACCTCCTTCTCTTCACTACCACCCCCACTCCTCACATCATCATCACCACCACCACCACCACCATCATCATCATCATCACCCTCAACAACATCAGACGAAACCAGGTTCTTGAAGAAATCATCATCATCACTCGGAAATTCCGGCAAGCCACACCCCTTGTAGGCGCCATTGATGACGCAATAGCGAAGCAGACGACACCAGTGGATGTCCTGACACAGCACGTGAGGGTTGCCAACGATGATCTGTGGGGGGGGGGAGTGATGAGGGGGGGGGAGTGATGAGGGGGGGGAGTAATGAGGGTCGAGTGATGAGGGGGGGAGTGATGAGGGGGGGAGTGATGAGGGGGGGAGTGATGAGGGGGGGAGTGATGAAAGGGGGAGTGATGAGGGGGGGGGGGAGTGATGAGGGAGGGGAGTAATGAGGAGGGGAGTGATGAGGGGGGGAGTGATGAGGGGGTGGTGTGGTTCGGGCAGTATCTAAAATATTGTTTTCTTCTACCCCATCCATCTATTCATCTACCCCTCTGTCAAACACACAAACCCAGCCCAACTCACTGTTTAACACACATCACCATTCCATCCATCTACTAAGCCATTCCTTGCCCCACTTACACAATTCAATTAGTCATCCAATCACACCCATCCAACACAATCCTCTCACCACCCTAACCCCCCTCCTTCACCACTCCACCACCCTAACCCCCCTCCTTCACCACCCCCACCACCCTAACCCCCTCCTTCACCCCCCACCACCCAAACCCCCCTCCTTCACCACCCCCACCACCCTAACCCCCTCCTTCACCACCCCCACCACCCTAACCCCCCTCCTTCACCACCCCCACCAACCAACCCACCAACCAACCAGCAACGCATGAGCCCTGGTCACGGCAACGTTGAACCTTCTTTGGTCACCGAGGAAGCCAATGGTGAAGTTGTGGTCAATCTCCAGCAGCGATTCGGTCGACCTGACCGTCGATAAGATAATCACCAACTTCTCCTGACCCTGAAACTCCTCCACTGAGCCTACCTTCACCTTCCATCCATCGTTCAATGGGTGGGTGGGTGGAGTGGTGGGTGGGTGAGTAGATAGGTGGGTGGGTAGGTAGATGGATGGGTGGGTGGGTAGGTAGATGGATGGGTGGGTGGGTAAGTAGATGGATGGGTGGGTGGGTAAGTAGATGGATGGGTGGGTGGGTAAGAAGATGGATGGGTGGGTGGGTAAGAAGATGGATGGGTGGGTGGGTAAGAAGATGGATGGGTGGGTGGGTAAGAAGATGGATGGGTGGGTGGGTAAGAAGATGGATGGGTGGGTGGGTAAGAAGATGGATGGGTGGGTGGGTAGGTAGATGGATGGGTGGGTGGGTAGGTAGATGGATGGGTGGGTAGGTAGATGGATGGGTGGGTAGGTAGATGGATGGGTGGGTGGGTAGGTAGATGGATGGGTGGGTGGGTAGGTAGATGGATGGGTGGGTGGGTAGGTAGATGGATGGGTGGGTGGGTAGGTAGATGGAAGGGTGGGTGGGTAGGTAGATGGAAGGGTGGGTGGGTAGGTAGATGGATGGGTGGGTGGGTAGGTAGATGGATGGGTGGGTGGGTGGGTGGGTAGGTAGATGGATGGGTGGGTGGGTGGGTGGGTGGGTAGGTAGATGGATGGTTGAGTGGGTGGGTAGGTAGATGGATGGGTGGGTGGGTAGGTAGATGGATGGGTGGGTGGGTAGATGGATGGGTGGGTGGGTAGGTAGATGGATGGGTGGGTAGGTAGATGGATGGGTGGGTGGGTAGGTAGATGGATGGGTGGGTGGGTAGGTAGATGGATGGGTGGGTGGGTAGGTAGATGGATGGGTGGGTGGGTAGGTAGATGGATGGGTGGGTGGGTAGGTAGATGGATGGGTGGGTGGGTAGATGGATGGGTGGGTAGATGGATGGGTGGGTAAATGGATGGGTGGGTGGGTAGATGGATGGGTGGGTAGATGGATGTACTGGTAGATGTATGGGTGAATAGATGGGTGAGCAGATGGATGGGTGGGTGGGTAGATGGAGGGATGGGTAGATGGAGGGATGGGTAGATGGAGGGATGGGTGGGTGGGTGAGTAGATGGATGGGTGAGTGGGTGAATGGATGGACGGGTGGGTGGATGGATGGGTGGGTGGGTAGATGGATGGGTGGGTGGGTAGATGGATGGGTGGGTGGGTAGATGGATGGGTGGGTGGGTAGATGGATGGGTGGGTAGATGGATGGGTGGGTGGGTAGATGGATGGGTGGGTGGGTAGATGGATGGGTGGGTGGGTAGATGGATGGGTGGGTGGGTAGATGGATGGGTGGGTGGGTAGATGGATGGGTGGGTGGGTAGATGGATGGGTGGGTGGGTAGATGGATGGGTGGGTGGGTAGATGGATGGGTGGGTGGGTAGATGGATGGGTGGGTGGGTAGATGGATGGGTGGGTGGGTAGATGGATGGGTGGGTGGGTAGATGGATGGGTGGGTGGGTAGATGGATGGGTGGGTGGGTAGATGGATGGGTGGGTGGGTAGATGGATGGGTGGGTGGGTAGATGGATGGGTGGGTGGGTAGATGGATGTGTGGGTGGGTAGATGGATGGGTGGGTGGGTAGATGGAGGGATGGGTAGATGGAGGGATGGGTGGGTGGGTGGGTAGATGGGTGGGTGGGTGAGTAGATGGATGGGTGAGTGGGTGAATGGATGGACGGGTGGGTGGATGGATGGGTGGGTGGGTAGATGGATGGGTGGGTGGGTAGATGGATGGGTGGGTGGGTAGATGGATGGGTGGGTGGGTAGATGGATGGGTGGGTGGGTAGATGGATGGGTGGGTGGGTAGATGGATGGGTGGGTGGGTAGATGGATGGGTGGGTAGATGGATGGGTGGGTGGGTAGATGGATGGGTGGGTGGGTAGATGGATGGGTGGGTGGGTAGATGGATGGGTGGGTGGGTAGATGGATGGGTGGGTGGGTAGATGGATGGGTGGGTGGGTAGATGGATGGGTGGGTGGGTAGATGGATGGGTGGGTGGGTAGATGGATGGGTGGGTGGGTAGATGGATGGGTGGGTGGGTAGATGGATGGGTGGGTGGGTAGATGGATGTGTGGGTGGGTAGATGGATGGGTGGGTGGGTGGATGGATGGTTGAATATATGAAAATCAAAAAATTGCACAAATGAATGAAGATCACCTAGATAGTTAGCAAGTGAGACAATTCCACAAGGCATCGAAGCAACCAAAAGAATCACCCCCACCACCACCACCACCACCACCAGCAAGAAGCAACCTTCGGCAGGTGCAAAGAGTCGGCCATTAGTCGTATCTTCTCGACCTGTTTCCGGTAGGGCGAGATGACGCCGATGTCGTTGGCGCTCATGGCGAGGGATGTCTTGTCCTCGAGAAGGCTGACCAGGTAGTCCACTGTCTGTGGGGGGGGGGTCGAGGGAAGGGTGCGTTTGGTGGGGAAAATGTTGTTTAGTGAGTGGGTATTTGGAAGGAGGATTTTGGTGACAGAGGGTGTTTCATAGGGGTGTTTGAAAAAGTGTTTGATGGGTGGTGTAAACATAGGAACATAGACACAGACAGTTGATGGGCGGTGTAAACATAGGAACATAGACACAAACAGTTGATGGGCGGTGTAAACATAGGAACATAGACACAAACAGTTGATGGGTGGTGTAAACATAGGAACATAGACACAAACAGTTGATGGGTGGTGTAAACAAAGGAACATAGACACAACAGTTGATGGGTGGTGTAAACAAAGGAACATAGACACAACAGTTGATGGGCGGTGTAAACATAGGAACATAGACACAACAGTTGATGGGTGGTGTAAACATAGGAACATAGACACAACAGTTGATGGGTGGTGTAAACATAGAAACATAGACACAACAGTTGATGGGCGGTGTAAACATAGGAACATAGACACAAACAGTTGATGGGCGGTGTAAACATAGGAACATAGACACAAACAGTTGATGGGTGGTGTAAACATAGGAACATAGACACAAACAGTTGATGGGTGGTGTAAACATAGGAACATAGACACAAACAGTTGATGGGTGGTGTAAACATAGGAACATAGACACAAACAGTTGATGGGTGGTGTAAACATAGGAACATAGACACAAACAGTTGATGGGTGGTGTAAACATAGGAACATAGACACAAACAGTTGATGGGTGGTGTAAAAATAGGAACATAGACACAAAGACACACAAGCAGACCACGAGGGCTTCTTGAGGGTTGAACCAAGATGGACTGCTGCCCTCCCTGAGGTCCTCGCCCCTGACGCCATGGAAGAGGATCGGGAAGTTGCATTGGCTCGCTAGGTGGCGCCATGTCGAGAGACACTCTATTAGGTCTTTGCTCGCCTGGGTGGGTTGTGGCGGTGTTGGTGGCGGTGTTGGTGGCGGTGTTGGTGGGGGTGTTGGTGGGGGTGTTGGTGGGGGTGTTGGTGGGGTTGTTGGTGGGGGTGTTGGTGGGGGTGTTGGTGGGGGTTGGGGGGAAGAGATGGTGAGTGGGGTGGTTGGTTAAGTGAGTGGTTGAATGGGTGAGTTGTTGGTGGGTGAGGTGGGTGAATGGTATGGCGGGTGGTGACAGTGAGTAGATAGTGGGGTGGGTAGATGAGAACAAAGTAGTGGCGTACAAATCGAATAATCCCCCCTTCCCGCCCATCTCTTCCCCCACCCCTTATCCTTCCTTCCTTCCCCACCCCTCATCCTCCCTTCCTTCCCCACCCCTCATCCTCCCTTCCTTCCCCACCCCTTATCCTTCCTTCCCTCCCCAACCCAAGCCACCTTGGCGCGCAGTTCTGCGTGGTAGAACATGTTGGAGGGCAGAGTGATGATGGCGGGGTGGGAGCGGTAGTTGTCCACCAACTTGGTCAGCAGCAGGGGGTTGTACCCGCCATACTGTCCGAACCTTGAGGATCGTTTTAAAAGATTTTATTGGATAAATTAAGATGATTTAATTATACAAATTAAAATGAGGATAATCAAAGGAGGCACCACGACTCACGCCCCACATCTGTGAGCACCACAAGCAACAAAGCGCCAACCAAAGTCTTCCCCACTACCACCACAAGCGCCCTCATCCACCGCCACTACCCACCACAACCCCCCCAACCCCCTCCCTTCCTCCACCCTCCTACCAACTTTTCCATGTCTCTGGCGTAGAGGGGAAAGCGACAGACGCGTTCCAGGAACGACACGCCCAGGCCATAGTTTCTCGCATGGCAGCTGCGTAAGACCGGGCCCAGTTGCTCCGGATCCCCAGCCAGTACTAACTAGGAAGTGGGAGAATGATGGGGGTGGATGGTTTGGGAGATGAATGGTGGTGGGTGGATGGTGGGGGTAGATTGAAGTGGTGGGGGTGGATGGTGGTGGGTGGATGATGGGAGTAGATAGTGGGGGTGGATAGTGGGAGTAGATTGAAGTGGTGGGGGTGGATGGTGGTGGGTGGATGATGGGAGTAGATAGTGGGGGTGGATAGTGGGAGTAGATTGAAGTGGTGAGGGTGAATGGTGGTGGGATCATAGTGGGTATGGGTAGTGGGGATGGGTGCTTTTGAGGGAGTGGGAAAGGACCATGAAGATATGATATTTAAAATCAACTAAATGCATCAAGAAGCACGATCCTCGTTGTACCAACCCACCGAACCACACAATCCACCACCTCACTTACAATCACTCGCCCACCAAAGCACACAACCCTCCCTTCTACTTCCACCTACCAACCCACCCACCCACCAACCCACCCACCCACCTACCCACCCACCCACCTATCCACCCACCCACCTACCCTTCACCCATTCACCCAGCCACCCACCCACCAACCCACCCACCAACCCACCCAACAACCTACCCACCCACTAACCCACCCACTCTCCCGCCCTCCCACCAACCCACCCACCTGCCCATCCGGCTCCATCAAACCCACAGGAACAACGCACTCGGGCTCAGCGGCCTGACCAGCTTCATCGACGAAAACGTGCGAAAAGACCTTGGAGGCCTCGTCAGAACCGGCCACAGGGGCGCTCGACCCAGGCCTCCTGCCCCTGCCGATGCCCCTATTGTCCCTGCCCA